>JAYESA010000011.1:69280556-69676802 GCA_036927795.1 Iris macrosiphon | reverse complement strand
AGCTAATATTAACTAAGTATTAGTAGTAATAACTAATATTGACTAGTATATCTTGGTATGACCTAGAAAACCTAGTGTAGTAAGGTATTAACCAATTTTGACTAGCATTAATTAGTATGGTCTAGATAAACCTTAGAGGTGACCTAGAAACATTACCTAGATCTAATTATCCATGTTTATCATTTCATATTACCAATTAACATTAATATTTCATATTTTGGACTCTTGGACTCCAGTGTACTGTTCCTCGCTCCGGACCACAGGCGAGTACATTCTCTGATAGTTTCTATTATTTTGATGATTACTATGATATCAGCTTTGTCGTGTTTTTTACTTGATTCCTGACACTATGTTACATGGATTAGTATATCCTGGATCTCATCATGAGATATTATTTTCATGTGGACCCTGTGCATGTCCTATGATTCTTGTACATGTATAGACACCTATTCATGAGCATGATGGATCTCTGTTCTATGGATCCTGTGTCGTCACGTGTCATGGTTGGATCCACTATACTAGTCGGAGGGCGGGAGAAGTATTAGCATGTTATGTGATCACACCCCTTATTTGTATATGCATCATAGCTAACCTTACTCCTCATGTATGGTTAGCCTGACCTTATTACATGCCTCATAGCTCTATATATGATTGAGCCTGACCCTATTACAAGCATCATAGCTAACCTTACATATCACGTACGGTTAGCCTGACCTTGCTACATGTATCATAGCTAATTATATAAGCCAAGCCTGATCAAGATCCCAAGCCGATCAAATAACAAACTATTATTTCAAACACATATCTAGTTTATTCCATTTCTTTATTCCAGTTTATACCTACTACTACTATCATTTACCTACTTACTCACTGCTTTTATTTTCTTGTGATATGATATCGGTTCTCACCTGCTTTCTTACATTTCTAGTATACTATTCCATCATATATTATCATTACTTACTCTTTTATAGTCTTTATCAATTTAATTGGAACTGCTATTAGTTTATGTGCTTCGCTCCAATCCTGACTGGATAATATTTTTCAGTGTTGACTTCAGAGTAATGCTATAGTCAGTACTACTTTGCATTATGGACCTAGAGGAGACCTCTAGTGAGATATTTGCTAGTATTTTTCTATCTCAGTTTCATGTTTGACATTATTATCTTAGATTTTTGTTTAGATTATTTCTTCCACTACTAGAAAAAGTGGGATTAGCGACGTGTTTTAGCGACGTCAAAGGAAACGTCGCTAATGAAATATAAATTAGCGACTCCATGTAAAAACGTCGCTAGATGTCGCTAAATGGCGACATTTAGCAACGTTTAGCGACTTTTATTAAGATTTTAAAAGATTAGTCGTTATAAGTTCAATTAAGGTCGCTAAAACGTCGCTAATATGTCTAATTTAGCGACATTTAGCGACGTATTTAGCGACGTTTATATTAAAAATATTTAGCAACGTGTTTAGCGACGTCTATGACGTCGCTAAAGTTTATTTTAGCGACGTTTTTATTTGACGTTGCTAAACGTCGCTAAAATTTGGTTAATTAGGGCTCAGTTTTCTTTTCCTCCATCTGTCGAATTTTTCGAAAGATTTGAAAAACTTTCGATTTCCCCCACCCCCCTCTCCGACGACCGGCTCTCCACAGCGGCTACTCCGGCATCCCCCTCCTCCTCGAGCTCTAGGTAAACCCTAACTCTCTCTCTCTCTCTCTCAGGACACATGTGACACTGACACAACACACACTTGACAGACACTGACACAAACACGACACACACACACACTGACGCAGACACTGATCAGGACCTAGGGTTAGGGTTAGGTTTTTTGACCTGGGTTAGGGTTAGGGTTAGGGTTAGAATTTTTGATCAGGATTGATTCCTATACGTCTATCTTATTCAATACTGTTAACTAGTGGTTTATCACCTAGCTATATATATATATATATATATATATATTATATATATATATATATATATTAGAGTATATATATTCTTTAGCTATGTTTTATAGGTGTATCTTGTTGTATACTATGTATATAAGAGATGAGGAAGGGGTATCCTGTGAAGTCCTAATCATTTAGTGACTATGTTATGGTTGTTGGAGTGTGTGTAAGGGAGCAATGTACTATGTGTATGGTGGAGCTTAGAGGAGGGAATATTAACTAAGATTGAGGGGAGCTACAACAGTAGTGCCAACTGCTGTGGGGGTGGACAGGAGATGAGAGCAGTCATGATGAGCATATAACAGTGGATGTTGCAACAACCACATACTTACTGCTATTGGGGGTATTGTTGATCAGTAGGTGATGTGCCTGGTGTGCACATCTGCTCTTGGCAGTCTTCGGGCCTGCACAGTTGTAGGCAAATGCAATTAAGTAATATTGGGGGATCGGGTTTGCCACAAATTTGGGTTAAGGTAAGAAATTGATTAGGTTGGAAAGTTCGGTCCACTGGACGGTGTGGACTGAACTCAGTGAGGATTGTGCACTGATGTTCAATCAGGTTAGTTAGTTAGATGATTGATGATGGTTAGTATATGGTGAAGGTTAGTGTCAGTTAGTTCTAGGAGTATGATAATTAGATATGACTTTTAGTTTGGTATTCGAATTAGAGGCCATGATGTAGTGTCAATTGTTAGTAAATGTTAAGTTATATGTTAAAGGGTGGTTAGTGTTACATGTTAGTTGGGTATTGTTCTCAGTTTGTAGGTAAGTTAATACTTGATGGCTGTTAGTTGATAGGTGTATGTGTTAGTTTAAATGGTTAGTTGTTTTGAATATTGCTTATTTTAGACTTTGATAAATGAAAGTATGTATTATATTAGTTATGATTTTTATAGTACGGTTAAGTTATGAAGTTAGGTGATAAACCACTGTATGTAATGATTTATATGATACATACTGTCATTTTTGCAGAAGTATCTAGAAATGGATATGAATTACTATCTGCGTCATCGTTCGTGGATGTACAACCGTCATCCTGATGACATGTGCGGTGTGCGGAATGAATTCATTGAGGGTGTACAACAGTTCCTGTAGTTCGCCAAGGCGTTCCCTCAGTACATGGACGATACCAAAATTAAGTGTCCGTGTGTGAGATGTCGCAACAGGAAATATCATCCAGAAGTGGAAGTTACATATCATTTATACTCGAAGGACTTCACGCCGAATTACTATCAGTGGACCGCGCACGGAGAACTTGTGTCTCTAGCATCGGAGTCGGAGCCTTATGTGGAGCCGTATATGGATATCCACGACCATGATGCTTACGACGACGGGTGGGTGAACATGGTTTATGATGCGGCGGGGCCTAGTTTCAATCCGGACAATTATGATGCGGCAGGACCTAGTTTCAATCCGGACATTTATGATGCAGCTGAGGAGGCACCGAATGCCGATGCTGCAAAGTTTATAGAGTTGCTGGAGAATGCAAGGACTCCACAATATCCTGGTTGTGAGGATCATTCACCGTTGGAGGTGGTTACAAGATTATTGAGCATCAAGTCCGATTTTAACATGTCGCAAGAATGCTATAATCGACTGATCGATTGATAATAGAGATCTTGCCCGAGGGTGCAAAGTTGCCTAAAGACTTTTATCGATCTAAGAGGATGGTGAGATCGCTCTGGATGGGATACGAGAAAATCAATGCATGTCGCAACGGGTGCATGTTGTACTACAAAGACGACAATGATGAAGATGCGTGCAGATTCTGTGGTGCTGATCGCTACAAGGCCACTGTTAGAGAAAAGCCTGTCGGTGCAAGGAAGCCTACCGATTCGATGCACTACTTGCCTTTGACGCCGCGGTTGCAGCGGTTGTTTATGGTTAAGGAGACTGCAGAAAACATGAGTTGGCACAGGAGAAAACAGATCGAAGAAGTATTGGATCATCCATCCGAAGGAGAAGCATGGAAGCACTTTGATCGAGAGTATCCAGATTTTGCTTCGGATTCGCATAATGTCAGAATTGTGGCTCTCCTCTGACGGTTTTACCCTATTCGGACTTTCGGGCTCCCAGTATTCGTGGTGTTAATCCTGTTGAGGAGGTTGAAGCGGTTGTTATTTGGATTTCAATGAATCCCTAGCCTATAGGAATTTTGTTTGTTCTAAGCCGTTAATTTGTTTTGATTTGTTAGTTAGAAAATGGTTAGAGGGTGCTATCTTTATGCATTCTGTTAGAGTTGTAAATGGCTATTTAAAAGCCAAGTTGAGGTTGAACATAATACAAATTATTCATTCCAAGAATCAAATACTCCTCTCATCTTACATTTGGTATCAGAGCTATAGCAACCAACGACGAGCAAAGCCCCACGACGTCGACATCTATGAAGGAGACGTCATTCATCTTCAAGTACCCTATGCTGACACGGACTAACTACGCGGATTGGGCTCTCTTAATGAGAGTCAACATGCAGGCGCAAGGCCTGTGGGAGGTGATCGAACCCGGGAAAGCCGACTACCGCGACGACAGGATGGCCCTGTCCATCATACTCCGTGCCGTACCGTCAGAGATGTTGCGGACACTGGCAGTGAAAGACACTGCCAAGGAAGCATGGGACGCTGTGAAGATGATGCAGATGGGGGTCGAGCGCGTGCGCAAGGCCAAGGGTCAGAAATTGCGCGCTGACTTCGAATCAATGAAGTTCAAGGACGGCGAGTCCGTCGAGGACTTCGCGATGCGGCTCACGGGACCCGTCAGCGACCTGCAACTGCTCGGCGACGAAATGGACGACGAGAAGGTAGTTAAAAAATTCCTTCGAGTCGTTCCATCCAAGTACATGCAAGTCGCCATCGCCATTGAGACTTTAGTGGATCTCAAGACGCTGTCAATTGAAGAGCTTACCGGTCGTCTTTTAGCCGTCGAGGAGCGGTACGATATTGGCAGCAACTCCGGCGACACAAGTAGCCGCCTTCTCCTCTCCGAAGAGGAGTTGCTCGCTCGCACGAAGCAGAGGAAGGAAGGCGAGGCCTACTCCAATGGTGGCAAAAGTTATGGTCGAGGGCGCGGCAAGCCAAGAGGTCGTGGCCGCGGCAACACAAACTACGGCAACGGCAACGCGTCCGGTGGCACGCACAACAAGAAGGGTATGTGCCATAATTGTGGCATCTACGGCCACTGGGCGAAGGACTGCCGCAAGCCGAAGCGCGATGAGCGCGCCAATCTGACGCAAGTCGACGACGATGAGCCCGCACTACTGATGGCGCAGGAGTACACGCTCGCCGAGACCACCGTGGGCACGACCAACAACGTCGTACTCGACGAGGTGCACGCTCAGGTGCATCTGGGCCGTGAGGACGACCACCACGGCGAAGCATGGTACCTCGACACCTTGCCAGCAACCACATGACTGGCTGCAAGGAGGTCTTCGCCGAGCTGGACACTGGAGTCACGGGCTCCGTTAAGTTTGGGGATCCGTCGTCGACATCCGAGGGTGTGGCACGGTGATGTTTACGTGCCATAACGACGAGCACCGCGCCTTCACCGGCATCTGCTTCATCCCGAAGCTACAGAGCAATATCATCAGCCTTGGGCAGCTCGATGAGAACGGCTGCCAAGTCTTGATCGTAGGCAGCGTGCTC
This sequence comes from Iris macrosiphon, assembly GCA_036927795.1. NCBI lineage: Eukaryota > Viridiplantae > Streptophyta > Magnoliopsida > Asparagales > Iridaceae > Iris > Iris macrosiphon. The sequence goes on along the minus strand of JAYESA010000011.1, from coordinate 69,671,219 downwards.
TCGATTAGAGATTGTCAGCAATGCCTCGCCAAAGTAAAACGTGTCAGAAACCGACTGTACATTCTATCTCTTGATATTGTACAACCAGTGTGTTTAGCAGCACGACTCAATGACGATGCATGGCGGTGGCATGCACGGTTTGGCCACCTCAACTTTGAAGCACTCAGGAAGTTAGCTCGACGCAACATGGTGCACGGGCTACCACAGATCGAACAAGTCAATCAAATTTGTGATAGTTGCCTTGTCGGGAAGCAGCGCCGTAGGCCATTTCCGCAGGAGACCAAGTACCGTGCTGACAACCTGCTAGATCTCGTTTACGGTGATATCTGCGGGCCGATCACACCGATGACACCTGGTGGTAAGCGCTACTTCTTGCTCCTCGTCGACGATTTCAGCCGCTACATGTAGTTGACGCTACTTGGTTCGAAGGATGAAGCGCCAACAGCCATCAAACATTTTCAAGCCCATGTCGAGGTGGAGACAGGACACAAACTGCGCACGCTCCGTATTGATCGTGGGGGCGAGTTCACATCTGTAGCATTTGGCGAGTATTGCGCGGGCCTCGGCATCAAACGACAACTCACAGCACCGTACTCACCACAGCAGAACGGCGTCGTCGAGCGCCGGAACCAGACGGTCGTTGCGATGGCGCGTAGTCTTTTGAAGGCAAAGGATATGCCCAGAAAGTTCTGGGGCGAGGCGGTCACGACGGCTGTCTACATCCTTAATCGCTCGCCGACACGGAGCGTCGACGGCAAGACGCCGTACGAGGCATGGCACGGACACAAGCCAAGCATGCACTTCCTCCGCACCTTCGGCTGTGTCGCACACGTCAAGGTGGTCAAGTCGAACTTACAGAAGCTAGAAGATCGCAGCAAGCACATGGTCTTCATCGGCTACGAGTCCGGCACCAAGGCGTACCGGGTATACGACCCCGCCGGCAAGCGCATGCACGTCACGCGACGTTGTCTTTGACGAGGAAGGCAACTGGGACTGAGACGTGCAAGACAACGTAGGTGAGGCATTTACTGTTGAGTATACTATACCACATGTTGAACATGCAGGCACGCCGGTACACGGGGGTGGTGATCCATTAACACCAGTAGCACCCAGTCCAGGGCCGTTGACGCCAGCATCCGGGGCAGAAACATCCGACTCGGTGGTACAACGTGGAGTGGAATGTCTCGCCACCCACCAATGTCTCGCCACCCACCAACGCCTCGGCCATGCTCGACACCGATGACGACGGGCCACGCAGGTACAGGACCTTGGCGAGCTTGCTTGACACGACCACCGTCCGCGAGCTCGATGTCGACGAGCTTCTCCTCATGGTTGACGAGGAATCAACCACTTTCTTTGAAGCCAAAAAACACCGATGTTGGCGCCAAGCGATGCTCGAGGAGATGAGCTCCATTGAGGAGAACCGAACATGGCACCTCGTAGACCTCCCTCCCGGCCACCGTCCGATCGGCTTGAGGTGGGTCTACATGCTCAAGAAGGACGAGCACGACGCCGTCCTCAAGCACAAGGCGCGGCTCGTCGGCTCGTGGCAAAAGGCTATGTGCAAAGGCAAGGAGTGGACTTCGAGGAAGTGTTCGCGCTGGTTGCTCACCTTGAGTCCGTCCGTTTGTTGATCGCACTCGCCGTGCATGAGGGGTGGGCGGTGCATCACATGGACGTGAAGACGGCGTTCCTCAACGGTGACCTCAAGGAGGAGGTGTACGTCGCCTAACCTCCCGGCTTTGTTATCGAAGGACAGGAGCACAAAGTGCTGAAACTTGACAAGGCACTGTACGGGTTGCGGCAAGCACCGAGGGCTTGGAACACCAAGCTTGACAGTTGCCTACTGTCACTTGGTTTCCACCGGAGTGCATAGAAGCACGCTGTGTATACACGCGACAAAGGTCCAGCTCGCCTACTTGTGGGTGTGTACGTCGACGATCTCATCATCACTGGAATGGACCAACAAGATATTGCCAAGTTCAAGGAGGAGATGAAGGCCTTGTTCAAAATGAGTGACTTGAGATTGCTCACTTTCTACCTCGGCATCAAGGTGCAGCAGTCCAATGGCTTTATCACCCTCAGTCAGGAGGCATATGCGCTCAAAATCTTGGAGAAGAGTGGCATGGTGGATTGTAACCCGTGCTACGTCCCTATGGAAGGGAGGTTCAAGCTAAGCAAGGTAAGCTCAGCCCCTCCGACTGACGCCACATCCTACAGGAGCATCGTCGGGAGCCTCCGGTACTTGGTGCACACGCGCCCAGACATCTCGTACACGGTGGGCTACGTGAGTTGGTTCATGGAGAACCCGACAACCGAACACCTTGCTGCCGTCAAGCACATCCTTCTCTACGTCGCCGGCACACGTCACTTTAGTTGTATCTACGCAAAGAAGATGGAGGAACCACGGCTGATCGGCTACAGCGACAGCGACATGGCAGGTGACATCGACACCCGCAAGAGCACCACTGGCGTGTTATTCTTTCTCGGTCGTAGCCTCATTAGCTGGCAATCTCAGAAGCAGAAGGTCATGGCATTGTCATCCTGCGAGGTCGAGTACATTGCCGCGACAACGGCGGCATGCCAAGGCATTTGGCTTGCAAAACTCCTTGGTGACTTGAAAAACAAGGAGACCGGCAGCGTCATGCTCAAGGTAGACAACAAGTCCGCCATCTCCCTCAGCAAGAATCCCGTCTTTCATGACCGAAGCAAACATATTGATACAAGGTATCATTTCATTCGGGAGTGTGTCGAGAGAGGGAAGGTTGAGGTCGAGTACATCAACACTGAAGAGCAGCTTGCAGACATTCTTACCAAGGCGCTCGGGCGAGTGAAGTTCATTGAGATGAGACAGAAGCTCGGCGTCATAGAGGTGAATCTCACGCAACAGGCTTAGGGGGTGAATTGTTAGAGTTAATCCTGTTGAGGAAGTTGAAGCGGTTGTTATTTGGATTTCAATGAATCCCTAGTCTTTAGGAATTTTGTTTGTTCTAAGCCGTTAATTTGTTTTGATTTGTTAGTTAGAAAATGGTTAGAGGGTGCTATCTTTATGCATTCTGTTAGAGTTGTAAATGGCTATTTAAAGGCCAAGTTGAGGTTGAACATAATACAAATTATTCATTCCAAGAATCAAATACTCCTCTCATCTTATAGGATGTGCATAAAGACTCCGTATATGTTCCTAACCGTTATTATCCCGGGTCCGAACAATCCGAAGAGGAACATCGATGTGTATTTACAGCCTTTGATAGATGAGATGAATCAGCTGTGGGAAGTAGGTGCCAACACGTACGATGTTTCTAGAAAGCAGAATTTTCAGATAAGGGCATCACTTATGTGGACCATCAACGACTTTCCGGCCTATGGAATGTTATCGGGATGGAGCACCCATGGTCGTCTCTCATGTCCGTATTACATGGACCGTACTAAGGTTTTTCGTTTCAAACACGGAGGCAAACCGTGCTTCTTCGATTGTCATCGACAATTTTTGCCGAAGGATCATCCGTACCGGAGGAACATGAATGCTTTTCGTGCGGGAGTTGTCGAGAAGGCCAATCCACCGCCAAGGTGGCCCGGATACACGATATAGGAAGAGGTAAAAGATTTACCAAGTGCTATCGAAGAGCCTGCTAAGGGGTACAAGTGTGACGAATTTGGTCGCACCCATAACTGGACGAATATTGGAGCACCAATCTGATCAGACATAACCTTGATGTCATGCATATCGAGAAGTGTAAACCCCCTCGACCAATTTAGGGTTTTAATCTGAAGTAAAACAAGAGACTAGGATTTATTGGATTTTATTAGAATTTATGTGAGACAATTATAGGTACCCCCTGACCATTGTGTAACCTTAGATGCTCGTCCCTCCGTCACTCCCTAGCTACACGTTATTCGAGTAAAAAGATCGTCAGGTGCACTGCATTCTAAACCTTTTAGACTAAGGCTATTACCTCAAGCAACACTAAACCGAGCCCACCTATACTCTATCACATTAGACCAGTCCATCTCATTGAGACCAGACAGGCCCAAACCGAGGCCAGCCCACAAATTCCCTACATATATATATATGAAGTTCCTTCCCTTGAAACCCTAAGAAAACCATCACCACCCTCTCCAAGCCCTAGCCGAACCTTTGCTAGCCGCTGCCCCCATACTTCAGCCGCCGCTGCCCCATATACACCCCGACCGCTGCCCCCATATACACCCCGACCGCTGCCCCCATACTTCAGCGACCGCTGCCCCCATATACACCCCGACCGCTGGCCCCACATACACAGCCGACCGTTGCCCCCATACGCGCCCGACCGCTGCCCTTCAGCCGGCCAACCCGACTCCGTGCATTGCTGCTGCTGCCGTACTTGCTACAGTCCCGCCGTCGTTGCTACAGTCTCGCCGGAGTACGCCTCGACGAGAGCAGACCTTGTCCGAGAACGCCACGTAGAGGTAACCACATCAAACCCCGCTTCTTCATGTGAATATCGTAGCATCGTATCGACGTGTCTGTAATTGTTAATATCCGACACCACCCTAAATATGTGCAAATTTGGATCAATGAATAATTAGGGTTGGAATCTGTGTATTTACTAGCAAACCCTAAATCATGAGACATAACACCAAGGACTTGCACCTCCACCCTAAAACCTGTACATAGGCCATGTGTAATGAACATAGTAACCAAGGAACGTGTTCGCACAGAACCGCGATCGTGGTCAGACCATAACTTGAAATTATAGTCTCAAGGCTCAGGATGTTCGAGTACTGTGTGCACCTTAGCTAAGCGCACATGTGACGTGGTATCCGAACAGTCGTGAACTTGCGATAATATTCAAGCAACGCGTTGTAGTCGTGTGCAATTAATGTTAGCATCTGATATTAGAATGTGTATTATATTTGTGTTTAGGACCTTTGGATCAGCCGGAGGACACTGCAGGAACCAACTTCTGTCATTCACAGCTTCAGGACCCAGGCAAGATACCTTGCTATATTTTACTGTCTATTTTAATTATGCAAAATGATGTATTGTATGCTTGTTGTTTTGCCTTATACAACTGTGCGCGTCCGAGATTGTCTCGGGTGCATTCGATGGATACGTCGAAGATTGGTATACATGACTTAGTCATTAGCAGACACCCTATTGGATGATATCCTGTTATCTTCGAAGATCTGACACTTTTACACGTATTCATAGTGATAAATCTCATGTTGGGATGCGAGTTCGCGTGATCGACTAGCTACGCGTGTGACGTGCATCACGGTTAGCAAGAAATCTAGGACTATTGCAGTATAGACTCGGCATCTAGATAAGGGATATGCGTGTCGATTATTTGACGGGCATATCTACATTGGGAGGGGAGGACGACTAGCAGGCATATGGGACACCCCACTCCTTTACACTGGCACCGCACTCGACGGAGTGATACGGACGTATTTATATATTACTGATACCACGTTCTGTAGAGTGCTGGGCGTTACTTGATGACATTGCAGATACCACACTCTATAGAATGTCGGACGTTATTGTATTCCTGCGCCCACGTTATAGGGGGCATGTGTGACATATATTAGCCGGTTGTCACGACTGGTGAATTACGTCAGCATATGTCTAGCCTACACCTTCTCATATACTCACAGTTGTCCTCACATTGCATTCACTTAGATGGCTAGCACACCCTTTATTGTATTTATCTTATTCAGTATTTATATATGGCATGTTTCTATGTATCTTGTTACGTCCCTCTGAGGACCTGGTACCTTTCCAGATTTAGACGAGGCTTTCTACCCCACAGTATACGGCCCCGGACAGGAGACGAGATTTGCTACAGCCGAGGAGTTAGAGGTGCAGCCGTCAGAGTTTCCGTGATCAGTTGGTAGGCCTTCAGCCTGGATTGGGTGCATCATTATCTAGAGCCGATGCCCTAGTCATTATCTTTTATCATTCATTTCAGTATTTTCTTTCGTCATAGTAGTGGGTTTGTTCCCACCAGACATCTTGGTTTGTACTATGATATCTTGAGACTGGTATTTATTACCCAGCAGTTTATTTAGTACATCTTGCTCTTTATTTGTGGATGAGATTAGATTACCTGTTATGGACTGATATTGTACATGTTAGTATTTTAGGACAGCGTAGCACTCTTCGTGGATCCATTAAATTAGGATATCTTCGAAGACGTGTCAGCTGGCTATTGCCACGTGGCCTGGTCCCGTATATTTTGGGACTGGGGCGTGACATGGTTTTAGTGGTGACCCATGCAGGTCTTCTTTTTCGCTTGTGGTATGGTAACATGCCCAGCGAGCCTGCAATAGGATAGAAGTTATTAGGTCTCATCCACTTTTGATTCGCTTTGAACTTCCTTCATACTGCTTCTAAAATCTGCATCATGTTGATTGATTCCGTACTCTTTTAATGAAGTTCTATTTCTTGCAGCAAGATGAATTTGTGCAGTGGACGAGGAGCACCCTGTGCCGCGGTGCCAGATAACACTACTCAAGGAGAGGAAGTACCCCAAGGGCAACCCCCTCTACAGACCCCGCTGATACATTGGCACGAGACATCGCAGGGCGATCCTACGCCGCAGCCCGAAGGACAAACTTCCCAGACAATCCCCATGCAACATTATGAGGGACAGACTTCTAGAGCTACACCGATGACGCAGACTGAGAGGCCGACATCTGAGGAGACGCCTACTGCACAGCCGGAGATTCCACTACCACCGCCTCCACCTTATCAACCCCAGATGCCATAGCTAGATGGCCAGCCACATATGCTTCAGTTCTTCCAGACAATGATGCAAGCACAGTGGCAGCAGACAGAGACATTGAGACAGTCTGATGACAGTACTAGAGAGGACAGCTGTCGCAACACCATTACCAGCACCTCCACCAGCCCAGACAGGTAGCACTGTTAGATGGTTCCGACAGATGGGACCAGATACTTTTTCGGGTAACGAGACAGCCGAACAGATCTCCGATTGGATCGCCAACACGGAGATGTTACTAGAGGCTTCACAACTGCACCCCGACCTTTGGATGATCGCAGTGAGGGCCCAACTGAAAGGCAACGCCCATCACTGGTGGGATTCCATTGAGCGCAGTGTAGGCAAGAATCAGACTTGGGAACAGTTCCTAGAATACTTCAACGCGAAGTATTTTCCAGCTACAGTCAGAAATGTCCTGTACTCCCAATTCCTACATCTAGAACAGGGGAGTATGACTGTTGACGCATATGATGCGGAGTTCAGCCGCCTTAGCAGATTTGGTGCCTTTCTGATACCTAATAATCTCGAGAAAGCTCAGAGATTTCATCACGGTCTCAATTTCGAGTTACAGAGGTATACCACCACACAGGCGAGGATTTCTTATGAAGAGGTTCTTGCAGAGGCGAGAATCCAGGAGGCCATCGTCAGAGGAGCTAGACGTTCCAGCACGACTACACCAGCCAGAGCACAGCCCGGAGCAGGAGGACCGCTTCGTTGTCCCGGAGCACAGACACAGCAGAGAGCAGCGCCCTACCTACAGCAGGAGCTTTCGACTTGTCACCATTGTGGCAAGAAGGGATACGTCGTTAAAGATTGCCGGAAGAAGTTAGGATTATGCATGATATGCGGGTCCAGTCAGCACCTTGTCCGAGATTGCCCGTAGCGCAGAGAGGCAGCACTACAGACAGGACCGAGGCCAGCAGCACCAGCCCCGAGGATACTACCCTCACCAGGAGGCCAGCGACCACCAGCACCCGGAGGATTTCAGAGGGGACCACTATTGGCCCCACAAGAGGTACAGTTCAACCGGAACCGACAGCAGACAGGAGGACAGGCAGGGACAAGCCTTTGCTTTAGCAGCTACTGAGGAAGAAACAGAAGGGGAAGCTATCACAGGTACCATCTTAGTTGCATCATTACCTACAACTGTATTGTTTGATTCTGGAGCCACATTGTCATTTATATCTAGTAGATTTGTAGCAATGCATAGAGTAGCGACTTCCCCCTTACCTAAGAGTTGGAAGATTCTTACCGGAGGAGGTATCGTGCCGGTTACCAGCACTATCAGAACGTGCTCGGTAGTTGTATGTGGTAGAGAGATGAGAGCGCGATTCTTGGTATTGCCTATGCCTTACTTTGATGTTGTGTTAGGCATGGACTGGTTAAGCCAGTATAATGTTGTACTGAACTGCCGGAAGGGTAGCGTCACCTTTAGACCGCCAGATCAACCGGAGTTCGAGTACATGCGAAGGACCGTCGAGCAAGGAGTAGGACAGATAGCGGGAACTTGCATGGCTATGGAGATTGCAACCCCACCAATAATTGCAGAATTTGAGGATGTATTTCCCGAAGAACTGCCAGGCTTACCGCCAGATAGAGACGTAGAGTTCACCATCGAGCTAGTACCCGGAGCAGCACCGGTATCTTCTAATGTATACCGATTGGCGAAGGAGTTAGATGAGCTGAAGCTACAATTAGAGGAGTTACAGAGCAAGGGATTTATCCGTCCTAGTGCATCACCGTGGGGAGCACCAGTTTCGTACCCAAGAAGGATGGAACAGTACGCATGTGCATTGATTACAGAGCCCTTAATGCTTTGACTATCAAGAACAAGTACCCCATGCCTCGGATCGATGATTTATTCGACCAGTTGACAGGAGCAGTAGTGTTCACCAAGATTGACTTGAGATCGGGTTATCATCAAGTGAAAGTGCGAAGAGAAGACATCCAAAAGACAGCATTCAGGACTCGTTATGGTCACTATGAGTTCTTAGTGATGCCTTTTGGACTGACGAATGCGCCAGCTGTATTTATGAACTTGATGAACAGAGTATTCCACCAATACTTAGACCAGTTCGTGGTAGTCTTCATCGACGATATTTTGGTGTATTTGAAGAGCCACGAGGAGCACGAAGAGCATCTGAGACTAGTGTTAGAGACACTAAGGAGAGAGAGGCTTTATGCTAAGGCGGCTGAACTCCGCGTCATATGCGTCAACAAAAACTTGGGAGAACTCTAGGAACTCAGGTTCAAACTTGGGATTCCATTCAACCTGAACCCATTCACACAGATGGTCAAACTTGGGATTCCATTTATGCATTTGTTGACTTGAACCTGAACCCATTCACACAGAAACTTGACCATATTTTAACGGCTGTAATTGGTCCCTTGGCTAGAGTTCTAATAGATTCAGTCTCGGGTGTTATTAGAGGATTGACCTAAATACCAAAGTAGCGATAGTAAGTTATTTGTTTTGTAAATGCAGAATTAAAAAGTAATTACCAAGCATCTTACATATGCGCTCAACTAAGAAGGAAAATGGCATCTCATTTCTTGTTCTACTTCTTCGTCTGTTATGTAGGGTCTAACCGACCTCAACTCATCATTATATGTGCTGAAAAACAATGAAGCAACTGCTGATTAGTAGCATAATAGTAGCTTATACTATTATATTGAGATGATGTAAACGTGGACGTATTAATTACTTACCCCTCTAGCTTCTCCACTTCATCCTCGTCGCGATTGAGTAATATATACAACTGAGCAACCCTTAGCTCGTCGTCATTCAAATATCTCTTCTTCACTTTCCGGACTTATTGAATACTTTGAGTATTGTATCATTAGATTCCTGATATCCGTCGTCGTTTCTCGGAGCTTTCGTTCTATTAGTAGCAACATGCGGTTTGAAATACGTCGAGCAAAAGTTTGTAATCTCCTCGAGAACATAAGCTTCACAAATAGAGCCCTCAACCTGTGCCTTGTTTTTCACCTTTCTCTTTAGGTGATTCAGATGCCGCTCGAAGGGGTACATCCACCGATAACCGACAGGACCACCAATACGTGCCTCATAGGAAAGATGAATTGACAAATGTTCCATAGATTCAAAGAATCCAGGAGGAAACACCTTCTCGAGCTTACATAGTGTTACCGCAATGTCCTTCTCTTGCTTTTCTAGACGATCGACGAGCAACTTAGTACAACAAAGATCTCTGAAGAATATTCTGAGCTCTGTTAATGGATCCCAAACGACCTGCGGTATGAATTTCCGAAATGCAATCGGAATTAACCTCTCCATGAATACGTGACAATCGTGGCTCTTCATACCCGCCAGTTTGTTCTCCTTGAGGTCGACGCATCTTCTCAAGTTCGACACGTACCCGTCTGAAAACTTTAGACCCTGAATCCACCTACAAAGTCTCCCTTTATCCTCTTTCTCCAGTGAGAAAACTGACTTAGGTTGCATAGTGTTACCGCAACTCAATTGCGACGAGGATGAAGTGGAGAAGCTAGAGGGGTAGGTAATTAATACGTCCACGTTTACATTATCTCAATGTAATAGTATAAGCTACTATTATGCTACTAATCAGCAGTTGCTTCATTGTTTTTCAGCACATATAATGATGAGTTGAGGTCGGTTAGAGCCTACATAACAGACGAAGAAGTAGAACAAGAAATGAGATGCCATTTTCCTTCTTGGTTGAGCGCATATGTAAGATGCTTGGTAATTACTTTTTAATTCTGCACTTACAAAACAAATAACTTACTATCGCTACTTTGGTATTTAGGTCGATCGTCTAATAACACCCGAGACTGAATCTATTAGAACTCAAGCCAAGGGACCAATTACTGCCATTAAAATATGGTCAAGTTTCTGTGTGAATGGGTTCAGGTTCAAGTCAACAAATGCTCCTATCAGAGACAGCTTTCTGGATCTTGATTTCACGAAAAACAGTTGTTTGTGTATTAAATCTTCGAACTACAAAGACGTCGATCCAGGCAATGATTTCTTTGGCATCTTACGAGAGATTATGGAGTTGACATATAATTATAGCACAGAACCTGCTAATATCGTGCTATTCAAGTGTGAATGGTTCGATCCGATTCAAGATCAAGGTTGAGAAATTGACAAGCATGGCCTTGTGGATATAAACTACAAACGTAGATATCAAGGCTACGAACCATTTGTCCTATCAAGTCAGGCTCAGCTCATGTACTTCACAACTTATCCTAGACGGGGGACAGCGAGGTCGGATTGGTGGGCAGTATGCAAGACTAAAGCTAGAAATACCTTTGACATTAACGAAATAGCTTATCAGGAGGACGATCTACCTCTTGTAACAAATATTGTATATGTGGACTCAACGGAAGTTACTCATTACACGAGTAATAATGTAGAAGATGTAGAATTATCCGAAGAGGAAGATGAAGACGAAGTAGATGAAAGTGAAGATGATGAGGAGGAAGAGGGATAGGAGAACGAGGAAGGCGAACAAGATGAATTTTCTGAAGATGATTGAAATTGAAAATTTTTGCCTGTAGAATGTAACTATATTTTGACTGTAGAATGTACTATTTTAACGAATATATGTATTATATTTTGACTGTAAAATGCTGTGAGATATGCATTATATTTTGACTGTAGAATGTACTATATATTTGTGTTGTTCTATATTCATCATATGTTGTTATCAGGTATGACAAGAAGACGCGGAGGATTCGGCAGGTCTCGAGGTAGACAGAGTGCTCCTCCGGTATTGCCTACTGTTGGTTCCGGATCGTCGTCGTCCAGTACTCCAGTATATCGATCACTCACATCTTCGACTGTTGGGACGAGTAGTTCCAAGCGTGATAGTACTCCCTCGTCCAGCGTTCCTCCTGCTGACGGAACCATGGAGACAGGTGAGCATGTCGAGGAGGTCGTGCCCACGTTGTCCCAGCATCGGCAAGATCCTCCATGCGCACCTTCGGAGGAGACGAGGACAGATTTGGGCCGACGGTACAAAGTAAGTCAATTAGATGGTTTAGCATCATATATTTCTTTATTCATCATATATTGACTTTTTCGATAAAAATAATTATCTCTGTATAGATATCGTCCATCGTCGGTTCAGAGACGCCTGGGCCTATTTCTGAGGAACAACTACGGTGGCCCTTGGATCAACTACTCTGAAGCTCCGGAGGAGAGGAAGGCATTCTGGTTTGCGCACTTCCAGGTAAAAGTATATTAAATAAATTCTCTAATTTATTCATATTATATAACTTATCCGTGATGCTCACTTACTAAATTATTTATTGTAGCAAACGTATTTCTATCCTCCGCACCGGGCCGAGTTGATCGAGCGGCTGTTTTCTACCGTTGCCGCCAAGCTTATCCGAGATGCTCTGGATGACCAGAAGGCTCGTGATCGTGCTGGAAAACCGATCCAAGGTTGGATCACGCCTGAGCAGTGGACTGCGATGAGGGCTAGATTCGACGATCCGAGCTACAAGAAAATGTCTGAGAAGGCCAAGACGGCTAGGCGGAATGCTGCCAAGTGGTGTGGTGGCTCGATTCCGATGACGGAATATTTTCGTCGTTTGGTATATTTTTTTATTTAAGATATATTATTTTAATGTAAGTACGATAAATTGGTAGTAGGAAAAAATGTTTAAGTTTAGTACCAAATAATATATCTTTAACAGGTACAGAGGGGTGAGGATGCAAACATGGTGACCGTCTTCTTGGCGACCCATTGCAAGGACAAAAATCTCATTGATGAGAGGGCCTCGCAGACCTATGTAAGTATTACTTTACTTTGTGTTAATTTTAATATTACTTAGGCAATTATCGAGTTTCCAAACCTTTCTAGGCCGAGTGTCTTAGGCTGCGTGAGCGGGCGACTGCTAGTGCACCTACAGCTGGAGAGGCTGGTACTTCCTCGCAGTCCGCTCCAGCTCCGTCGGCAGACGACCTGTGGGTGACCGCAGCTGGTGGTCTCCAGAGGGGTACGTACTACGGTACGGGATCCTATGGCGTCCTGGTTGCGACGCAGTCATCTAGGGCCTCCCCGACAACTGCGCATTCCACACAGCCCTCGCAGTCGGCGGCCAGAGTCCAGGAGGCCGTTGATCGTCAGATTGCGTCTCTCCGTGACGAGTTGCTGCGAAGGATGGAGGAGCAGCCTCGGTCCTAGCCGCAGCCTGACGATCCGACGCTCATTGCACGATTTGATATGCTCGACCGCAGCATCACGGAGCTCTGGGATTTGACAAATGATCTTAGAGCCTAAACAGACCGCAACGTTACAGAGCTGCAGGCATCACAGCTATCTATGGGCGAGAGGTTGACGATGATGCATGATTCAATGGTTCATAGCAGTACGAGGTTGTTATCTACCATGGATTCTTACAACCAGCGACTCGCAGACTTGGAGCGGGTACGGCCTCCTGGTGCGCCTACATTGACACAGACTACACCGACGTCACTGCCTTCTCAATCGACATCGGTGTCGATTTCACGGGAGCAGTATGAGCTGTTCTTATCCTTCATGCGCGCCGGTGGTCATCCTCCTACAGATCCGCAGTAGTATAGTTGCTGAATATTTGTATTGTTTGTATTATTTAGGATGAGATTGTATGGATATATATTTGTCGTATTCTTTACGATGATATTTGTTTTATGCTTTCTTTTCTTCAAATTTTATTATATTATTCATATTAAATATGTTATTTTTTCGGTCTTGAGTGTTCAACCCAAAGGGGTTGGCAAACCCAGAAATTTAATGGATGGTTGCTTCGGGTCTATTTGTACAGATTGTGATTTAATAAACTGTAGGAATAATAATTTGAAAACAATTCAGTATTCATTTTTTTTTTTTTTTGTACAATTAGCGACATTTTTAGCGACGTTAGTACACGTCGCTAAATACGTCGCTAAGTAGCGACGTTACTACACATCTCTAATAATGTCGCTAAAAACGTCGCTAATTGCTGACATGGCAGTATTGCCAAGTCATTAAAGACGTCGCTGTAACGTCGCTATATAAGTCGCTAATTAGCAACGTTTAGCGACGTTTGACAACGTCGCTAATTAGTGACGCTGCGTCGCTAAACGTCGCTAATTTAGCGACACATTTAAGTCGCTAAAAAATGTCGGCATAGCGACGTTTAGCGACGTTTAGCGACGTTTTTCTTTCAGCGACGTGCTGGGTTCCGACTTCTGTAAAACGTCGCTAATTACGTCGCTAAAAGTGATTAGCGACGTTTTTTTGTCATTTAGCGACGTTTTTTTACGTCGCTAATTTGAATTTTTCTGGTAGTGTTCCTTTAGATTATTGGGATTGAGTACATGATAAAATTAGTTGTATTAATAATATTTCATTAGGGTCTAGACAGCGTTCTACCATTGATGTTACGGCGTAGGCTGGACGTACTCATGTACTTATACCCTAACCATCTTGGTGCAGGTCGTGATACATTTTTGTGGGGGCCCATTCAGGTCAGACTTCGTAATTAGTGCAATGACTTAGTTGTACTTCTGCGAGCTTATGATAAGATATATTATATAGGATAAGAGAATACTCAATCACAAATTAGGATTCCTTGAGAGATTCCTATGATGACCCTTGAGAATCTCACTATAAACTATTTCAAAATCTGTTTCCACTTATTTTCATTTACTCTTGTTTGTTCATTGTTGAATTTGATTCTTGATATTCGTTGTTGACTTTGATTTTTGTATTAAGTTAAATTTTATGGACTGAATTAAGGTATATTATAATAACATATTTTGATAAGGACAGTGAGAAAAGTAACCGTCTGCCTTAGTTATGAAGTCTAGAGTTTATCGCATATATATTAGCTGGCATGACAAAGACATAGAGCTGATTTTGGATATACTTATCTTGGTTATGAAATATAGAGTTCTCGCAGCCATGATAGCGGACAACGCAAGAATTGTAGACAACATGATTGTAGAGGTATATACCTTAGTTATGGACTCTATAGTTTATTGTAGCTATGCTTAATGGTGTTGCGAGGATTCTGGGTAACATGATTTCAGATAGAGGAATATGATTATCAGATTGTAACTTAAATTGGTTCTTAACATATCATCTCAATCATTCCACTCTTCTTATCATTGAAATTTGTTCTACCACCTCAGTTAGCTTAGGATAGAGATATCTTTAGTTCCTCTAGTTCAGTTCCTTATAGAGTTTCACCTTCATTAGTTCCTGAGACAACTTCTTTGGATAGTGCAGTAGTTGGTAACTTGTAGGTAGGTTGATGTCTAGTAGAGTATTAGTGTTGATTGTTGAGAGTGTAAGTATTAGGCCTCAGTGTATAAGTTTAGAGATGACTCATAGTGCAGTACCATTTGTAAGAATATTTTTATGGTAAATGTCAGAGTATAGTTAGTAAGTGGTACCAATGGTATCGTCAGGAGAAGAGTAGCATACCAATTTATGATTCTAGCTGTTGGTATCATGTATGTTTTAGATATATATAGATTCATATAGTTGAGGTGTCAAAGTAACAATTGAGTATCATGGATTTGTTTTAGGTATTAAAGAAGCATGATATTCTATTGGTGCTTGATACTTGGTTGTGTCATGAGGAGGAGAATGTATACCCAGGAGAGGTACTAGAGATTGTGCCATGATAGAATGATACCCATAAGTGTATACGCAGTGCGATAGTGATAGAATGTGTCGTGCAAGATAATAAGACTAGTGCTATATGCTGAGTGTTGGGCGTTAGTGTGGGCAGATGTGAGTGCACATGTATGTGTCTAGTGAGGGTATTTCACCTAGTACTTTTGGGGGTTAATGTGTTAGGAATTGATACATGGGGAAAGGAGGTAGAGTGTCTAGAATTGAGTGCATAAGTACATAGTGAGTGATGGTTGAGTGAATGCAAGAATGGTGAAATTAATTACCAGGAAGTGGGGTCTGGGTATTAAAAATACCAATGCTATGGGTTGAGAAGTGTTAAAAAAAATTGGTTTTAGTATACCACTGTTAGTAGGTTCAAGTATAGTAAGTATGGGGATATATATATATATATATATATATATATATAATCATGTGTTTGCCTGTGAATGTGAATAGCTAGTGCATTAGATGCATGTGATCGTGAGTTCTAGTGAGGGTAATGAGGTGATCTAGTGAGTGAGCAAGTGTCAAGAGTGAAAGTGTTAGAGTATGTGTTGATGAGCACTGTTATGAGTGTTAAGTATAGTTATGAAGTTAGTTTCTGTGTACTAGAGTGCCTAGAGAGTGCAAGTATTCATGGTATATCATTATTAGAATGAGTAATATGTAATATGTTTAGTGTTCCAATTAGTATCAGTGAGTATTATTTATGTGATAGTATTAGTTAGGTGCATCAGTGTAATATTGAGGAAAGGTATAAAAGATTGTCATGGGGAGTAAGTTGCAGGTGTTTCAGACAATAAAGAAGAAGGGTAACCTGACTAGGGTTAAGTTTCAGTGATGTGGTCATTGCTAGTGCATTTGAGTATGTGAGTAGTTATGTATCACTGAACGGTATTATGGATATAAATGTACGAGTATGATATTGTAGTGTATAAGTGCCATAGTGGGTAGGAGATATTATATGTTTATATTGGTACCAAGATACAAATATTGTCCTACAATGAAGAGTGAGTATCAATAGGATACATAAGTGCAGGGTAGTTGGGTGTCGTGAGTGTATGATTAGTGTCAGTGCCAATATAGTATTCATGTCAAGTGTCATAGGATAGTAGAGCATGAAATATTTAGTTTCCTGTTGACAGAGGTATATAAATGACTATATAGGAGATAAGTTAGCGTAAGATAATTATCCATAACTAATTGCATTAGTGGGTACTAATTAGGCAACGATCATTGGTTTAGTGTTAAATTAAGTATCATGATACATAGGCATGAATAGGGGTATTCAAGTGAGTACCAAGTAATAGATAAATATCCCAGTATCAAGTGAGATATGTTGTGCTAGGGTATTCCTCTTTATCACTGTTTAAAAGGTGAAGTTCCCTTGATCTAGAGCCTGTCATTTAGTATTTGTATTGGCTACCAAGAACCATGTTCTTACAATGCAACACTAGTCGTTCTTTCCAACCATCTTCTAGTAAATGAGTTAGAACCTTGGAGATTGGATCTATTATAGTAATTTTTATCCTTTCTCCTAGAATCTAGAATATAGACTGTTTATAAGATTCTTGTTTGCAGGCTGGAAGATGTTGATAAACTCTTCCTAAACTATTGAAGATGATAGTATTTCATGAACATCCTAAACATTTCATGTTACGAAGAATTTTTTGATCTTGTTACCTTGAGAGGTAACATATAATCTATGTATGTTCAATCTCCTCCAGGTACTGGTAGTACCTTAAATTTTGAGGATGAAAATTTTCCAAGTGGGGTAGGATTATTACCACCACTTTTCACCATAAGTTGATAATTTTACATATGCTAATTTTTATTTTATAATATTATATTGTATATTAATTGCTAAAATTAATTTGTTAGTTTTTAATGGGTTGTTACTTCTAATTATGACCATAGATTAGTCCAATTAAATAGATAGTTTTCATGAAGAAAATATTACAATTTTCTTGTACAAATTCCTTTCTTAATTAGATTAGATTCATTTCTCTCTTTAATTTGAATTTCAATTGGATGATGGAGTGGCACAATTAGTAATTAGAATAAATTACATGTCCATGTAGTGGACCACCTTGTCACGAAGAGTTTTGAATTTCAAATTTTATCCATTTATTCCAACTTCTTTCCTAAACAACTTTATTTTATTTTTTTCTCCTAAATTTAGATATAGAATTTAATTCCCATTTCATTTCTTCACAAAATCATTTCTTCCTTCTTCCTTTGGAGAGAAAGGAGCTTGGAGCATAAGGAGAAGCTTGAGGAGGAGTCCATTTTTTTGAGGATCGTGTTCGACTCATCTCTGTCTTGTCCAAATTTAGAATTCTCCAATGAGGCTACCAAAACAGTTAATAATTCTCCCAATTTCATCAAATTCATGGTTAGGAACACCCCTTGGTCATGTAAGAACTTTTCCATGATTTGATTTGGCTTTTCAATGGTAGATCTAGGCACTAAGAGCCCTCAATTTGGTAGATCTAAGTTGGTGTCATAATTTTGGGGCTCAATTTGAAAAAAAACTCCAATTGTGTCCATAGAGTGTGTGTATTGTGTCCTAATCATAGTTTAAAGTATCGGCCGATACCGATACGATACGGCCGATACCGATACAGTTTGGCATGTCCCGATCCGATACCGACCGATACCCGATACTGACCGATACCGACATTAGAGGTCTCTTTTCCAGTCAATTCGGCAAAAAAATTTGAATTAAAAAGACCAATTAGAAAGAATGTAAAAGCATAGTAAGGTTGTAAAAACATATAAAAGAGAAAAACTTATCTATCACATATAAATCAATCGACAAGGATGACTACTATTTCATTTAATATCAAAATACTAAGAAACAATACTGAAAATACTTTAAATTATGTATAAATGTATAAAATATATTCTCTAAAATGTTAATAATTTACTAATAGTTGTTTGCTTTCCGATACCAAAAAATCCGATACTTCGATCCGAAACCGCCGATACCGCCGATCCCGATACTCATAGGAATGGTCTGATACCGATTCCGATACCGATACTTTGAACCTTGGTCCTAATGAGGACCATGGATGTTTATTTGATAGTGTGTTGGTATCTTTGTGTCCAAAATTGGATACGAGTAGTGTGTATCGTGATACACCATGATACGGTGGTGTAGGATCCTGTGTAGTTGTGTTCCATATGTCAAATTCTCCATACATTTCTTGGTATTACTTAATTATACTAAATTCTAGATATATTTTATATATTTAGTGTGTTCAATATATTTTGGTGATGTATTATGGAGTTTGGGAGAGTATCACATGTGTATCATGATGTTTTGGCTATGATAATTGAATAACATGGGTGGTGCACAACAAGTGTTTGATACTTGGTTTATTATATGTGGATTGGTATTTATGAGAGTGTCTATATAGATATATTTGAGTTATGTCTATATGTATATAAGTGAGATGATGTGTGTTTTAGTATTGGTGGTGAATATTGTAAAGGGGATTTATGGTTGTGTTTCAAGTGTGCATGAGAGTGGGGGTATATTAGGAAGAGTGTTCACATGCAAGTGTAGGTGGGGTGTATCAATTGGTATTTTGAATTGTGTAACATAGTATCAAGTAAGGATTGAGTATCAATGTAATTGGTTGAGAGATAAGTTCATGTGTGTATGTGCTCACTGGTATGGAGTAGCAATAGTAGCAACACTTTGGACTGCAGGTTTTGTAATGAGCAGCAAGTACGAGGGTGTGTTGTATTATGTATTCAATGGGGGTGGGGTTCGGGGCCTCAGTCCCTATTGCCTGCAATATGCAATAGCCAGCATAGTAGTGTCAACAGCTTGAGAAAAGTGGGGTCACTGATACAATATCCGTTGGGTCACTGATACACTTGTATCGGTAGGCTCGGGTTCAGCTCTAGCCAACTCTAGTGGGATTGTGTTGCCAGGTTTCTCGAGCAACAAGGGGATTGTGCAGTGTGATTAAGGGGGCAGCAGAGCAGATCAGTTTGGTGCTTAGTTGCAGGTCTACTGCAGATATTAATACTAAGTGGTATCAAGGGTGTAAGGGGATCTTAGTAGGGAAGTAACATATGGGAAGAGGGGGTGTAATCAGAGATGAGAGGGGCTCGGGTATCATTCTCGATAATGTGGAATGAATGTGGTGTCAGTATGTTAGAACTTGGTCTTAGTTAAGGTTTTGGAGATTGCCCATGTTAGTTTAAGTGATCTTGTGGGGAAGTTTAAGATAGGCATTAAGTGCCAGATCTAAGAGGGATGTATCAGTTTGGGTTGACAACTTTTGACTAATACCAAAGTATTATTCATGACTGAGTATTAGTTTGGACTTTAGCAAGTAAAATGAAGGATGGGCTCGGGCTCTATAAGTGAGCAGTGGTGTGGGTGTTGATGTGTTGGAGGTGGCAGGCTTAGTTTTGGGTCTGCAAAGGAGTATCAATGAGGTTGGTTGTGAACTTGTCTATACTTGGGTATTAATGTAGGTGTTCAGATCTGAATATCTAAGGTATCCAGTTGTGGAGTGATGTTTGGGGGAGGGGGAACTCAAATACTTATCTGAGTATCTAAGGTGTATATAAGCATCAGCCTTTGGGTATCAGTTGGGAGTCAAGTCTTAAGCTAGGTGCCAAACCTGGGTACACTACAAGAAAAACGACCTTTCTTGACGGTCGATTTATTGACGTATTCTCAAAATCGTCAAGGAAAGCAGTAATCTTGACGGTTTTAGACATACGTCAAAAAAATACCATTTTTCTGTTAAGTATAAAACTTATCAATTGACACCTAGTGACCCATGATACACAAAGTTCCAATACTAATATAGGATACCATGCTTCCTATTTGGAATTTCCAGTCATTTGGAATTTTTTGTATTTCAATGAACTTGTCAACTCGTGCTATAAATTATTACTTAATCTCCTTATAGTGATTAGGTAGCCTTTTTTGAGAATTGATGAACAAAGTACCAATGCAAATAAGATATATAAATGTACAGATTGACTAGAGTTATTTACTGCTTGTGGATAATAGGCTTTCTTGTGAATTTGTATTCAAGTTAATTTTCTCCACTTGTCAATATCTGGAGTTTCATTATTCTCTTTGCTTTCTTTATTTGTTGATTTGCATTTTCTTGGAGATGGTCTTAAACTTTAAGGTATTATACACAAATTCCTCTGCAAGTTGTTGTAAAAGAGAACTCTTCAATTTTTTTAATAAGCACTTGCATGTGTTGTCATCTAGTTAACATTGGATTACACTCTTAAAGTTTATGTTAAAAAAACGCCCTCAAGCATGCCTCTGCATGATCTTGTTAGAGGTTGTGGGAGAACTCATGTCATAATATATAGGTAGGGATGATATTCCTCCTCTCTTGATTGAAAAAAAATATATTTTTTCATCCCTATGCTGGGTATCATAGTTGAGTTTTCCTAGATTGTATGTCCCATCAGAACTTGGACTAATACTCATTAATTTCTGGGGTTACCATATTAAGAAAAAACATAATGAAGACTTCAACCAAAGAATTTTTGGCGCCAGTCTTTGCCACATGCCTTTTTTTGCTTTTCTATTTTTTGTTCACCCTCCTCACTCAATTCTTTGAGTCCCAAAAACAACGGAATTGCGATAACATGGGTATTTATGGTACCTTATTTTTTCTGAAAGGAAAGGCTAAATTATTTTGGATTTGTTTATAATATCCTGACCTGTAGTATACTGGATCTGTGCTTTTAACATTGTTTTCAATCAAATGGAAAGGGTCACGATTTTCGTAATTGATTTTGGCATTTTAACATTGTTTTATTCAATCAAATTGGTGGGGTAGATAGAATAAAGTAGTGAGACTGACTTCAATCTATTTGCTGAAACTTTGAGCGAGTCAAGAAAAATGTGACTCATTTTGTCTGGTCCATATAGATAAATAATTAAATGTAATACCTATACAACTTTAACCTGGTTCTCCATCCTGTTGATATGGTATGTTGGGTGTCATATTTAAGTATAGTATAAGCACATGGGAATATCCTGAGGACATATTTGGGATGCCAGAATATGTCACAGGATATTCCATTATGAGATTATTGTCATAATGATTGAGATCATTGTATTAATGACTGTAAGGCTATATAATGCCAATGAGACAATCAATAAAATCATCAACTAATTTCAACATGGTATCAAAGCCAAGTTTCCACAAACCCTAGCCGTCACCAAGCTTCCACAAACCCACAGGAGGATTTTCTAGATCTCCTCCACCGAACTCTTCCACGCCCCCCTCCCTTCCCGCCTCGTCTACCCCCCTCCCTTCAAAAAAAAAAAAAAAAAAAAAAAAAAAAAAAAAAAAAAAAAAAAAAAAAAAAAAAACTCTTCACGGCGGCTGTGACATGCGTGCTGCCGCCTTCTCCACACCAGCACTAGACATCGCCTAATAGGGATGCCTAGATCTGGAAAAAGGGGGGACATGTTCGGATCTAGGAGCGGACGACGAGGACGAGCGTGAGTCGTGGAGCGGACGTGACGTGATTGGATAGACGAAGCATCGATGGAGGAGATCATCAAGAAGCTAGATTCTGCAGAGGTGGCGACGTTGATGAAGTTGTTGACGATGTCGGCTGGTGAGAACACGACACGAACGTCGCCGGAGTTGAAGCTTCCCTCCATCGATCTGAAATTAGATGGACCAGCCACCTATCTGAGTTGGTCACGGCGGGTGAGAAGAACCCTCGCAGGAAAAAACATGGAGGGGTTCCTGACGGGCGAGACGACAGAGCCGGACGAGGGCTCGACAGGACGCGATGAGTGGAAGTCCACTCATATGGTGATCTACATCTGGCTTCTCAACTCCTTAGTCCAGTCTATTGCCGCCACAGTAGACGGTATTGAGATGGTGAAAGATGTGTGGGAGAAGTTGAGAAGGACCTATGATGGTGTGGGGAACAACTTACGGGTCTTCCAGATAAAGGGGGAGATTGATGACACCGTACAGGGAGAGAAGACGGTGCAGGAGTATGCCACGGAGTTGGAGCGTCTGTGGTTGGATTATGATCACTCCTCAGATCGGGCGAGCTGCGGGGACCCTAAGTGTAAGGAGAGACAGGTGTGTCTGCAGGAGAGGACGATGAAGTTTCTCAAAGGGCTGACTGCAGCTTTCGCACAGAGGACGGCCCTACTTCTAGCCCAACCAAAGATCCCTAGCCTTGAGGAGGCTATCTCAGCCATGATCCAGGAGGAGACACGCATCAGGCTGCAAGCAGGGACATGTGGTCCCCCCGAAGCAAAGTCAGCACTAGCGATCACCAGCTCAGGTAACACACGATCTAAGGGAGAACCCTGGCAGGATAACCGGCAGTGCTACAACTGTGGGGAGATGGGTCATCATCGGTATGCTTGTACCAAACCACCTAGGGAGGGAGACTCAGGTGGTGCACGAGGACCGTTCGGCGGACGAGGATATAATGGAGGACGTGGTCGTGGTCGAGGGGGTAGACGAGGCGGCCGAGGAGGTTATCGAGCAAACCTCCTGATATCAGAAGGGAACGGAGAAGCTGATGGCACCATTACTGTGGAGGACCAGGCACTGGGAGACATGAGGAGTAGAACAGAGGAGGCGTCCACCTCATTCTTTGTTAGGGGCAACGCTGCCATATATGCCCATCCATCAGAAGGTACTGACGAATCACTTGCCCTTGCGTCTACCTCTTCCCTTAAATCATCAGACTGGATTATCGACTCGGGAGCATCTCGACATGTGACTGGGAATGCTAGTGAGTTTTCTTCCTACACTCACCTAGTATCAGCAGACAGCATTCAGACAGCTGATGGCACTTTCCAGCCAGTGGTCGGTAAGGGTACTGTTAATTGTACAGGTTCAGTAAGATTATCCAATGTTTTACATGCTCCATCCTTTCCAGTCAGTCTCTTGTCCATTAGTTCTATAATCCTCCAACTTAAATGCATTGTTTCTTTTGATATTCCTAAGGTGACCTTCCAGGAGAAAGGGACAGGACGAAGACTTGGGACTGGCACTTGGCATGAGGGACTGTGGTACCTAGATCGAGAAGGACTGGACTCAGCATTGGTATCTATGGCAGAGAAGGCTGGCATGGAAGGACTGCAGCAGAGGACTGAGGATACCTTGATGCTCCATCATCGGAGGATGGGACATTCTTCCTTTGATACTCTAAGTAAGTTATATCCAGAGATTTATGCAAAAACAAAAAAAGAGAAATTAGTATGTGATGCGTGCGAGTTAGGAAAACTTACTAGGAGCTCATATGTTGGCACGGGTCATAGGAGCACTTTTGCTTTTGAGGTAGTACATTCTGATGTCTGGGGTCCATGTGCTACTAACACTATGAATGGTTATAAGTACTTTGTTTCTTTCATTGAGTGTGCCTCTCGTGTTACCTGGTTATATTTGATGAAAAATAAGAATGATGTACCTGCTTGTTTTCGGGATTTCCATAAGCATGTCCAGACTCAGTACAAAGCAGTTGTGAAGGTACTGAGGTCTGACAATGGAACGGAGTATACCAACAGGACGCTTGCAGAATACTTGTCAGCACACGGAATACAGCATCAGACCACCTGTGCATACACACCAGCACAAAATGGAGTTGCAGAAAGGAAAAACAGACACCTTCTGGAGGTCGCAAGAAGTATGATGATCGACATGAATGTCCCACAGAGTCTGTGGGGGCATGCAGTGTTGACAGCAGCTCAACTCATCAACAGGATGCCCTCGAAGGTCCTCGGATGGAAGTCCCCATGTGAGGTATTGCAAGGCAATAATAGTGGGATACTCCCACTGAAGGTGTTTGGGTGTGTGTGTTTTGTGAAGGACAACAGGCCATCAGTTGGGAAACTTGACCCTAGAGCGGTCAAATGCATCTTCGTAGGCTACTCGGCGACCCAGAAGGGGTATGTGTGCTGGAGTCCAGTAGAGAAGAAGAAGTTTGTCAGTATGGATGTCCACTTTTGGGAGCATGAGCCATACTACCACCAGGACGGAACTTCACACAACACGCCTAATACTGCCAGTATTAGGCGAGAGGGGGAGATGGAGAACTTTGTGGTAACCGATTTAGAAGTTTGGCATGGAGGCACGGAGAAGGGACAAGAAGGTGAAGGTGTTAGGCCTACGGCTCAGGGAGAGTTACTTACCTACAGCAGGAGAGAGAAGCAAACTGCAGGACCAGTACCGACAGTGCCAGTGCCAAGTCCTTTGCCTGCGTTGGTCCCAACTCCTGAGGCACCGACACCAACCCCCCTTCAGGTGATACCCCCTCCTTCACAAAATATCATTCCTCCTACTTCTACTCCTCCCACACCACTATCTGTACGGAGGACCACTCGCAGCAATGCAGGAAATCCTCCAAACAGATATGGTTGGGATATTGCTCAGTTTGTTTCTTATGACCATATCTCTTCTTCTCATGGAGCATTTATAGCATCTTTGGATAGTATTACTGTACCTAACAATTGGCAGGTTGCCAAGAACGATCCAAAGTGGAAAGCGGCAATGCACGAGGAGTTGGGAGCTCTGGAGAAGAACCACACTTGGGAGCTTGTGAGATTGCCAGAGGGGAAGAGAGCAGTTGGATGCAAGTGGGTCTTTACCGTGAAGCAGAACCCAGATGGACAGGTTGAGCGCTACAAAGCTCGACTAGTAGCCAAAGGATACAGTCAGACGTACGGCATCGACTATGACGAGACCTTTGCACCAGTTGCAAAGATGAGCACTGTCAGGACTCTGATTTCTCTGGCAGCGAATGGTGGATGGAAGCTACACCAACTGGATGTGAAAAATGCGTTTCTTCACGGAGATCTAGTGGAGGAGGTGTACATGGAGATACCACCAGGATTTGGCACCAATCAGACGGTAGGCAAGGTCTGCAGGTTGAAGAAGTCCATCTATGGACTGAAGCAGTCTCCTCGAGCGTGGTTTGACAGATTCAGAAGAGCGATGATAGGGATGGGATATCAGCAGATCAATGCGGATCATACTGTGTTCTTCCGTCGGAGTGGAGGCCACATCACCATGCTTGCGGTGTATGTGGACGATATGATTATCACAGGAGATGATGAGCAGGAGATCGCCCAACTCAAAGGAAAGCTTGGCAAGGAATTCGAGGTGAAGGATCTCGGCCTTCTTCGGTACTTCCTTGGGATTGAGATTGCTCGAGAAGCAGAGGGGATTGTTCTCTCTCAAAGGAAGTATGCACTGGACCTTCTCACAGAAACTGGGATGTTGGGGTGCAAACCTGCAGCGACACCAATAGATCAGAGGTTCAAGATTGATGCTGAGGCTGGAGAACCAGTTGATCGGGACAGA
Source organism: Iris macrosiphon (assembly GCA_036927795.1). Classification (NCBI taxonomy): domain Eukaryota; kingdom Viridiplantae; phylum Streptophyta; class Magnoliopsida; order Asparagales; family Iridaceae; genus Iris; species Iris macrosiphon. Next base: position 69,645,479 of record JAYESA010000011.1, on the reverse strand, counting down.
TACCAGAGACTGGTTGGCAAGTTGATCTATTTGAGCCACACACGTCCTGATATCTGCTTTGCAGTAAGTGTGGTGAGCCGCTACATGCATGACCCACGGAAGGGTCATATGGATGCAGTGTACCAGATTCTGAGGTACCTGAAAGGTGCTCCCGGGAAGGGACTAATATTCAGGAAGAACAATCACGTGAGCATCGAGGGCTACTGTGATTCTGACTGGGCTAGTTGTGCTGATGACAGGAGGTCTACCTCAGGATATTGCATATTTGTAGGAGGTAACTTGGTCTCCTGGAGGAGTAAGAAGCAGTCTGTGGTGGCCAGATCGACAGCTGAAGCAGAGTACAGAGCTATGGCCTTGGGAGTTGCAGAGCTGCTATGGTTGAAGAATATGCTGGTGGAGCTGAAGCTGGATCAAGGAGCCAAGATGAAGCTGTGGTGTGACAATCAGTCAGCTATTAGTATCGCCAACAATCCAGTACAGCATGACAGGACCAAACACATCGAGATTGATAGATTCTTCATCAAAGAGAAGTTGGATAGTGGATTACTGGAGCTTGGCCATGTTCCAACCAGGGATCAAGTAGCAGATGGACTAACCAAGGGACTCGCCTCAGTGAGCATGATTAGAGGATGTGACAAGATGGGCTTAGTGAATATCTTTCACCCATCTTGAGGGGGAGTGTTGATATGGTATGTTGGGTGTCATATTTAAGTATAGTATAAGCACATGGGAATATCCTGAGGACATATTTGGGATGCCAGAATATGTCACAGGATATTCCATTATGAGATTATTGTCATAATGATTGAGATCATTGTATTAATGACTGTAAGGCTATATAATGCCAATGAGACAATCAATAAAATCATCAACTAATTTCAACACATCCTCCACCAGACAACCACAGATGTGTGTTGTCCATCCTACAATAGATGTAATTCTTAGGTTATCAGACCATTAATTGAACTCTGAGATACATTTCATGGGAATGGCTGGAAGAAACTAGTTTTCTCAAAGTAGCTATTTTATTTTATTTATTTATTTTCTCCATTTTTGTGGTATGCAAGGAAGTATGAAAATACATGAATTGTTTCCATATTCTTCACTTTTATTCTCACTGCACCACCACCCAACAAAAGAGAATTATACTTTTGTCAACTTCTTGGCATAAGGGTGAAAAATGGTCCCATTTTCCATTTAACTTTCAAATTTATAAAGGGTGTAGTTTGGCACTGTGGCAAGGGTTGGTGCTGGCATCTCAGCAACAGGTTGGATGCGTCTTGACCCTCCTTGTTAGAGGGAGCCTAGTAGCACATGGACATCCTTTTATTGTATGTAGGTTTATGAATTTCCTAATGTGCATAATAATGTGCTAGATAAATCTTGGTTGGAACAAGGTTACTTTGATGGTTTGTTAAAAGTTATGCTTGTGTTTTTTGTTCATACATTATAGCACAGCTATAAGCAAATCAGTTGGAACCGCTCACGGAACAACAGGTAGTGGGGTTATGCAACCTCCAGCAACCCTCCCAAGAAGCAGAAGATGCTCTCTCGTAAGGGATGGAGGCACTACAGCAGTCCTTCTCAGGAACATTGGTTTATGCTTCTCCTGCGTCAGCTGGTTCATCGGGGAATATTATGAATTATATGGGTCAGATGGCAATGGCTATGGGAAAGCGTGTCAAACTTGAAACTGTCAGGTACATATTATATCACTTTGTTTGACCTATTGGTTACTTGGTTTACTAAAGAATCACGAGTTGCATACATACTTATGTTGAATATTTCAGTATGTGTAAGTATGTGTAACCTAGAGGATGTGAATTTTGATTATTCATAGGAAAAAATTCATAGACCAAATAATTTTTTATTTAGGAAAATGCAAACCTAATCCATTTAATTTTCAGGCTGACAACTTGAGGCTGCAAACTCTTCAGCAAATGCACCGAATACTGACAACCCATCAAGCTGCAAGAGCATTGTTTGACATTCACTACTTTTTTCGTCTCCGTGCCTTGAGCTCACTCTGGCTTGTCCGGCCAAAAGAATGAGAAGAATCTTGATTGAAGATAGCTCGTGTCGAAGATATATCGGCACCTAAGGTTCAGACTTCAGATTGAGGCGCTGAAGGAGTATTTTGGTCGGATTACAAAAATCCTCCGGGAATGCTCTGGGCGATACCAAAGGTAAATTCTGTTAGTTTTTTAATTTCCTTGTTATTTTGGTAAAATACTCGGGATTGTTTTCAGGTGTCATGAGGATTGGAAGAGTGAGACACAGACGATCGTCTCTCTGATCGCATTTTTGTATTGGCTCGAGACAGGGGATCTGCTAATGCACGCTGACGTCCAAAGGAAACATCAAAGTAAGGGTTATTTTTTCCTTTGTGTTTATTTTTGTAATAATTTGATAATTTTTCATTCATTTTATAACTAAGTTTCATAGAAACAAGAAAGAGCGGATAATGATGTCTTGGTGCTATTTTAGTTTCATATAATTTTAATGAACTTAAGAGTGTGTACTTATTAACATTCATGAACTATATTTTTTGGTAGGAAACAATGATATAGAGCCAATATTGCGCCAACACAAATACGATACGACAGAACACGGATGGAGACAGAATATAAGCCGTTTTTGGCGTGCCTAATGTACTTTGTAGTGTTTTTTATGTTTTGAACGTGTCTGACATGTTCAAGGGCCTTTGAAGGGTTAGGATGGTTCTTGAATTGGCTTGTTTCGGTAGTTTCATCGGTTTTAATTTACATCCACTAGTAAGTAGCACCCTCAAAATTGTTAGTAGCTTCCTCTGGCTTCAGCTTTCATCAGACGCACATCAAAACTGTCGACATCAACTTCAAAACTGTCAACAACACCATCAAAAACTGTAGAAAAATCCTAAAAAAGAAAACATCAAACAACCATCAAATATATGTCAGGTAATATGCACAATAAAGAAGAAACTCAATAAGGCGACAAACGAAAGAATATGGAAAAGACAAATCAGAGGGAGTCCATAGATCTCTTAAACCATTGAAGAATATTATGTTGCTACTGAATTGCTTCAATGCGCTCTGCTTGTATCATGTCAACAGAATGCACCTGTCCCGCTGATTAAGTTTAGCAACGGTAAGAAACTGTCCAGATCAATCTCTTACCATGGAGGAGAGTGGATTTGTCACAGTAAAAATAACTTTCAAGCATCAAACTCCTACCTACCATGAAGGAGAGTAGATTTGTCACAGTGAGATTTATTCACGAAATCCTTGATACCACTTGCAACTTGACTATGAAAACTAATCTTTAATGTTCATTGCTCAAGCTTACCATTAGAAGGCTCAATAAACCATGCAAAAATCTCCAAACTTGAAATTGCAGTCTACTAAAGTCTTCCAAACTCACTGTTTTACATGAAGTGGTGAGACCTTATTGAGAGGATGAGTTCGTCATAATTGAGCTAACTTATGTAATATTATGGATGCTTTCTCATTTCATCAAAAATCTACTTAGTTGACATATATATCAAGTTTATCATACCCAGAGGAAGACTTCCAAAAAGAGTTCGTTAAACAGGATAAGCATCAATTTTAAATCAAGAAGTATTCAAGTTGCTATAAATATCAAAAATTAAATGAAAGAAATAAAAGCAAAAGAATGGCAACCTCAAATATAAATAAATGATCGAAACATGTTATGTTTCTATGCCTAAAAAGTATCTACTGAGAAATAGAAACATGTTTTCATCTTTCCTTCAATGAGTACATTATTAAGATTTATGTTGCACAACACAAAAAAATGGTGTCTGTATCCGTAGTCTCAGAATCCAAATGGTCTTCGTACCCATACATGTGCATGTATCCATACAACATAGATGACTACATTATACCTATCTGAAAATGTATGTATCACGTATCCGTTCATGTACTTTGTGTACTTACTCATGCAACATAGATTAAGTAGTCGTATTACAGAATCCTGAGGCTAGCAACGGGTAATAATATGCAAAAGACTCATCTATAGGAGCAAATACAAGTTGAGCACATGCACCGACTGAGTTCATCTACTCTAGTACATAACCGCCTGACAAAAAAAAAAAGTGCCTCCAGCTCACTACATTTGAATTATTTTTTGTCTTCAGAAACAAACCTATAATAAATACATGTCGCTTGCCAGAAAAATGTCATGATTAAAACCATCAATGATCTTCTAACCTAATCAACTCAAGGAACTACAAATAGAGTTAAAATATAGTAAGTTTTCATAAAGTACAAATTTGGAGGTGCACTTGTCACACCCGTTCCCAAATTTGATATTCTTAAATTTGTAATATTTAAAATATTCCCTGTAGATGTATTCATGCTTATTTTCATGTTGGTTCCTATTAAATATGTTATATTTATTTAATTGTATTCCTGTTTATTGTGGGAGACTATCCAAGACCAGTAGTGAACACCTTGGCAATTGTCATGGACACGTGCTAGGACCTGTATATAGGATGGATACCAGATTCGGTTCACTCTTGGAACCACTAAGTCTATTTGGATGGTTGAGATTTGGTTGGAGAATGTCATGACTTAATCTTAGGGCTAACCTTATTTCTCCATTTGGTATATATATATATATATATATATATATATATATATATATATATATATATGGTTTTCTCTCCCCTCTATCATTCTTCCTCATTTTCACTTTCCTTCTTCTTTCTTCTTCCTACTTCCCTCAAGCGACCCACCTTGGTTGAACCCTAGCCCTAGCCGTAGACTTTGTTCTAGGAAGAGGTTTGTTAGTCCACCAAGGCAAGTACATCTTGCTCAAAGTGGTGAAACAATAGTTTTTCGGATTTTTTATATCATTAGTAAATTAAAATGTGTTTGATGGAAAATATTCTCCATGACGTTCTCATTAGTTTTAGTTCTTGGAGTTTTGATTTTGATGAACGGTTTTGAGTATATCTGAGTTTTAATGTTAGGATTTTCATGGGTTCCAAAAGTTTTTCTTAGTTTTGATCTATTAAAACATGATATTTTAGAAAAACAGTTTTTGTGTTTGATGAAGGACTTTATTTCGAGCATTTTGGATTTTGTTTCACTTGATTCGGAGTTAAAATAAAGTTTTTATGAAAAAATATTTTTTTGAATTTTTGGAGCTTTTCTGCCATGGCTGAACTTGCTGTCTGGAGAAGACGAAATTCTCTTGCGGCCAGCGCAATATGCGGCCGAGACTTCCATGCGGCATGATCCTTATGCGATTGGACTCTTTGCCGCATAGCCAACCAGTATGCGTCCATTTTGTTGGATGCATGACTGCCATTACACAAGTATTCTGGAGCTAATCCTTGAACTCCTGTATTTTCACTCGCTGAACGAATAAGAAATTCGCTAATTACAAAAGAGCAACATGCGGACGACCCATATGAGGCAAGCAGAGCATGCAGCCACTTTCCTTCGGACGCATGACTCTGATTGTTTGGCACATCTTTTTATGGTTTTGTCTTTTCTTTCCGACACACTTTATGGCCTGTCACATCCATCACTTCAGTCACTTCACCGATACGCATTTAATGCACGTCACTTCGATACTTGTTCCAAGAAGTGGACTTTGTTGTGATGCTATGCGGCACCGATCCCTATGTGGCACCTGCCTCATACGGCAAGCAGTCCATGCAGCCTGGAGCCACATGTGGTTTGGGGCAACATGTGGCCAGCTTGTCAATGCGGCCAGCTCGTCCTTGCGGCCAGTTGCTCATGCGCCTGATCAGTGCATCCGGCCTGACCATGGGGCAATCCTTGCGTGCACTTCTCATGCGCGTATGTGATCCTATGCGACCCTAGTAATCTATGCACACGTTCATTGATTTCTTGGGTTTAATTATTTTATTTGGACAATTTCTTATAGTACCCTATGTGGTTGATCGGGGCTTATTGTTTGTGTTATTCTAAGGAAGAGTGGACTTAGTAACCAGACTGCTAGAACTGACTATGTGCATAATATGATTATATGTTGTAGTAGACTATGTGGTAAACTAGAGTAAACTTATAGTAGTAGATTAGCTTATCATGTTGTTCGTTGAATAGAGTTAGGGGCGTAGTTCTGCTCGGGAGACGATCTGCAATCCTGGTCCTTGTTTGGTTTAAGAATTGTGGATATGCTCTAGAGTAGTTAACACTTTTTTCCTTACTTACGTTCGGTGGCATAATCATTGATTCGAGGATTTCACATCATAATTTAGACTTCTAATTAATTGATAGTCTGTGTACCTGATTTGAGGAGATTATATTTTGACCAAGTGTCCCCATGTGATAAGACTCATATGACCAACTGTAAATTTGGTGATTCGGGCCGATTTTCTGTATCATTGCTGATACAATTACTATGTGCTACGTGTACATGTATTATAATATGCACTGAGGTGCGACATAACTTGCTACGTGCTATGAGATTATATGATTCTGGTTGTACATCTAGAATGTCTCATATACTACGGGACATGTAATATTGTTATATTATTTTTTCAGCACGGACATGGTATGTGGGTCAACAACCATAGCGTGGTTAGAATGTTTGTTTAATTGATTTGTTGCATTACGCTTAGAGGAATCCAGATTTGGCTCTCGAGCAACAATGTCGATTCGTACCTAGCATACAAGTACCACGGTACGTCATCTAAGGAGGATGATCGTATAACCATGACACGATGTTCTAATAATTATAGGGATAATTAAGTAACTGAACTTGTAGAGCATTGGGAGAGAATGAAATCTCGAGATCATGCGTGATAGCTACCATTAGAACATATGTCCTAGGGTGTCTTGTTGGTCCCCAACGGATACCATATATCATTTACAGTAGTAGAGTGTAGTATCCGGCTAAATTATATATATTAATACTTGATTACTTGCAGAGTGGCCTTACGAGGGACTGGTGCTTACATACTATGTGCTATGTGTTTATTGGCTCGGCCAGCCCGCCTCACCATCAGTATGATCTGAGGATTCCATCATTGCATTATTTTTCTGAGATAAACTCAGACTCCACATAACAAGCCGTAGGATTGATTGGCCAATCTAAAAGAGTATGTGCTGGTAGTCTAGGGACATGAACTATTGTGATACGACGGTTCAACCCTTGTCCTTATTTGGTTGTAGGGTTGTGCCAATGTGTCACAATAGGTCGTGTATCGAAGCTGCATATTATATCTATATCTTAGCTTGTATTATGGCATTTGTGTCCTGGATTATATTGATGTGTTGTATCTTCGTCGTGTTCATAATTGGTGAGTCGTACCGTCTAGGAGTAGTGCGACACCTCTAGTCCTTTTTTGGTTGTAGAGGCATCATACTGCTCCGATGAAAGGTCATACGCTTGTCGTGGTGGCACGAATTTTCTATTTTATGTACTTTATTGGTTTTTGCTTCATTCACTTGTGTTCCTTTATGGTACTTACTATCGGGGCCTGACCCTGCTGGTTTTGTTTTGCCAGGTTTAGTAGCAGAGCACGAGGATCCTGTCCAGTATCTTACTGATGGCGCACACCAGGAGGATGTCCGCCGAGGAACTTGAGTGGGTTTCTTCTTCCCCACTATGATTATCATTTTGTATTACCTTTTTGGCGTTTAGCCGATGACATGTTAGCCGGTTTGTCTAGACATTAGTTTCTCTACATGATTGTATATTATTCTGACCGTAGCTGACTTACAGTCATGTACTCTTGACAATGTACTAGTGTACCATCCTGTAAAACTAATTTCATGATTATTCTGATAGAGCGTTAGGGACGTCTAACTATTTTATCTTACATGTTCTTTCTTATTGTTTCTTGGTTGATGATTGAGACATAGATGTTCTTGACAATAGGTGACTTAATTGTAGTATGCACTCCCTTGTCTCTAGACAACCTTAGCACATTGCGGGTAACTTCGGTATTCTGTAAGGTGCGGTTGGCTGAGTCACTCCCCCGCTCTCCAGTATTCTGGTTCTAGGGCATGACAAGGTTTTAATGGTGGCCCATACAGGTCTATTTTTTTAGACTTATGGGATGTCTTGTTCTATGAGTCTCAATCAAAACTGTTTCCTTTGATATCCTAAATTCGTCTTCTTTGACACCAAGCTTGAACTATCAACAGTTTGCTTCCTTGTTCTTTCATGTCCTGTCATTTGATATCTTGGTGTCCTTTTTCCCTCAGGGGCATCTCTTCCCCGCCTGTTAGAGCAGCAGATGTGGTAGAACAGCTAGCAGAGCAAGATCCCATTGAGCGCCATCAAGAGACGGTACTTCCTCAAGATCAACTTTGAGTAGAGCCAATGGGTGGGCAACATGTACCAGACATCCCGGTACACCCGGCTGTTCCAGTAACACAAACAACACTTGATACCCCATCACTGTTAAAAATTATCAGAGGTATGATGGCTACACAACAGCATCAGATGGCAGTGCAGTAGCACCAACAGCTTCGACAACAGGAGCAGATCGTCCTGTTAAACCAAGGACTGCAAACGACTCTGGAGGAGAGTGAAGAAGATGATTATGGGACGTCATAAACATTCTGTCGACTCAACATGAGCTATTTCGAAGGCACAGAGGATGCTATTACGACAGACACTTATCTTCATGTCATTGAGACGATCATGGCGGCAGCTAAGGTTCCAACAGAGGAGCAAGTCGACCAGGTCCGATTACAACTACAAGATCTTGCTCGTGACTGGTGGATGACCGAGAAAGTCGGCTTGAGGCGTCCTATCTCTTGGGACAACTTCATGACCAGGTTCAAAGCCAAGTATTTCGGAGTAGTGGCGCAATACGAGCTGCAACAGAGATTTATTGATCTCAGGCAATCCGAAAGAATAGTGGAAGGATATGCAGCAGAGTTCTGCAGGCTAAGAAGGTTTGCTCCAACTATGGTGACGACGGAGCAAGCAAGGGCTATAAGATTCCAGCAAGGGCTTTATCTCAAGATTCTGCAACTAGTTGAAGGATATGACTACCAGACATTCGATGCCGTGTTGATAAAAGCCAGGAGGCATGAGATTACCATCCAGAGGTTAGCTTCGAGGACTGGAGGGCAAAAGAGGTCTCATGTCCATAACACAGGTGGTGAACCAGCACCCGACATTCGTATTCGTGATTCGGCACCACGGGGGCCTGTGGCATCAGATAAGACAATGACAACTTGGCAACAACAACCGAGACAACATCAACAATGCCCGGTGAATCCAGTAGAATTTACCTATTGTGGCAATAGAGGTCACACTCAGAATATATATAGGATGGCAAGTGGAAGATGCTTGAGGTATGGGAGTTCCGACCACCTGATAGCTACTTGCCCACAAATGCATAGGCAGAGAGGACCATATCAATAATTTTCAACGTTGCCAGCACCAGGAGCAGTTTTGTATCAAGAGTCTGTTTTAGCAGTTCGGTCGTTAGCCCAACATCTGATGTTGACTCAAGCACATGTGTTTCACCCGAGATAACGTCAGTTTGGTCAGCAGAGACATCCTCATGAAAGAGTTCCAATAGCACCGAGACATGTGCAAGCTAAGTTTGGCGTGCTAGAACATATGTTAGCAGAAGGTGGTCAAGTCGAGGGTGAGATTTGAGTTATTCCAATTATATCTATCTTTTGGGTTTCGTATATTCGACGAGTGGAGATGATCTTTCGTCTCACTCGTCTTCCTTCGTATCTCATGATACATGATGTATGTCATATAATCCAACTACGAAGGTACATCTTGGGCAGAGTCATATTCTTGACGAAGTCATTGGTACCGATTTACCGATTTATCTCGAGACTTGATCCATGTCCATTTTTGGGAGTCAGCATAGGCCAGCAAGGACGGGTTCCTATTTTGACTGACTCGGGAGACATTTGTATCCGTATGCCTCATGTTCTTTCTCTTTTCTTTTGATTGTGTGGATTGCTGGCTCATTTATTTATAATGTTGTTACTTTTATTACCTGTCAATTTCGTTATGCTTGGTATTCAGTTAGCTGTATTTCATGAGATTTTCTAGATCATGAGTTTCCTGATTGGATCATGAGTTTCCAGCTTGGTCTATTAGTTTTCTTGCTTAGTGATCAGCTCGACTAGCTTAGCGAATTCCGAGGACGAAATTTTCTAAGGTAAGTAGAGATGTCACACAAGTTCCCAGATTTGGTATTCTTGAATTTGTGATATTTAAATGTTTTTTGGGTAGATGTATTCATGTTGTATTATCATATTGGTTCCTATTAAATATATTGTATTTATTTAATTGTATTCCTGTTTATTGTGGGAGACTACTCGAGACCAGTAGTGAATACCTTGGCAATTGCCATGGACCCGTGTTAGGACCCGTATATAGGATGCATACCAGATATGGTTCACTCTTGGAACCACTAAGTCAAGATGGTTGAGATTTGGTTGGAGAGTGTCATGACTTAATCTTAGGCTAACCTCATTTCTCCATTTGATATATATATATATATATATATATATATATATATATATATATATATATGGTTTTCTCTCTCCTCTTTCATACTTCCTCATTTCTACTTCCCTTCTTTTATCTTCTTCCTCCTTCCCTCAAGAGCTCCCCCTTGGCCGAATCCTAAACCTATCCTTAGACTTGGTTCTAGTAAGAGGTTTGTTAGTCCACCAAGGCAAGTACATCTTGTTCAAAGTGGTAAAACCATAGTTTTTTGGATTTTTCATATGATTAGTAAATTAAAATACTTTTGATGGGAAATATTTTTCTTGATGTTCTCATTACTTTTAGTTCTTGGAGTTTTTGGTTTTGATGAACAATTAGATCTGATTTTTAAAGTTAGGGTTTTCAAGGGTTCCAAAATTTTTTCTTGATTTTTGGTCTATTAAAACATGGTATTTTCGAAAAACTATTTTTGTGGTTGATGGAGGACTTCATTTCGAGCATTTTGGCTTTTGTTTCAGTTGATTCAGAGTTAAAATAAAATTTGTATGAACAAAATAATTTTTGGATTTTTGGAACTTTTTTGCCATGGAGAAGAGAAAGTTCTCATGCGACCAGCGCAATATGCGGCCGAGACTTCCATGCGGCATGATCCTTAAGCGGCTGGACTCTTTGCCGCATAGCCAACCAGTATGCGTCCATTTTGTTGGATGCATGACTTCCATTACACAAGTGTTCTGGAGCTAATCCTTGAACTCCTGTGTTTTCACTTGCCGAACGAATGAAAAATTCGCTTAGTACAAAAGAGCAACATGCGTCCGACCCATATGAGGCAAGCAGAGCATGCGGCCACTTTCCTTCGGACGAATGACTATGATTATTTGGTACATCTTTTCATGGTTTTGTCTTTTATTCCTCACACACATCCATCACTTCAATCACTTCACTGACACCCATTTAATGCACGTCACTTCGGTACTTGTTCCAATGAGTGGACTTTGCTGTGACGCTATGCGGCACCCACCCCTATGCGGCACCCGCCTCATGCGGCAAACAGTCCATGCGGCCTGGAGCCATATATGGCCTGGGCGGCATGCGGCCAGCTTGTCCATGCGGCCAGCTCGTCCATGCGGCCAGTTGCTCATGCACCTGATCAGTGCATGCGGCCTGACCCATTCGGCAATCTATGAGTGAACTTCTCATGCACGTATGTGATCCTATGCGACCCTAGTAATCTATATATCTATTCCACGATTTCATGGATTTAATTATTTTATTTGGAATGCTTCTTATCGTACCTTATGTGGTTGATCGTGGTTTCTTGTTTATGTTATTCTAAGGAAGAGTCGACTTAGTAACCAGACTGTGCTAGAACTGATTATGTGCATAATATGATTATATGTTGTTGTAGACCATGTGGCAACCAGAGTAAACTAATATTAGTATATTAACTTATCATTTTGTTCATTGAATAGAGTGAGGGGCGTAGTTCTGCTTTGGAGACGATCCGCAATCCCGGTCCATGTTTGGTTTAAGGATTGTGGATCTGCTCCAGAGTAGTTCACATTTTTTTCATTACTCATGTTCAGCGGCATAGTCAGTAATTCGAAGATTTTACATCATAAATTTAGACTTCCAATTGATTGATAGTCTGTGTACCAGATTTGAGGAGATTATATTTTAACCAAGTGTCCCCATGTGATAAGACTTATATGACCAACTGGAAGTTTGGTGATTCGACCTGATTTCTTGTATCCGTGCTGATACAATTACTAAGTGCTAATTTACATGTATTATAATATGCACTGAGGTGCGACATAATTTGCTACGTGCTATGAGATTACATATTTCGGGTTGTGCATCGAGAATACCTCCTATACTACGCGACATGTGATATTATTATATTATTTTTCCAGCACGGACATGGTATCTGGGTCAAAAATCATAGCGTGGTTAGGATGTTTGTTTGATTGATTTGTTGCAATACGCTTGTCGGAATCCATATTTGGCTCTCGAACAACAATATGGATTTGTACCTAGCGTACAAGTACCACGGTGCATTATCTAAGGAGGACGATCGTGTAACCATAACACAATATTCTAATAAATATAGTGCTAATTAAGTAACTGAACTTGTAGAGCATTGGGAGGGAATGAAATCTCGAGATCATAAGTGGTAGCTACCGTTATGACATATGTCATAGGACGTCATGTTGGTCCCCAACGGATACCGTATATCATCTACAGTAGTAGAGTGCAGTATCCGACTATATTATATATATTATTACATGATTACTTGCGCGATGGCCTTACGAGAGACTGGTGCTTACATACTATGTGCTATGCATTTATTGGCTCGGCCAGCCCGCCTCGCCATCAATATGATCTGAGGATTCCAACATTGCATTATTCTTCTGAGATAACTCAGACTCCATATAACAAGCCGTAGGATTGATTGGACGATCTAAAAGAATATGTGCTGGTAGTCTAGGGACATAAACTATTGTGGTGCGACGGTTTAACCCTTGTCCTTGTTTGGTTGTAGGATTGGGCCAATATGTCACAATAGGTCATGTACCAAAACTGCATATTATATTTATATCTTAGCTTGTATTATGGCATATGTGTCCTGGATTATATTAATGTGTTGTATCTTCGTCGTGTTCATAATTGGTGAATCGTACCCTGTTTTGGAGTAGTGCGACACCTCTTGTCCTTGTTTGGTTGTAGAGGCGTCCTACTACTCCGATGAAAGGTCATACGCTTGCCTTTGTAGCACATATTTTCTATTTTATGTATTTTATTAGTTTTTGCTTCATTCACTTGTGCTCCTTTGTGGTACTTGCTATCGGAGCCTGACCCCGTTGGTTTTGTTTAGCCAGGTTTAGTAGCAGAACCTGAGGATCCTATCATGTATCTAGCCGATGGCGCACACCAGGAGGATGTCCACTGAGGAACTTGAGTGGGTTTGTTTTTCTCCACTATGAGTATCATTTTGTATTACCTTTTTTGCGTTTAGCCGACGACACCAGTTAGCCGGTTTATCGAGACATTAGTTCCTGTACATGATTATATATTATTTAGACCGTGGCTGACTTACAGTCATGTACTCTTGACAATGTACTAGTGTACCATCCTGTATAACTAGTTTCATGATCATTCTGATAAAGCGTTAGGGATGCCTAACTGTTTTATCTTACATGTTCATTCTAATTATTTCTTGGTTGATGATTGAGACATAGATGTTCTTGACCATAGGTGACTTAATTATAGTATTCACCCCCTTATCTAGACAACCTTATCACATTGCGGATTACTTCGGTAATTCGTAAGGTGTGTTTGGCTGAGACACTCTTCCGCTTTCCAGTATTCTGGTTCTGAGACATGACAGCACTATACCATTTGTATAAGAGAACTGTGCAATTACTATTTCATGTTACTTAGTATGAGCTAGAGGTATTATGACCTGACCTCCTAGAAAACCACTACTAGCCGTCAAATAAAGAATTCATATTGGCCATCCCTCAATGATATAGAAGAATATGCATCAACACCAGTATACCACAATCAGTCCACTCTGACTCGAGCTACTTCAATCAAGCAATAAAAAGCCTTAATAAAGAGACCTTTGGTATGTTGGAATTCTTTTCACAGATTTATTTTTCAATTGTTTTATCAATCATCTCTAATTGTTGAATAAACAAAATACTAAGTTCACAAATATTTGATGGTAGAAGTAAAACCTGCAATATCATAGAGGCTTTGACCATAATATGCCACCTCCCATGGTAGAAAACATGGCCGATGAATTGGTTTGCAAACCCAAAATTTTATTTTGTGACGAGTTTACTGCAATAGTCATACCGTCTAAACCATCACCGCCCAACAATGACCAAGCATCATCTGTGAAGCCATGCATAGCATCATTGAAATCCTTGTCATTGATTGTAGTGAGCTTGACGAACCGAACAAGCAAAATGGCATTACTAACAATATCTTTAATATTGCATGTTGACGCCCCCCGCCATAAATAACTTCACCACCGCTCTCTTGTGCAATTTGTTTAATTTGGAGCAGCGCCTGAAATAAGCAAAGTTGAACCGAGTAAAATAAAAAATAGGAGTATAAGATAATAGATTATAGAAACAGGAACATGCCATACAGCTCTAGTCATCTTTTGTGCTAGTATTTTTTGTTATTCATACAATGTCCTTTAGACCTCAGGCACGCTCCAAGCCTAAAATATATCAATGTATAAGACAAATCTTGTGCCAGGTTATTCCCAAAGTCCTCTATTTGCCAAAACAAGAACAATATGATAGTCAAATTCACTTGAAAAAAGCAAAAAATCAGAAGAAATTAAGGAGGTTTAGTTATAGGTTCCTTACATCTCCATGCACCAGAATATAAATTCCCGTAGGAAAACCAACCTATGAATCAAAGTAATTAACCTACTATATGCAATTTCTCAGAGCAACATAATATAAATTGGAGCTCGGAGAAGGAATGTATACTATTAGAAATTAATATTAAATCGAATGTATACTAATAATTTATTGATCAATAAATAACAAATACAATAGAAATTACTTGTAAACCTTCTTCAACTAATAATTTATTTTTCAACTTCGTTCATCAGTATCGATTAAAAAGTTTCTAAAAAATTGTATGACAATAATAAAATATATCAGTTGAGAATATCCAGCCCATCAATTACATCTAGAACCTTAGTCCTTTCGAGGTGCATATCCAAAAACCTATTTCCCCTCGTGGTTGCAGACTCGTGGCTCTTACTTCTGCCAAGGACCATCTTCTTTGAACCTACATGTCCGAGGAAATGTGAAGTCTTGCTCAAGTTGTGAACTTATAAAGCTCCAGAAAGTTGCAGAAGAATAAGCAAGACAACGAAGGACCAAAATATAATACCATGATGATCTTGCACTCAAGATGAAACAACAAACTAAATTTTACTTGCAACGAGTCTAGTGTTTAGATATTTGTTTTTCAATATTACCCTTACTTTTCCTACATATTTGTGTCTACTTTGTGTTCCTTTCCTGTTTATTGTCAACAAACTGCTCTCTCAAAAGGATACAAGTGATCATATACTCAGCCAGTCAGCCCAGAACCGAGCAGAGCAGTTATCCTCGATTGTGTGACAAAGCCTATAGCAAGGTGTCAAAGAATGAAAAATCTTGAAGATGGTTATGGCCATTTTTCAAGTGCAAGGAAGTATGAGCATGAGAGTTCTTCTTGAAGTATGAGCATGAGAGTTCTTCTTGAAGAGTTGCATTATATAATAAAATAAGGCAAGGTATGATGCGGAGTGGATATCCCCCCAAACATGTACAATCAGTGCAATCCAGCCTGATCTCCCACTCCCTTCACCCCACCCCCACATAGAAGTCTATAACCAGAGTTACAGAATAAATTTTGAGGTAAAACAAAAAAAGTTTTAGAAGTAAACTTCTAGAATTCCGCTTCATATAGTTGCTGTCACAAACAAACTCAAGATTTTAAGCCTTTTAAGTTTAACATCCATAAACTAGCTCCGGTCTGTCTATCACACCACCATGCAGTTGTTGTCACAAACAAACTCAAGAGAGTTATATTACCAAAAAATTAATTGGTGCTTGGAGTTTCAAGAATAGAGTATTTCAATATACTAGATCTTAGGCTACAATAAATAATGATGTGCACATGCAATATGATTGTATATGACTTGTACGCATTATTTTATTCTACTTAGTAACCACAACAATTTTAAATTATGGACATACACTATTCAGCAGAAAATAACAGCCATTAAAAAGGGCTTCAGTTAGAAAATAACGCTGGCACATTTTCTTTATTATTCTATTACGGTCCGTTTCGTGCATTTAGTGTCATATTTGTGTCCAATTTATTGTTTTATAACCGTCTGTTTCAAGCATGCAGTGTCATATTTGTGTCTAATTTAACATAAACGAAGCCACAACAAATCCCAGAACAGCAGAATCAAGTTTAACCTACACAAGCAAGAGATTGATTGTTAGTGAGAGAAGCATTCAGCTATAAGGGTAAATGATCTGGGACTTGTGAGGGATGAATAATAGACGAACACAAACTCAAAAGAAACTAATATGGTGTAGCTGGACATGTTTGAGACAGTTGCAACCATATTTTAATAATAAGCAAGAAAATGAAGTCAGAAAGAAGGAAGTTCACAGGCCATTGAAGGTACAAGTTACAACCATATTTGATTAACAATAACAACTTTACATGAATAAACTTTTAACTATATACTATTTAGAAACCATAATGATGCACTCTTAGATCAATATTTGTAATTTCTAATTACAGGATGAAATGAGTTTCCTTTGATTTTTTAATACTCAAGTTGTGTATCTTTCATTGCCATTTTGCTTCTTCAAATTCTACAGGTTGCTTAAGAACCAAAGAAACTACTAACTATAACTTTTCCTTTCTAATCAATTTCTCCAGATTTTACATGATTCCCAAGTGACTGCTTCTTTGCAAATTGCTTGAAAAGGATCAACCAATTTGCTCATTTCCTGAAACTTTTAACTGCCTATAATATTAGAACATACTATGTATACACCATACATTTTTGAAAAACCTTTAGAAGCTTTAAAAAAAACTCCCAAATGAGTTAAAATATGGTAAGACAACCAAAGAAGATAGACTCTTCTTTTACAGAGGTGGAAATGTTTCTGAACTCATAATCCTATGTCCAAGTCAATAACATAGGAAAAAGTAAAAAAAAATACAACCAAAAGACTTTGATGGATGGATAACTAGTCGTACGAACTAACGGATAGATATATGTCTTTATGCCTTTTATAAAAAGCATTCAATCAGCCCGATATTGTGTATCTTGTGTAGGTGATAAGTCCGGAGCTGAAGACGTGATAAGTCTGAAACTTATCATTTTGGATCATTACTTGATAACGAGTTGTCACTTTCTCTCCAGTATATATGTACATATGAACCTGATGAAAGAACAAATTGAGGTGTATCAAATAACAAATTTACTTGTTCTTTTCATTGACACAACTACTGAACTTTCTAAGGGAATACAAAACCTCAGCTCTACTCCTATGGAGAAATAATCCTAAAACAAAAAATAGTTTAAAGTGAACGTGAGTCATTATCTCCTATTTCCTTGATTCTTTATTTCCAATTCCCTTATAATACAAAGATCTAAGAAGTTTATTGACTAGCATTTGTAGGTGGAGACTTTGGTAGTATAAGCCAGAGATAGAACATACATAATAAGATTATATATTGAGATAAAAGGTTCAATATGAATATTATCCACAAGCACCTCAAAGTTTCTAATCCTCAGGTAGTTTCTAATTGTAGAATAAGTATGTTGTTTGGTGAAAGTGGCTACCTTGTTGAACACTTAGTCTTTCTTGCAATATACAATCCCATGAGAGAAGAATGAGCATCCAAGCACTAAGAGCATGTTTGACAATATAGAACCCAGTCTTAATAAAAGCTTTTGTGGTGGCTTTTAATGTGTTATTTCATTTACAAGGTTGAAATCAACTAACTAAACTGTCGAATGATCTATTTATTTGCCCTTTTAGAATTATAATTTCAATAATACAAAGCACCATAATTCTATTGTCTAGTAGTTGACTTGATCTTCACCAATTCTCTGATGCATTACATAGATGATTCAAAAGATCCACCCTTGCTGGTCCCTGGTTGGTAAGTATTCTGGGGCTGGTTGAGCACTAACTTAAAACTTCTATAGATTTTTTGTTGAATTGATATTTCTTGTCCTAAAGGGGAAATTACTGTAATTAGAGAATTGAAATGAGTATACGAGGTTTATGAGGTCCTTCATCACTTGCAAATGTTTTTAATCAAATATAGATATTAAATATGAAAAATTAGAAAGCATGTGTAACAAAGAAAGGAGTATATCTCTAAATTTGCTAACACAAAAGCATTGACCAACTCTCACCAAAGATATCACCTAAAATTAAAATCAGAAAACCTATAATAAAATTGTGTAGAAAATTAATATTACTACATTATAACTTCTACATTGACCAACTCTCTCTCTCTCTCTCTCTCTCTCTCTCTCTCTTTGTTCTGTTGTAACTCTTTACCCTTTCAAACTATAAGCAAGTTGCCTGAATCACAATAAAGTTGGAATTTTAATTGGTGGAAACAGAACACTATAGATAATGTCCCAGATAAAAGGCATTCGGAACACA
This sequence comes from Iris macrosiphon, assembly GCA_036927795.1. NCBI lineage: Eukaryota > Viridiplantae > Streptophyta > Magnoliopsida > Asparagales > Iridaceae > Iris > Iris macrosiphon. Next base: position 69,626,829 of record JAYESA010000011.1, on the reverse strand, counting down.
CTTGTTCAGTTGCATAGCCCAACCGCTCAGCTAAAGGGATTAAGCCAATCAAACTAAAGAAAAATACCAATCCCTGATGAGAAAAAAGTGAACATTATAAAATGGCCTTTTCAAATTATATTGAGGAAGATAGAATAATCTTGTGACTATCTCATGACATAACGAGATACAGCCTGAATAATTTATCGACATAACAAATTGTTCAGATCAGATTGCTTCCGTTCAGATGTTCCTGCTTCCAAGCACCCAACAATTTTGGTTCCACCGGACAAAGAACTACACGCGGACATTACCCCCTCGGTCTGGAAGGAGGGGTACCACTCCTGTGATGGAAAGAGTGCTCTGATATTAGCGGTACAGAGCAGATCTGGGCGGCCAAAGCTACCGCCGAGGATCAAGCTTAGCGTCCTCTTCTTCGAGAGGATGTCCGTTAATGAACGCAGCATTTCCTTCTTCAGAAAGCTCAAAGATGGCATATTTCTTTTTCCAGTTAAATAATTGCTTAATTTCTTCACCGATCGATAACCATTTCAAGAAAATTAAGAGATTTTCATATTATTTTCATCCGGAGAGGATTTCATTCAAGAAAAATCCTAATTTAGCCCTAACAAATCAAAAATTGATGATAAAAATAGAAAATCGAAGGAATTAAAAGGCGAACCTCCACTATAGCAGCGAGAGAGAAACCCTAACCTTAACCGAGTCGTCATAGGGCTGAGAGTAGAATGGCAGAAGCAGTTTCTAGATGTTGCTGATCATGCTCCAAACTGAAAAATATTCGGACTTTAAAGACGAGTCCAAACTCATGAATAGAACGAAACTTCAGAATAAAATACTCAATGTCTCCCAGATTATCTATCATGCAGAAGTTAATCATGCAGAAGTTTAAAGAGGGAAGAAAATAATTACAGAACCTGAAGTTCCTTTATTGGTAGACGACGACACTGCGACGCACTCCTAAAGATTAATCCAGAGACGTGTGACCGCCCTGGCAAACATTAAAACATGAATTCTACTCCATCTTCTCTACATATTTGAATTTCTCATAAAATTTTAATAAATCATAGATTATTGCACAATGGAACATCCAAATTTGAAATTTTAATCTTTAAGATGTACAATAAAACTTTAATAAATTATAAATTATTGTACAATGAAACATCAAATTTTGAATCCGTGAACAACAATGACGAACCCATCGAACTCACCATCGCCATGATGTACTCCTCGAATCACTACCAGTACTTGTCATACAACTGCTATGAGTAGTCTGTGTCGGCCTCTGCATGCACATGTTGTAGATCGTCCAGATCCCCTCCACCAAAAAAAATCAAAACCCAGAAATCAATACCGATCCATAATCCTAACCCTAGATTCCTAGCAAAAGCGGGAGAATGATCTATCCATTAAGAGAGGGATTCTACGTACCAGTAGATCATATAGTCCTCGAAGCTGAACTAGGGCTAACTAGGGCTCCAGAGCCCATCGAGTATGTTCTTCATCTTGCTTATCCTTTTCTGTATGAACTCCCATTTTCTCTCCAGATCGATTGTCTTTTTCTCCGGCAAGGCCATACCAACGGAAGAAACCCTAATTCTTGATGAGGAAGAAGAAGGAGACGGGAAATTTGGGGAAATTTGAAATTAAGATTCTTGAGGAGCGAAATGAAATGGGAGGGAGTGGGCGGTACGAATGCGGTGGCTTTGTGGTTGCTGTTTTTGTCTACTTCGATCGTCAACGAGAAGACAATCACGACTCTGGCTGCTCTTGTGTTGTTGTTGTCGACTCCGGGCAACCGACACCACTGCTGCTGCTGCTCCTAAGAAGAAGAGCAGAAGGAGATGAAGAGAGAGAGAGAGAAAAGGGGGGGCGGGGGGGGAGTTGTTTTAGGAGGATTGATAAAGGGGGGTAAGGAAAAAAACGGCATAGTAAAAAAAAATGCAGATTTTTTTGTTTTAAGTAATAATTTATTATATAATTATATAAAACGGGATAAGTTATGGGTAATTGCGGGGGGGACCAACTCGCCAACTCAGTTGGCGAGTTGCTGAGTTGGCGAGGGGCTCGCCAACTGAGTTGGCGGGGCACCCTCCTCGAGGGGCCGCTCGCCAACTCAGTTGGCGGGCCGCATGCTGAGTTGGCTTAGACCCGTTGCACAACGCTCGTTTGCTCGCCAACTGAGTTGGCGAGTAAGGATCCGTTTCAATACAACAATTAACAACAACGGCTATTACAATCTCTCTCTATAAATTACCTATCTCAACCCATTCATCTCACACTCAATCTACTTCCTCTATTTTCTCTCTTCCCTCTAGCAAAGTCTCCAACACTCTCTCTGTCTGTCTGCCCGCAGCTAAAGTTCATTTGAGGTTTTCTGTAGCCAAAGTTCTCAACCGTCATGGATCGTAGCGTAAGAATTGTATGCTCGCACGGCGGTACAGTAAATGGGTTAAATTACGAAGGAGGAGAAAGTATAATTTTTTCAACTTATCCGAATATTAGTTTTGAAAATATACGTAATCATATTATTGAACGTTGTTCTATTCATTATGATTTTATTTTGAAGTCTATTTTTGGTTCTAATTATTTTTTGATAGATAGTGAAGATGCATGGAATTATATTCTTGAGATTAATTCACAATCACGGTATATAAAAATATATGTTATTAAAGTAGCAGCAACCTTAGATAGTAGAAATAATGAATATTTTTCTGAATATCAGCATGTTACTTCAAGTGCTAGTTCTTCTCAACAAATAGTTTCATTTATCCAAGAAGGTCATTCATCAGATGAATCTAACCATGATGATGATAGTGACAACGACGAAGGAAATAGTGATGATTTAGTTGAAAATGTAGATTATAGGGTAGATGATGATGTTGTAAAAGCTATCACTGATGAATTATTTAAGGGACAATCATTTTCTAGTCGTTCTCACTTTAGAAGCTTTATCAGTAATTTAGCAATTAAATATAATTTTAGTTGTTCAGCTAGTGATATGAATAATGCTCGTGGAATTATATATAGTTGTGATCAACCGAATTGTAATTGGAGAGTATATGTAAAGTCTATTAGAAATGGCGATATAGTTAAAGTTAGTACATTAGAAAATCGTCATTCTTGTTTAGGAAGACTTAGTACAGGACGTCATCGACTAGCTACAGCTTCATGGATTAAGACCATGATAATTGACATTATTAGAGATAACCAGTCATACAGTCCATCACAAATTGTTAAAGATATATATAGGGAGCACCGTATACAAGTTAGTTATTCCAAAGCATGGAGAGCCCGAGAGACAGCATTAGCTGAAATTAATGGTAGTTATGATGAGGCATACGCTAGTCTTGAGGAGTATTGTTATAGAATTATGGAGACAAATCCAGGTAGTAAATGTTTTATTAAAACTACCGAAAACAATAGCTTCCAACGAATTTTTATTTGTTTTAAACCATGTATTGATGGATTTTTAAGTGGATGTTTACCAATTATTAGTACTGATGCTACATTTCTTTCGTCAAAATATCAAGGTATCTTATTTATTGCTTGTGCTCACGATCCTAACTATCAATTATATCCTATAGCTTATGCTATTGCTGAAGGTGAGAATAGTGATTCTTGGTCTTGGTTTTTAAATTCTCTTAAAATATCTTTTGAAAATTGTTTTAATGATTGGAGTTCAATTTCATTTATATCTGACAAGCAAAAGGGTTTAATAAATGCTGTTCGTGCTATTTTTCCTGCATCTTCTCATTTTTTTTGTATTCAATATTTTAAACAAAACATGAAAAAAGTTACAAAAGAACCAGTATTTCAACGCTTGTTAGACTCGCTTGCTAGATCATATAATAAAACGGATGCAGAGAGTGTGTTTGATATAATTAAAGCCGAGAACATAGTGTTGTACGATTGGCTTATTGGTGAACCGATCATATATAATATGACATCTGTGTAAACTAAATGCATAGGATGTCATCTTGATTTCTGGAGCATCGGGTTCACATATGTACGGTAACCAGGTTACCTATTTAAAGATATTTTAAGAGATTAGATGTGATGTTTATCTACGATCAAAACTTAAATAATTTAAAGATATTTATTGCATATTTAAAAATTACCTCATTAGACCGCAGTATATCAAATTGGCTTCGATATAGTGATACAGTCCTGTATTGGTAGTGTTGATAATCCACTACATCTGTAGGCCAGCGCATAGCAACTGGAAATACTCCAACATCACTGAGAACGCTGGTAACAGGCCTACCAATATAGAAGTGCTCGTAGGACCAGAACTATAAAACAAAAATATGACATTAGTACAAACAAAATTTGCGTATAAAATTACTCTAACTTTTTAGGGCCTTTCATTCATACCTGTATCAGTGAAATACATCCACAAATACTCTTGCGATTGCATCTCACAAATTCTGTCAAATTGACGTATAAAAACGCAAGAGTAGCAGCTCCCCACGCATGCTCAGTAGGTTTGGTCAGATCATCCAAGAATGGTAAAAGCTGCACATTTACCATATTTCCCGATGCATCGGAAAATAAAATTGCACCACATAAACAGAGCAGATAGGCTCTAGTGCAACGAATGACCTGGATTTATTAAGTGTTAAACAAATTTATTAAATTGCACCACTAAATTAAGTAATAAACAAATTTACTAATTAAAATACATACCCGATTTTCATCTACATCAACCACCCCATCAATAGTTTGATGTAGGTCTATAAAGTTGCCACGGAGCCATGAAAATTTCATATAATTGCCATCTTTTAGACCAGAAGGAGGGCTAACACCGAGATAACTCCAGATCAGATCAGATCCCTTTAAGTGCGGATCAAAATATATAGCGTTACCTTTAATAGGTAACCCTAGTATATTCGCCACATCAAAAAGGGTGATCGTCATCTCGCCGAATGGGAGTTGAAAAGTGTTGCGTTCTGGCCACCAACGCTCCGCAAGGCTTACAACTAAATGAAGATCGTGAATTAAATATCTAACACGATCTATATAGTGGAATCCAAAGGATTCCACCAAAGCCTTTTGAGCTGGATTAAGCTCCCACGTACGATAATTCCTTTCAGCCCGCCAATATACGTGGATCCGGGTTCGTAAAGCATTATCATGGTCGTATAACTATAAAAATTATATGCATTAATAAAGTAAACATAGGCATTCTAAAAAATATATACATTAATAAAGTTAGCAACTTGTAATTTCAAAAAATACCTCGCCAGTAAAAATCTGAGTAGAAATGTGATCTTCACGTTGCTTAAGAATAAGCTCGGTAGTCGGTCCGCTAGGAATACGACCGTCATTGCGGGTAGCCATCGCCAGTAAATATCAAGAGAAGGAGAATTTGGTGTAAGGAGTGTTTGGGGTAGGAGGAGAATGTGAATGTTGTGAGAGGAGTGTTGGGTGGGGGGTGTATTTATAGGAATGTGGGATTATAGCCGTTTGGATTATAGCCGTTGGCCAACGGTTGCAACGTTGCATGGCTCGCCATAACTTATCCCGTCGAGGAGGGTGCCCCACCAACTCAGTTGGCGATCCCCTCGCCAACTCAGCAACTCGCCAACTGAGTTGGCGAGTGGTCCCCCCCGCCGCAATTACCCATAACTTATCCCGTTTTATATAATTATATAATAAATTATTACTTAAAACAAAAAAATATGAAAAAAATGCTGGCTGAGTCGAGTTAGGAAAAAAATTTAGTATTCTTTTATAACGTTTGGATAAAGAAGGGATAACGTTTGGATAAAGAAGGGTTATGAATGTTTGCACCAAATGTAACATTTTTACATATAAAATGACATGATAAGGCTCAAACACACACAACTCGTTATATTAGAACCCTCTTTAAAAAATTTGTAGAACTTCCATATAAAGCATTATAATAATATTTTTTTAGCGTTATAATAGGTATTTTTTGTTGTAGTGATCCCTGACATGATGTTACAAGGATTAGTATATCCTAGATCCCAACATGAGTTGTTATTTCCCTGTGGACCCTTTGCATGCCATGTGATTCTTCTACATGTATAGACACTGATTCTCATGAGCAGGGTGCCCCGTGATTTGTCATGGTTGGATCCACTATACTAGTCGGAGGATAGGGAAAGTGTTAACATGTTATGTGATCATCCCCCTTACATGTACATGCATCATATCTAAACTTACCCCTCACGTATGGTTAGCCAGACCTTATTACATGCCTCATACCTTGTTATATATGATTGAGCCTGACCCTATTACAAACATCATAGCTAACCTTACGTCTCACGTACGGTTAGCCTGACCTTACTACATGTATCATAGCTAATCATTAAAAGCAAGCATGATCAAGTTCCCAAGCCGATCATATAACAAACTAATATTTCAAACACATAGCTAGTTATTCCATTTCTATATTCCAGTTTATACCTGCTACTACTATCATTTACCTGCTTACTAACTGCTTATTATTTTTCTGTGATATGATATATGTTCTCACCTTCCTTACATTTCTAGTATAGTTTTCCATCATGTATTATCTTTACTTACTGTTTTATAATCTTTATCAATTTAATTGGAACTATTGTTAATATATATATATATATATATATATATATATATATATATATATATATATATATATATGTGTGTGTGTGTGTGTGTGTGTGTGTGTGTGTGTGTGTGTGTGTGTGTGTGTGTGTGTGTGTGCTTCGCTACAATCCTGACTGGATAAGATTTTTCAGTGTTGACTTTGGAGTGATGCTATAGTCAGGTTTTGCATTATGGACCTAGAGGAGACCTATATAGGCTAGTATTTCTCTATCTCAGATTCATGTTTGACATTATTTCTCTTAGATTGTTGTTTAGATTATTTCTTCCTTGTTCATTTCTTCCTTTATATTATTGTGATTGAGTACATGATAAAATTAGTTGTATTAGTATGATTCCATTGAGTTCTAGACGACATTCTACTACCGATGATGTGGCGTAGGCTGGCTGTACTCACGTACTCGTGCCCCTATCATCCGGGTGCGGGTCGTGGCATCAAGCAAACTTTACAGTCTACCCTCTGTTTAATCCTGAAGTCGTAGTCGAGATTCAGAAGTTCCAGCAAACATGTTTGCCCTCTGAGATCCTCGATTCTAACAAAACACAATAATTCGATTAACTTTGATTATAACTTCCAAAAGATTGTTCTTTCTTGTAATCGCAGTTACACACAGACATAATAGATCACAAAAAAAGAAGAGAAAGAAGAAGATAGATCTCTTCTTGCTAGGGTGATAAAAATTACCTTTGCACAAAGCAAGATTCGTCCCACACGATATACTCCCAGGTACCAGCAAGTTCTCGAAGAACTTCTAGAACGCTCGTGTCACCTCCTTTCTGGACTCGCACGAACTTCTAGACTCCAATGGCGGCAATAGCAGATCCTCTCTTCATCTCTCCCTTTTTTGAAGAAAGTTCTCAAAGGGGCTACGAAAAAAAGTATTTATAGAGGATCCTGGCCGCCCATCAGTCACGTAAAGATAAGAATGAATTAAATTCAAATTCCACAAAATCAGATCCGAATTAATCATCCAAATCTTCCCATAACAGGCCAACCGAATTGCTTTAGCCAGTAGCATAACAACGCAACTGGCCAACAACCCAAGCACGCAACAGTACAGCAGCACATGGCTACGCATAGCTGTGTAATACCTGTGTATACGCTCGCCAGTGCCCTCTCTGCACCCTGCTCATGCACCCGTGCATGCAACCACGCTAGCAACAACGCAAGCAACTTGCACATAAAACGAACGTACGAGCGCAACTAATGCGCACAAGCGCCATGCCATGCGCCAATATTGACTTGTTAAGTGCAATGTGCGCCAATAAAGCGCTATTTTGCGCCCTTGAGCCCGAGTCCGAGTCGCTAAGCCCCTTTAGAGCTTAGCTCCTAAGAAAAATTTTCCAAGAGAATCACAAAAAGCATAAATGCTTCTTTTGAGGAATTAATCTTTTTCCCTAAAAAAATACCCCACATGGTACCTATGTGACGTACCACACCCCATGTGCATATCTCAACACATGCAAAGCTTTATATTGAGATACCCACTTGGTGGTATAGCCAATGTGGGACTAAACTTCTTAGTCCAAAGTCAAAAATACCAGCAATCTCCCACATATCTTAATATATGGGTTAAGTGTTCCCCATAGTGACTGCCCATCATGCATTAGGATATATGTCGCTTCGACTTGAATATTCTCGCATGGGTCAAATAACAGTATGATACAAGAATATACTAAGCCTTGAATTTTTTACCATATTGACAATTCTTCCGACTCACACAATAATATCAGCTATGCTTCTGGTTGCACATTAAAGGCCATGTGCATGTCTGGTTTTGATGTATGTATATTGGGCGTCTACAAGCTTACCCTCAAGAGATGGCCTATATCTTTTTCTATACTTTCTAGGTGGGTTCTTTTAAAGAGCCATGGCATGAAGCCTTGCACTTCCTTGTGGTGCTAGGCCGCTATGACATGGCCTAAAGCCGAGACTCTACCTCATCGTGGTATCATCCACTGTAGCATGAGGTCCCAGCCTCTTTGTAATGCCATACTACTCAGCATTAAGTATTGTGCTTTCGTGCAATGTCAAACCTCTGTGATATGGCTCGTGTATCCAATGCTTTACATCTTTTAACTCTTGCTGGTGTCACACTACTATAACATGAGGTCACCAGCCTCTTTATAGTGCTTCCTACCACTCTTTATTCTATAACATTAGGCTACCTGCCTATGTGCGAGGCTATGCCTCTGTGATGTGGCTTGCGAAGTCGAGACATTATCATATCAAGTAAACCTTATAGTGGTGTCATACCACTATAGCATGGAGTCCTTACACTCCTTTGTAGTGATGTCCTACCCATGCTTCCTGTAAAGCACGCCAGACATTCAAAATGCCTGAGAACGCATTAAGGCGTCTAAGCCATCTTTCTACAGGGCTTGTTCTATATAAAGAACAAATATTAGACAACAGTGGTTATGGGTCTGTAACCCCTTAATGTCTCAAAGGAATACCCGTTGTTCATGATATTCTCCCAGTCAATGATACTTCTTTGAACTAATAAAATAAAACTTTATGGTATAATTATAAATACACAATATCAGAATGTCTTCAAGCCCATTTTAACTATTATGTCCTCAACCAGCTGACGCTTGAGATCTTTGGTGAACGGATTAGCCAGGTTCTCCTGGCTCTGAACATTAATCACGACAATGACTCCATTCTTGATCAGATAGTTCACTACCCTGTGCTTGAGTCCCACAGTCCTCTTCTTACCGTTGAAGAGATCATTTGATTCCACTGCAGTCGCCTAGTTGTCGAAGTATATCGGTACCATCAGAATCTGTGCACCAACTAATAAAAGATCATACGTGAGCTACCGAAGCTATTCTACTTCTTCCGCTACAACTACCAGTGCATAGAACTCAGATTCTATCGAGGAATAAGAGAATATTGTCTACTTCTTCGACTTCTACGATATAGCAGCTCCACCCATGGAGAAGACGTAACCTTTTGTGGACCTTTCGCTCTCTACTTCTGAATACCGACTTGCGTTACTGAAGCCTTCCACTACTGTCAGATAACTGCTATAGTGCAGTGCATACTTCTGGGTCCTCTTGAGATATCTTATGACTCTATTCACAGCTTTCTATTGCTCAACATCTGGATTGCTCGTGAACTGACTCAGCATTCCTACGGAAAAAGCTATGTCAGGCCTTGTGGCAATTGTTGCATACATCAAACTCCTGATGACACTTGAATACTCCAGTCGCCTAACACTTTTTCTTTGATTTGGATTCAGTTTCTTGTCATATTTGTACGGAGTATGGATCCCTTGAAGATCCTGATATCCATATCATGTAAGTGTATTCTCAATATAATGAGACTGTGACAACGCCACTCCAGTGTCTGCCGGGATAATCTTTATTCCTATGATAACATCAGCTTCCCGTAAGTCCTTCATACTGAACTTGGATGAGAGAAACTTCTTTGTCTCAAAGGCTCGTGCTAGAACCGTGCCTAGCATCAGCATGTCATCCACGTACAAACAAACGATGACTCATCTCCCGTTAGCGAACTTTGTGTAAACACACTTATCCGTTTCGTATACCTTGTAGTCATCTAATATTATACCTTTATCAAACTTCTCATGCCACATCTTGGGAGCTTTCTTTAGACCGTATAATAATTTTACCAACTATCACCAATACGTGCTTCATATCCTGAAGCATCAGTGACTTCTCCAAAGTCAGATTCAGTACCACCGCTCTGGTCCCAAGTACTTCAGCTTGTACCTGGTTTGCCACCATAACCTTCTCAGATATAGGCTTGTAGGTGGTGAACAACTCCTCCTTTGAGCAAATATGGTCGGATACAACAATATCCATCTACCAGTTAGTGTCGACACCAATAGTGACAACATGCACAATCATAGCAACCATGTTAAGCTCACCTTGCTCTTTCTGTTTGGCTTGGATCTGTAGTCTTTCCTGTAGTGACCCTTCTTGCCATAGTTGAAACAAGTCATATCTGACTCAAGCTTTTGATTGAATAAAGCCGACTTTACCTTCACAAGGTTGAAGTCCTTCTTCTTGTGGTGAGAATACTTTTGCTTCAACTTAAAGTCACCTGTATGCACCAATTAGCTTTTGCCAACTGCCTAGATAGTGTGTCCACTTTGTTTTGAGCCCTCAACTCATCTTCTGTATAGATATTGTGTAGTAGTTGATCAAGGCTGACCTCCATCTTCTTTCAGTGCATGTCCGAGATAAAGTTGCTCCATCCAGGCAGGAGCTTGGCAAAAATACCTCATACGACGAAAGCGTCAACCATGGGAATGACATCATCCTCAAGTTTTTGACGTAACTTAAGAAATTTCTTGACTTGAGGCAATATTGTCTTGTCCTCCTCAAATTACATCTTTCAAACCTTTTTAGTCACATGGATCTTATTGCGGTTCTCATCCACCTTGTAATGCTTTTCCAATGACTCCCAGATGACCTTAGCATGGTCCATCTTGTTGTATGACTCGGACAGAGTATCCTCAATGGAGTTCAGAATCAACAATTTACAGAGATTATTTTCTTTCCTCCATTTATTCTGCTTAGGAGTTGCATTAGAAATCATCCGAACAGTAGCATCATGACCCTCAGAAAAAATACACTCATGATCTATTAACACGTAGTCAACATTTACGAGTTGAAGATTCAGGCTGACCTTTCTCTTTCAGATATTGTAATGCTCCCTGTCAAACTTCTTAAGTTTGTTAAAACTTGTGTCGAGAAGGTTTGCACAGTTATTCTCCATCTTTCTTCGGATCTTGCTTTGAGATTGTTATTCTCGAGGCTTAATCAAAAGATGGAAGAATGGGCCAGGAACAGAGGTTCAACCAAACTTTACAATCTACCCACTATTTAATCATAAAGTCATTGTCGAGATTCAGAAGTTATAGCAAACAAGTTTGCCCTCTGAGATCCTCGATTCCAACAAAATATAACAATCTGATTAACTTTGATTACAACTTCAAAAAGACTGTTCTTTCTTGTAATCTCAGTTTCATATGGAAAGACCATATCATAAAAAATAAGAGAAAGGAGAATATATATCTCAACTTGTTGGGGTGATAAAGATTATCTTTGCTCAAAACAAGATTTTTTCCACATGATCTGCTCCCAGGAACCACTAAGTTCTCGAAGAACTTCTGGAATGCCCGCGTAACCTCCTTTCTGGACTCGCATAAACTCTTGGACTCCAATGGCTACAGCAGCAGAACCTCTCTTCATCTTTTTTTTTTGAATTAAGTTCTCAAAGGGGCTACGGAGGGAGTATTTATAGAGGAGCCTGGCCGCCCATCAGTTACGTAAAGATAGGAATAAATTAAATTCAAATCCCACAAAGAATGGATCTGAATTAATCATCCAAATATTTCCATAACAACCTAACCGAATTGCTTCAGCCAGCAGTGCATCGGCCCAGCAGCACATGCGCACAGTAGTACAAGCATGCGCATAGCTGCACAATGCCCGCACAGCGCCCACTCTAGACCCTGCTTATATGCCCGCGCATGCAGTCAGGCATAAAATAGGTGCATGTGCGCAACTAATGTGCACAAGCGCCGATACTAAGTGGAAAGTGCGCCAATAAAGCACCACTTTGGCCCTTGAGCCGGTGTTCGAGTACGAGTCTGAGTCGTTAAGCCCCTTTGGGGCTTAGCTCCTAAGGACATTTTTCCAAGAGAATGACAAAAACATAAATGCTTCTTATGAGGAGTTAATTATTTTTACTTCTTAGAAAATAACCCCACATTGCACCCATGTGCCCCACCATACCCCATGTGCACACCTCAACACAAGCAAAACTTTATATTGAGATATCCATTTGGTGGTATAGCCAATATGAGACTAAATTTCTTAGTCTAAAGGCTAAAACACCAACATAATATGCCTTTCATGAATATGTTATGAGTTTGTTAACAAAATTTTAGATCTATTGCATTAGCGATCTGGGATAAATTATTCCTCCCTCATCTATTATCCTGTTTGATCGAATAAATTCATAGGAAAATATATAACCTATATTTTGTGAGACTTAAGTGCTGGTAAGAATAGAGTATATCAAAGGAATATTTAATATCATAAATATTTTTGTTTAGAATTTTATAAATTAGTTGTCAGTTCTTATAAATTTTTGAAAGCCAAAAACTAGTTACAAAAAGCAAGAAAATATGTTCAAAACCTAAAAATAAGTGACTTGGATCAATCCCACTTTTTGTTAGGAGTGGTTATTTGTAAATTAATGTACTTATGTATAACATATGTATGATTGTATTTAGGATTGGTAGATATTTACGATGATTATAGATCGAGGTTTGTGGCTAGACTTGGATAGAGATCGGGCTCACAAACTCAGTATGCTTGGATAGACTCCAGGAAAGTGTACCTTTGTAAAAGCATAAAAAATCTCAAAACCCTCTATGTGCCTTAGTCTTTATGCGTTGAAGAAGCACAAAGATTAGGTGACGTAGGACATCTTTGATGCATTGTCACTTCAGTCAAGTTAGAGCATTTATGACTCTTACATCAATAATGCTCTGAACGTCTCAATTCTGACGATAACAGTTGGCGTTAGTGCCCACGTCACTGTCATAATTACTTTTGTCACTATGCAGTCATACAATGCCATATGTATGTAAGACAAAGCTCTCCATGCGTCTCTGGCCCCAAGCATCCCAGATTCCATGCATTTCATGCGTCATTGGCCCCATGCATCCTAGACTCCATGTGTCCCATGCGTCTGTGGCCCCATGCTTTCCAGACTCCATGAGTCAAATGCGTCTCTGGCCCATGCGTCCCAGACACCATGCGTCCCAAGCATCGCAGACTCTATACGTCCAATATGGTAGTTCTCCTCTAGCTAAATTTTTTTTGTTGCAACTAAGGAGTTCTCTACAACTAAGTGCAGGCCATGTGTCAAGTCGATTAAGTCATGCACATCAAGGACAAGAATCAACCATATTTTTAATAACAGTAGATCCCAATAAATACTCCATGTGGCAATTCTTTCATGACATGCATCCACGGTTGCAACTGCATCCTATTGAGGATGGACACGTGGCAGCTCCAGTATCTATGCGCTCATAGCACATGTGCGCATAGGCCCATTAGCATGACTGCTATAAATAGCATGGTTGCATACCCACAGACGTACACAGATATAGGAGAGAGACTTCAAGAAAGCTTTCTCATTCTCCAGTCGGACCATCATCAGAGTAAAGGAGCCGTTCTAGTGCTCAATTTTTATCGTCATACTACCTATAATCAAAAAATATTGTACTTAGATTTTATATTTAGGACTTCTTTTTACTCTTTTATTTGTTATAAAACAAATATTGTTCTACTTTGAATCAATAACAAACAAGGTGGCGACTCTGCTGGGGACGTCCTTCTCCTCTGATGAGAAGGTAGTGACGTAGTCCGAAGCGACGAAGTTGGGCTTAACCCAGAAAATGCTGGTGGTAAGCTTAGACCAACAAACTTTCAAAAAAATTATTTCTGAGGGCAGCACGAGTCCTTCACCAAGTCTAGCAAAGCCTAAGATGACCTGCAAGACTTTGGTCACAAAGTCCAGTCTGTCCTATCCAAATGCGGAGCATGCGCTCTCTTTCTCTCTACTTGATCGTTAGACGCAGGTCACGCATCCACCCAGGATGTCCCTGTTCATGCGGCAGCCACGTCAGAGAAGAATACCACACAACACTTGAGCTCTGGCAGAGAAAAATACTACGATGCCAGAACCTTGGGAGCTGATGCACGGTCCAAGCACCGACAGTGAGGGGCGTAAAAGAAGAACCATGCGGCACCAAACTCCAAGCGTAGGAAGGTAGTTGTATGCGCCCAGATAGCAACAGAGACTCTGTCTTTGAAAAAATCTTATGCAGCGCTAACTCTATGCGCCATGCTAAAAAGAAAGAAAGCTTAAACTTGGACACCTCATACTATGCGTCCATGCATGCTAAGACGAGAAAGTCTAGGGAATTGTGAGCTTGCCAAGCTTGAGCCACTGCTCAGGTGACTGATCGTCAACATGCGCCATTAATTATAATGCGTGCCCCTGACGGAAAGCTGTACAAGACCGACCCATGCGCCAAGCCCGTAGCGGCATGCAGACAGGGTCAGGCTGAGAAGTCTTCCACTTATGACTTAGGGTAAGTTCATGTACGAACCCCAGGTTAGAGAGCAAAAACAACACTTACACACCCGGTACTCGGTCTACCCGTGCTCATAAGGATGGTGCAAAGGTAAATCATCTATCGCCAGACTTGCGTGACGTGATCAATCACAAGCATAAAGCAAGGAAGGCAACTACGACATTTGAGATGTCCCCTCCTGGGCATTGCTCTGCCAACATCATCATCAACTGCTGTTGTGCTAAAGTAGTAGTACTTGCAAATAGGAAGTCGGCATTTCAACAACTACAACCAAGAGCACTCATCCGGCAGTATCCCCAAAAATAGGTACAAATACCAGAAGTGGAGGAGTTGCCCTTCGCCTCATGTTGCTCCACTTAAAAGTCTCCTTCTACGAGGGAGGTCGAAAGTCCAGCACCTCCAACCCTCCACTCTCAACTAGCATCTTGAGGAGCCAGAAGCAAGCGGCGGTACCGACAAAAGGAGTTTTTCTGGGTACCCGCTCAAAGGCAAAACTATCATCAACTGGGGGTGGTAATTCCTTGATACCCAGGATCACTCCGCCAGCTGGGGGTAGCAATCCTCTTGAACTCTACAGCAATCTGTCTTTCCAAGAAGATAGTGATTCTCAAGGAACAGACGCTAAGATTCTTGGGGGTAGTCACCCTTATCAAATTGAATCACCTTCTAATGCTGGGGGTAGTATTCCCTCCGAATCTGAGGAAGATACTGCACTGCCAACTTTCTCCGAGGACTACGCAATGCAAGAGTCTTCGGCAGAAAGTGAGAGATCTACTGTCCCGTCTGTCTCTCCCAATGTAAGGACATTATATATAGTCGGGGAGGATAATGAAGGCACCAATGATCGAAAGTACCTTGAGACCCATGAGGCTATGATGCAGACCATGAGTGCCTCGATGCAGTCTCTGGTATAGACGGTGCTAGAACTAAGGGCAAGCCTGGTCCCACAACCCCCAAGGACTCCTACGCAAGCAAGCCAAGATCCTGGGAACAACAGGGATTCAAATGCAATAGCTCCACCCGCTAATGGCCACCACACTCTGCTAGGATCTTCTGCTCCTTTTACAGTAGATGAGGCCTGAAAAGCAATATGGAAAGTACGAGAACTTCGAGCCTGCCTGGACTCAATGGGCAGTTGTGACACACTACGCTAGCTAGGAATACGACAACCATATCCTCTAGAGTAAAAAAATATGCTGTACTCGCCCAAGTACAAGTCCTTCACCATGACCCTATTTAACGGGAAGACATTGTCTCACCAATACATGAGTTATTTCGAGATGGCGATGATATATTTACCTCGAAACAACACTCTTCTCGCTAATCTTTTTTATCGGGATATTATTTGGGGTGGCCTTTGACTGGTTTTGTTGTCTCCCAGACAGTTGTATCTCGTCATTCAAGGATCTGAAGCCCCTCTCCCTTGCCCAATTCTACGACGGAGGGAATAACATGATGATGTCCTCTCTGATGGACATCACTTAGAGAGAAAAAATGCCTGTACGGGAATACATAGAACGATATAGGCAAGCTGTGCTAAGACTACCTCCCAGCAATCCTGAGTCTATACTAATGGATACATGCTGGAGGAACCTACTTCCGGTGGTGAGACTCTGGACAGGTGCCACTCAATTCAAAGATTTGACAACATTTATCATAAGTGTCGTCGCCACTGAGAAGAATGTGAAGGATGCCCGAATTCTGGGAATATAGATCTCCATTGCTGATGACAGAGGAAATTGCACATACAACAACAACAACAATAGTGTGTAGGATCGAATAAGCACCTCTATAGGTGGGAGAATAGAGTGCGTGTATATGTAGCAAAATAAAAAATCACCCAATAAAAATTAACAAAGTTAGCTAACAATCTAAATATAAAATAACATTAAATAGAGAGATAGATCAGTAGTCGCAAACACAACGATGTATATTGGTTTCCCTATGAAAGGATTATTGCAGGCCTGAGAACTCTAGCTCGGAGTTGAAATCTACTATCAAGTGAAATACAAGCGTTGATCTGAAGGCTTGCAACTTCGTACAAAAATGAGCTTTGTTCCGAAGGGCTAAAATTATTCTCGAAGTGTTGAACTTTTTGACAAGCTCTTTTTACAACTCTTGAAAACTTTGAACCAAGACCGCACTGGCACTTAAGGCTTAGGAGTTGTAGAAATTTTGGGATTGAAAAGTGTAAAGGCTCTTGTACTGAGGGAATAGAGAAAATAATTGAAAGTGAATTGAGTGAATAAGAATGGTTAAATCCTTCTCTATTTATAGTGCTTTTGCAAACTGGGTTCAGGGCAAATTCGGATACCAAACATTCAGATTTTTGAATGTTGGAGCCAAGTCTGCAAGAAGAACTGGTTGCAAGAGTTTACTGGGTCTAAGAACCGAGTTTAGGCCAAACTCGTACAGAGTTCCTTTTCCAAAAATCCAGTCAAATTAGAATGGGTTGGGTTGGTTTAGGCTAACTAATTTTGGAAAAATAGGATAGGTTATTTTTAAAACTCAATAATATTTTGGCTAAAAATAATCTGGGTTTAGAAAATATTTTGGGTTGCCTCTAAATGCCAAGTGAGACTCAATTTATATATTTTCTATACTAAATAAATAGAAAAAATATATTGACTCGATACTAAAAATAAGTCGCATTCCCATTCTCTGACACTATAGCTGTAGCCGAAGTACGTCAATATCGTCAGTTCTCGTAGGTTATATCAAGTCTAAGTTTAGACAATTATCGAAAATAGGTTTGACCATGACCAATGGGCCAACAGTTTCCCCCATTTTGATAATTGACAAACTCTGACTGATATAGTAGAGAATGAAACTCAAAATCTGAATATGGTAGTACTTTTTCTTTTGTAGAAAGCTTAAATGCTGAGCAGATATCAGTATTACTCTCCCGTTGTTATTTGATCAAAATAGCAAAAGCTCCCCCGTAATTGTAGTGTAGATGTCAAAAACAAAACAACAAGTGTGAAGTAACATAGATATTACATTAAACAAGCATTAAATAAGCATTGAAATTGAATTTCACAATTTTAAAAATATTCATAGTAGAAGCATAATAAATATTTCAAAAGCAGCTTTAAACATAAACTGAAGTCTCAAACTACTATATAAAATGAAGGTGCTACATCAACTTAAAAGAAATATGCAAAAGATAATAAACTAGAGCAATGCAAAGAGCTCATATAGCTAAAAAGATAGCATAAGAATCTACATCACTCGTCATCTCCAGTCGCCGGGTCTCCAGTCTCAGCAGATCGGTTTGGATCATAGAAGGCAGCAGCTAGATCCTAGTAAGGCTAAACAAATGGGTCAACTACCCGATATCCATCTTGTGAAGGATCACGAACTATAGTACAGGGTCCACCAGGGATCTGAGAGAAGGAGTACTGCATGTCCGCTAAGGAGTTGGACATCGTCTGGAAATAGAGAGTGGTTCAATAGTATGTCTGTCTATGACGGTCATCCTCAAGAGCATGACACTCAAGTCCTAATCTATGACGCTCATCCTCAGCTCTGATGTGATCTCGCATCAAATTTTGGATCTCGTCCAAGGAGGCATGTGGCTCAAAAGAAACAACAGGGTCAGGGTGAGGTTTGTCAGCAGCAGGTGGAGGAGGAGGCAGTGCTGCTAGAGGAACAGGGTCAGAGCGTCGAGCAGCAAAGAGATAGTCTGGCTCAGCAAGATAGGTACAATCCTTAAGAGAGATTTGAAAATGCTCAAAGATAATAGGCAAGTACATAGTGTACACAAGGTTACGTTTGTTCTTATGGGAACGGATCATCATCTGATTCATAGTCTTTAGAAAGCTAAATTTAACTCCAAAGTGGATGTGATACATATCACACAACTCTAGGTTTGTTATTTCATCAGTAGAGGTCTGTTTAGGCAAAATTGTTGAAAAGATAATACGATGTAAGTCATAGAACCATATGTTCAAGTGTTTGGCCTTAATTGACCACGAGGACGGGGTTTGGGTAAACAAATAAAGTTCTTAAAAGAGTTTAGATTCGTGCCGTCAGTGAATTTGAAAGATGTGATAGGTACAAGGGGTTCTCCTTCGTTAGGAATGTGAAGAATTTTTCCTAAGTATTCAGCATCAAATTCAATATCTAACCCGACAATACGAGATTTAACATAATCATCAACTGAGGAGATATTGTAGTAAAATATGCATACATCATTAATAAATACTAGAAATCTAGTAGTCACTATGTCATCTGATCCTAACGCACGAAAAAATCCAAATAATTAGGAAACAAAGTAAAATTAATGGGACTACCAGCACAGACGGTGCGGTCGATAAAGTCATTGAACTATTTATGGATTAATCTAATTAAGCAAAAATTAATCCATTAAATTCTCCGTCGTCTAGCAAGGCTAGACTAAACATAGATTGAGAAACATTATCCTGATTGGAAGATGAGGCTTCTCCTACTTTTCTCTTCTTCTTAAATAATTTGGGAGCCATAAAAATAATTGAAAGGAGGAGAAATAAGAGTTATACCTTCAATCAAATGATGAACAGTGTTAGAGAATGATGAAAGGAACCAAAATCCAAATTTTTAGCTCCTGAAATCGTACGAGAAAGGAGATCCGAAGGGGTTAGGATTTGAGAAATCTAAGGATTTGAAAGGTTTTCAGCCGCTGGGAGGTGTTGGAACCGATTGAAAAGATTATGCTGGGTATATAAAAGAGAGTGGGGCCCATAACTTAAAACAAAACCGAGGCCATCCGAATATGGACCAAGTTCGGGCCGAGTTCAGTTCGAACTCTGTCTGAACTTTAGTAGAGTTCTGATGTTTCAATTTTAATCTAGTTATGGTTCACTTTCTTTTATATTCAAGTCAACATTTTTAATCAATCAATTAATAATTTATGAATTTTAATAATAATGACTAATAATATTTAATAAATATTTTTCTCGTTGTGTATTAATTATCTCAGATTAGCTGTAGGGGTCGTATCCCAGTGGTGGTATAAAGATGCTTAAGTACCGTATTGCTTAGGCTTTTATGTCTTTTTGACAGAATGACCCTTTAGGCTTGTCTCTAAAATAATTTTTACATATAGGATCAAGATTTAAGAAAATACATATTAATTATATATTATTGAAATCCAAAATTTCTAATTCATGACGTATAAAGTTGAATCGATCTGTTGCTAATGGTTTAGTAAATATATCAACTAATTGATGCTCTGTGTCAACAAATTCAAGGCATATATCACCGTGAGCTTGATGCTCTCTTAAAAAATGGTATCTAATCTGAATAAGTTTGGTACATGAGTGACATATGAGATTCTTAGTAAGATTGATCGTGCTAGTGTTATCACAATATATAGGAATTTTGGTGTAGTAAAGATTGTAGTCTTCAAGGGTTTGCTTCATCCATAAAATTTGAGCACAATAACGTCCTACAGTGATATACTTAGCCTCAGTAGTTGACAACGCTACAGAATTTTGTTTCTTGCTAAACTATGAGACTAAAGTTTTTTCTAGCAAATGATATGTACCGCTGGTTCTCTTTTGACCAACTTTGCATCCGACAAAATCGGAATCTGAATAACCAGTAAGGTTAAACGACGTAGTTTTGGGTACCATAAACCAACAGTTGAAGTGCTTTTAAGGTATCAAAAGATACGCTTAACTTCGCACAAGTGTGATTTCCTAGGATTCGCTTGGAATCTTGCATATAAGCAAATACTATACATTATATTAGGATGACTAGCAGTTAAATAAAGTAGACTACCAATCATACATCGATACTTATGTGTGTCGACTAGTTTGCCATGTTCATCAATGTCAAGCTTGGTAGAAGTTTACATAGGAGTCCCAATTGGTTTTGCATTTTCCATTTCAAACTTCTTGAATAAGTCGTTAGTGTACTTAGCTTGGTTGATGAATGTCCATTGTGAATTCTGTTTGATTTGAAGTCCTAGAAAAAAGTTTAGCTCTTCCATCATACTCATTTCGAATCTACTCTACATACACTTAGCAAATTCTTTGAAAAAAATCTTATTAGTTGAACCAAAAATAATATCATCAACATAAATTTGTACTAATGGAAGATCATTATCTAATAATTTAATAAATAGTATCGTGTCCACCTTTTCTTTTGAAAATCTATTTTCAAGTAGAAAAGAACTAAGGCGCTCATACTAAGCACGGGGGACTTGTTTGAGTCCATAATGATCTTTTTGTAGCTTGAAAATATGATTCAGAAATTTAAAATCTTCAAAACCAGGTGGTTGTGCAACATAAACCTCTTCTTCAATAAAACTGTTTAAAAATGCACTTTTTATATTCATTTGAAATAGTTTGAAATCATAAAAATAAGCAAAAGCAAATAACATACAAATAGATTCGAGAGTCGCAACTGGGGAATAAGTCTCATCGTAGTCAATACCTTTTTCTTGGTTATAACCTTGAGCTACGAGTCGAGTCGTGTTACGAGTAACTAAACCATTCTTATTAAGTTTATTTCGGAATATCCATCTAGTACCAATGACCGGGTGATCACTAGGATTGGGAACAAGTTCTCAAACTTGATTCTGTTCAAATTGGTTCAATTTCTCTTGCATAGCAAAAATCTAAAATTTATCATAAAAAACTTCTTCTATATTTTTAGGTTCTACTTGTGAAATGAATGCAACACTAACAACTATTTCTCTAGTAGAAGAGCGAGTACTTACGTCTTTAGTTATATCACCTATTATAAGATTTTTTGGGTGGTTAGTCATGAATCTCATGTTCTTTGGCAGAATTTTCAGGTAGCTAGTACTGAGTGCAGTTTCTGCTAGTGCTTTGCTAATGATTACATCTTGATCTTCGCTGTCATGTACTGCTTGACAATTTAAATCATCAAAAGTAACGTTGATTAATTCTTCAATAATCTTAAAAAATTTATTAAAAATTCTATATCCCTTACTTTTGGCAGCATATCCTACAAAGATACCCTCAACTGCTTTAGCATCAAACTTACCTAAGTTATCTTTGGTATTAAGAAAGCATCTACAACCAAAAACTTTTACATAGTTAATAGATGGTGTTCTACCAAACCATAATTCATAGGGAGTCTTTTTCGATTTAGGTCGAATCAGAACCCTATTCAAGACATAACACAATGTATTTACAACTTCAGCCCAAAAATATTTTGGAAGGTTAAATTGATTAAGCATTACTCTAACCATCTCTCTTAGAGTTCTATTCTTTCGCTCAACAACACCATTTTGTTTGGGAGTTCCATGACAGGAAAATTCTTGAAAAAATCAGTTGAATCACAAAAGTTTTGAAAATCGACATTTTTGAATTCTCTACTATGATCACTTCGAATTCAAGTATCATGAAGCCTTTTTCGTTTTGTACCTTTTTATAAAATTTTACAAATTCAAAAAATGCATCACTTTTATTTTAGAAGAAAGAAAACCCATGTAAATCTTGAGAAATAATCAACAATCACAAAGGCATATAATTTACAGTCAAGACTGGCGATTCTACATGGTGGCAATTCTACTTGGTCCAAATAAATCTATATCAATAAGCTGCAAAGGTCGAGAAGTACTTACAACGTTAATTGATTTAAAGAAGGATTTCTTAGGTTTGTTTTTTTCACATTCACTAACATACCATATCCTTCTTGAAAATAATTTATGGTAAGCCTCTCACAAGATTTTTAGTATATAGTCTTACAATTGTGTCCATATTAGCGTGCCCTAGACGTATATGCCATAGCCAGCTTTCATCTTTGTTGGCGTATAGGCATCTACCTGCGTGGTTAGTCTCTTCCGAAAGATAAAATACATAAATATTATCTTCCCTTATTCCTTAAAAAACTGTTTTATCAGCTGATCCTTCAATTATAGCGAATTTATCTTTTACGAAATTGATACCATAACCTTGATCAGTGTAACCTCCGTATCCTAAAATTCTAGCTTAAATGTTGTTATTAGGTTATTTTGGGGCTATTGGGATTTTTCCATAATTTTTGGTTAATTAAAAACTAGTAACATTAATTTTTTAGGACTTTCAAGAATTTATTTTAGGTTCAAACATAATTAAAAATATTCCAAACTTTTATTTTAGGTTCAAAATAATCAAATATATTTTCTAGAATTTTCTGAGAATTTTTTGATTATTTTTAGCATTTATTTTGAGTTAATTATGCAAAACTGAATTAAAAATTATTTTTTGAAAAAGAAAACCCGTAAAAGAAATTACCCTGCCCAGTCATCCCACAAGGGCCCGTCTCAGCCTTCCGTAGCAAACAGGGCGCGACCCGCCTATCAGCGACTCACGGGCGTGGGTGCGGGTGCAACTTGTCCAAGCCGAGCCGAGTCTGAATTCGACTCGGACTCAACCGAGCCGAGCCGAGCCGAGTCCGAGTCTGCCGAGCGGACAAGAGTGGATTGCTGCCACGTGTCGCACTTCGAGTCGCGGCTGTTTCTTTCTCCTCTATATATATATAGAATTAAGGTAATAATTTTTTAGGGTTTTTCTTTTAGCCGGTTTTGAGGAGTTATCGTCTAGGGTTTCTTCATTTTTCAGAAGCTATTACTCATAGCTCCGGACTCCAAATGCATCCTATTTTCTTGCGTTAGAACTATATTGAGGTTAGTTTTCTGAATATATAATTTGTTTCATGAAATTCTGAATATTAAATTCTAGAAAATTCGTAGAGCACAGTATATCTGAAAATAGATGCATCTTGGTGTTTTTGTGATTGTGGAAGAACTAAGAATCAGAATCATGAACCATTTAAAGTTTCAGAAATCTAATGTCGAGATCATAGATATATGTTTTTTCCAGAATTTAATTCAAAATATTTCTATGTTGTTAATTATGTATGACTTTTTGGTTAGCAATCAACCACCGTTGCACAATACGATTTTGTATGTGCAATAATTTCTAAACGAATTTGAATCCAGATGAGCCATAAATTCCAGCATGTTTTTGACGCTAAAATCTACATGAAATCAAGCATGAAAGTCGAGTTTGTATATCGTTGACTTTTTGGTTAACAGATCGCCTCGATTTGCGTGCCATGTGTTTCGAGTTGATAAAATTTAGTTTCTTTGGACAAAATTTAGGAATTAACCTAAAAATCAGAATAATAAAATTAAAATAAAATTTTAGAGTAATTTTTCAGAATTAAATAAATTAAAATAACTTATCTCTTGACATGGTAATATATCATACGTAGGATTTGGACTCTGAATTAGGACCTGATCCAACCACAACTAAGGACCACAGTCGAGTATATTTCCGTGATTACTTTCAGTACTTGATATTCTCTATAATTCATGCTTAGTATTGATTATTTGATTCTTGACACTTGTTACACGGATTAGTATGATAGATTCTTATTATGAGATATACGACTGTTTTGGATTATTGTTATTTCTTCGTGACTGGTTCAGAATCCATGTTGTACTCGTGGGGAGGGGAAATACATAATGGATGTGTGAACTATCATTTCTATCCCATGGTCTTACTGAAATAATATCAGCCATGTACGACATGTGTGGTTGCCAGATTTTACCCTTAGCCGTTCACATGTCAACAAGGTATTTCAAATCACATAGAGTAGTTGTTCCTATCTGTTCTTTCATATATTGCAATTATTTTCTATGTTGCTTGAAGATATTGTACTACAGCTTCTCCTTGACAGGACTTAAGTATTTAGTTATTCTGATTGTCTTATTATGATTTCAGTTTTATTGCTATCATATATTCTTTACTATTTATTGTCTTATTGCTTCTACCATGTGTTGGAACTACTTTTACTGTGATATACTCGTTCTTTTCCTGACTGGATAACCATATTTTAGTTGACTACGATGAGGATATGATCCCTACACATTATGGACTATATTTTAGCGATATAGCTGAGCCTGATCTTGCCCTTCAGGAGGATCAGGGAGAGTTAGCAGCTCAGATACCGTCTGCATTGGAGTAGTTTAGTAGAGTAGTTGGTTCTGTTATTTTTGGACTGTATTATTCTCCGGCAAATTTTTCTAAAGTATTTTGAATATTGTTCTTTGGATATTTAGTCATTTTTTGAGAGACTTCTTGGACCCGCATCGAGACTATTATTTTATTATTATCTATGGTGTATTCTTTTAAATTAGTGCCCGTGATTGAGTATAGTATGGAGATGTATATATGTCGTGAGTCGTAGATTAGACTTGTGGCTTATTGTACAACGTTCTACCGCCGACACTGTGGTGTAGGCTGGACGTACCAGGGTGCGGGTCATGACACATTTTTATGGTGGCCCATACAGGTCAGGTTTTACACAAGGTTGTGAACTCGTTGTGGTACTCAAGTAGATGTACGACTGCGAGCATGCCATAGGATATACATACTAGAAATAGAAAAATACTTACTTACAACTAGAGATCCCATATGCTCAACTTGCTAACCCTTATTAATTCCTTTTGATCAATCGAACCTCTTTCATAGTTGATTGTCCTTCTTGAATACTACCTTATCTTGTGCCATATCAATTAAATTCTTGTTGTTTTCAACCTTTCAGAATGCCACTATGACTAGAGCGCGCGGTTCCTGAGCCAATAATGCTCTACCCACACCACTCCCATCTCATAGCTTCATATATGTATCCTTTATGCTTAAGCATAGTTTAGTAACAAAACCCTTGAGTAGGATTTTCATGATAATGACTGGTGGAGGTATTATCCAAGTCAGTGATACTTGCAAGTGGCATCGTATTACTTTTGGGGCCATGATTTGGATGCTAGCTTACTCGTAATGCCACTTCTGAGTTTTGACATTGTCCTCGAAATGGTTTGGTTGAGTCTGCACTATGCTAGCATAGACTATCGTGGAGGACATATACTGTTCCGTCCTCCAGGAGAGCCATAATTTAAGTTTGTTAGGGGAGGAGTTAAGCAGAGTGATAGGATTATTTGTGGAGCTATGGTAGCAGAGAAGGACTTGCCACATCCTATTATTGCCGAGTTTCTAGACGTATTTCCTGAGGAGCTACCAGGATTGCCCCCGGACAAAGATCTTAAATTTTTTATTGAATTAGTGCCTGGGGCAGAGCCGGTGTCGCAACAGGTATACATGATCAACAACAATGAGCTGACAGAACTGAAGAAGCAGGTTGATAATTTGCTAGACAAGGGTTTCATTAGATCGAATTCCTCGCCTTGGGGAGCTCCGGTCTTATTTATACCAAAGAAAGATGGGCCGGTGCGAATATGTATTGATTACAGGGCTCTGAACAACCTCACCATCAAAAACAAATACTCGCTACCAAGGATAGACAATCTTTTTGATCAGTTAAGCGGTGCGAGGGTATTTTCGAAGATTGATTTGAGGTCTGGCTATCATCAGTTGAAGGTGAAGAAGAAAGATATTCCAAAAACTATATTTTGGACAAGATATGGCCAATATGAGTTTATGGTGATGCCATTTGGGTTGACTAATGCCTTGGCAGTCTTCATGAACTTGATGAACAAGGTGTTCCACCAGTACCTTGACAAGTTCATAGTAGTATTCATAGATTATATCCTTGTCTATTCGAAGACATCGGAAGAGCATGAGAAGCATCTAAGGATTGTGCTAGAGACCCTTCGGAAGGAGAAGCTTTATGAAAACTCTCAAAATATGAGTTCTTTCTGGATAAGGTAGAGTTCCTTGGGAATGTGGTGACTGGAGACGGGATATCGGTGGATCCAAAGAAGATTGTTGCTGTAGAGTCTTGGACTACTCCGAGTTCTGTTGCAGAGATCAGAAGCTTCTTAGGATTGGCCAGGTATTACAGGAAATTTGTGAAGGATTTTTCTCGGATCGTAAATTCCTTAACTAGACTCACTAGGAAGGATGTGCAGTTCGTATGGACCGAAGAATGTCAGGCTACATTTAATGAGCTAAAGAAGAGGTTGACCACAACGCCTATATTTACGGTGCCATCGAGGACGGGTGGATTTGTCATTTATGGTGATGCATCAGGGAAGTGCTTGGGATGTGTTCTAGAGCAGAACAAGAAGGTGGTGACATATGCTTCTAGATAGTTACGGCCACAGAAGAGAAACTATTCCAGTCATGACTTGGAATTAGCAGCGCTGATCTTCGCTCTAAAGCTTTGGAGTCATTATCTTTACGGAGAGCGTGTGGAATATACACTAACCACAAGAGCTTGAAGTACGTCTTTACGCAAAAAAAGCTGAATATGAGGTAGCGCAGGTGGCTAGAACTGATGAAGGATTTTGATATTTCACCACAGTATCATCCAGGGAAGGCTAACGTAGTTGTCGATGCCTTGGGCAGATATCCAATAGCGATGTACTTGACAACGGATCGCCTCTTATTAGCAGACTTGGATAGCTTGGGCATCGAGGTTATTATTCTAGGAGTGGAGACCGCAACCTCCGTATCCTGAAATTTTTGCTTAAATGTTGTTATTAGGTTAATTTGGGGCTATTGAAAATTTTCCACAATTTTTGGTTAATTAAAAACTAGTAACAGTAATTTTCTAGGGCTTTCAAAATTTTATTTTAGTGACAAACATAATTAAAAATGTCCCAAACTTTTATTTTAGGTTCTAAATTATCAAATATATTTTCTAGAATTTTTTGAGTATTTTTAGTATTTATTGGGAGTTATTTAGGCTAATAACTAATTTTTTAGGACTTTTAGAATTTATTGTGCAATTCTAGGAATATAGAATGGACCCACATAAGTTTTTAGTGTTTCTAATATTATTATATATTTTTTGAAATTATTTCAAAATTTTTGGAATATTTTTATTATTTATTTTTAGTTAAATAGGTAAAACTAATTTTTAGAGTTTCTCCTAATTATAATAGGAAACCTATGAATATAAAATCGCCCCAAGTATTTTTTTAGGGTTTTTGGGTTCAAAATATATTTTCTATAATTTTTCCAGATTTTTATGATTAATTTTAATATTTATTTTGAGTTATTTATATTTAAAGTGATTTAAATAATGTTTTGAAAAAGGCAAATAAAAAAAAAATAATATAAACAATACCATCCAACAAGATTCTGACACGTGTCAGCCTATCACTTTTCATTCAGCCGCATGTCAGCCAACATATATATATATATATATATATATATATATATATATATATATATATATATATATATATATATAAATGCGGCCCAGTTTTTTGCGTTAGAACCGTATTGAGGTTAGTTTTCTGAATATATAAATTTTTTCACGAAATTTTGAATATTAAATTCTAGAAAATTCGTAGAGCACAGCATGTCCGAAAATAGACATGTCTCGGTATTTTTGCGATTCTGGGAGAACCAGGAATCAGAATCATGAACCGTTTAAAGTTTCGGAAAGCTAATGTCGAGATAATTAATATATTATTTTTCCAAAATTTAAATCAAAATAATTCTATGCTATTAATTCTGTAGAGCTTTTAGGTTAGCAATTAACCACCGTTGCACAATATGGTTTTGGTATGTGCAATAATTTTCAAACGAATTTAAATTCGGATGAGCCATAAATGTTAGAATATTGGTGATGCTAAAATATACAGGAAATCATGCATGAAAGTCGAGTTTGTATTGGTTGACTTTTTGGTCAACAGATTGCCTCGATTTGCGTACCATGAGTCTCGAGTTGATAAAATTCAGTTTCTTTGGACAAAATTTAGGAATTAACCTAAAAATAAGAATAATAAAATTAAAATAGGATTTTAGAGTAATTTTTCCAGAATTAAATAAATTAAATAAAATATCTTTTGACATGGTTAATTCGTAATACATAGGCTATTTGGACTTTGACTTGGATTCCGACACGTACCAACTAAGGACCACAGGCGAGTACATTCTCTGATGGTTTCCATTATTTAATATTTTTTATGATATATGTTTATAGTATTGTTTACCTGATTCATGTCATGATGGATACACAGATTGGTATTGTATGGATTCATTTTCGTGAGATAGATATTTTCAGGCCTATTGACTTTTTCTGGACTAATAAATTACTGGACTAATATATTTTCTGGCCTGTTGACATCTTCTAGACTATTGAGAATATTCGTGTCTGGACTTGGATCCATGAGTACTAGTCAGACGAAAAAAAACCTAGGAGACGTGTGAACTACCCTTTCCATCCCATGGTCATTCTGGAATAATAGCAGCCACACACGATACGTGTGGTTTGTCAGATATTACCCCATAGCCGTTCACATGTCAATTTGGTATTTCAAAGCACTAGTTAGATGCAGTCATTCTGGATTAATATCTATACTTGCTGATTGTACACTTGCATGACATGTTTCCTAGTTTTTATATCTGTCTGTCTTTATATTCTTCTCTGTTCTTCTTTCTTGTCTTTTATTATTTTTTTGTTTAACTGTTCCTCTATGATGTACCCTATTCCATTATTATATGCTTATCAAGTATTTCATAACTATTTACTGTTCATAGTACTTGTCAATTAACTGGA
The DNA here is from genome assembly GCA_036927795.1 of Iris macrosiphon. NCBI lineage: Eukaryota > Viridiplantae > Streptophyta > Magnoliopsida > Asparagales > Iridaceae > Iris > Iris macrosiphon. Next base: position 69,597,595 of record JAYESA010000011.1, on the reverse strand, counting down.
ACTGCTATTGGATTGTACTCGTTCTATCCTGACTGGGTAAACATTTTTAGGTGACTTGCTATCTTGCTCATTGGATTTGGTTGGAGATCGAGATGCTTGTGGAGGCCAATATTAGAATTTAAATAGTTTAGCAACTTCTTTGGATTTAATGTTTAGCGGGTTTATTCCCGAGTTATAATTTAATTGTAAATTGAGAATCTTGTAAAACTATGTGTCACTACCACATTCTGAAAATAGGGATAATTTTGACTTTTTTTGTATTTAATATTTCGTATATTTAAATTAAATAATTTCGTGAGATTTATAATTAAATATATTATTATATACAGTGTTCATTACGTTTGAGCTGGTAGACTTGACCTAGAAGCCCAGTAGGTGAACACCTGTCCGAATTATGGGATTATGTGGTTAATTTTTTATTATTAATTTATTGGAGGTTGTAATTAACTACCGTAATTTATTTAATTATTGTGCCTTGCCTTTGCTTCGATATTTGGAGCGCTATCCTAGCTTTTGCCTTCCAACAAATTTCATAACCTTGCCCTAGACGTGCCTGCCTTCCATTCTGATATTTTTGCAACTCATAATTATGATCTCTTGAGCTTCATTTTAGCCGCACACTATTCGTCGCGAACGTTTATTTAATTTCTGAATAAATTCCTATTTTATATCGTTGTGCGTTCCAATCGAAATTGGAGGTAATCTTGACCTATTTTTCGTACGACCCAAATTAGGGTAATATTCTGTTCTGAGTCTTCTCCATTAATGCTATTGATGACCCGACCTGATTTTGGCCCCATGTACTCCTAATTAATTTTTGAACACAACTTGTATTTTATTTCTAATTAAATTGGGGATACCATTTTATCTGATCCCGTTAATCCCGTTTAATTCCAGTACCCTGCTACTTAAGCTCGTACCAAACACACGGCGCCCCTCACCCTACAAAACGTCGAACACCGAATCGCCCGCCAAATTTTCATTATTTTATGCATCTGTGCAAATACCCAAATTTAAGGGGGGCTAATTTGCAAATTTGCATTTGGTGTCAACACCCCATTGGTTTAACCCAGATGAAGAAAACCAACCCCCCTAGCTTTGACTAGTCAACACCCTCATCTCACATGTATGAATTTTCTCCATATCAAATCCCGGCCACTCATTTAAAGTGGGTGCATCACCACCCTTCATTCTCATCTCACCCCTCCCTATTTAATGTTCCATCATCCACTCTTCCCTAGCAACCCCCTCCATTTTATTTTTTTCTTTCTTCTTTCTTCTTCACTTCTCTTCTTCTCCTTACTTTTTGAATTAATGTAAAGGAGGGGGGGGGGAAACCCAACCCCAGCTTCACTGTTCCCTGCATCAATCTCTCCCCACAGCCACTGTTCCCGGCCGACCACCCGGCCAGGCCCCGACCGCAGCCGGCCTGCTGCCCCGGTCAAACTCCTCGACCCCGAAGCTGGCCTCATCATCCCAACGCTCCCACCACTCGTCGAGCCACCCAGCCACCTCCTTTGTGCAGTCCGGCCTCACTCGAGCCGCATCCACGCGGCGGCCAACTCCGGCGAAGCTTCCCCTTCTCCCTACGCCGAGCTCCCCGCTGCTGGACTCCGGCTAAGCCCGGCCGGCCAGCCAATCACCACCACCACGAGTACCATCCTCACCACCACCTCGACCCCGGCCTGCTTCTCCAGCGCGGTCCGGCCAAGCTCCGACCGTTTCCTGCAGCTTCTCCTTCGACTCCACGTCCGGCCTGCATCTCGGCCAACCCGAACCACCCTACTCCGTCGACCTCACTCCCCCACCGCTGCTCATCCGGCCAAGTCCCGAGCCGACCTCCGCAGCGTCGAGCCTGGCCCAGAGCTACAAGTCTGGCACAGCCGAGCTTCCCTCATTCCCTACTCCGACACTGTCACCATCAGTGCCATCACCCACTCGAACTCCCCTCGCCTCCGGTCGGACTCCCCACCGGCTCCACTGTCAGCAGCATCGCCACCACCATCAATATCCACCACCACCATAGCTACGACCTCATCCCGGCTCTTCCCCGCGCCCTCCGGCATCACCACCATGCTCCTCCCCACTCGATCGGACTGCCTCGACCAACCGCTGCAGCCCGTATCTCCTCCCACATCGGAGATCCCCTCGACTCCGGCCGTCCCGAGCTCCGACTCCCCACCACACGGCACCTCCACCTGCACCCCACCGAGTACTGCTATTCTCCCAGCCGGCCCGACTGTTTCCTCCACCACGAACGTCCTCCTCCTGCTGTAACTCCTCCCTGCAAGGCCGGCCAACTGTCCCGGCCGATCATCTCTCCTTCCCCGACCAACTCCCAACTCCGGCACCACCACAACTGTGAGGCTTCCCCCTCTTCCCTCTTCCCTCTTCCCTCCTCCTTATATATATAGTTTATTTTGTATGTACGTATGTATGGTATATATGTATTCATATATATATACATGTATGTATGTGTATATGTTTATATACGTATATGTATATAAATACGTGTGTATGGGTGTATGTGTGTGCGTACGTATGTTGTATACGTATTTGAGTATAAATTATATATATATATATATATTTATTTTTCTCTATTTATATGTATATGTATGCAAATGTATATATAAATTAGCATATACGTATTTAATATTATATGTTAAATAATGTATTGGTATATACATATATATGTATATGAACGTATTTTGATATATGTTAAACATATATATATATGTACGTATTTTGGTAAATATATAACTGTAGCATATATATAATTTATATTGGCATATATTTTTAAGATATATATATATATATATATATATATATATATATATATATATATATATATATATATATATATATATATATATATATATATATATAGTATGTTAAATTCTATTTAGTATGTATACATATATATACGTATTGTATATATATCTCCATAATATATGTTTATATATGTATACAAGTATTAATTTTATTTAAAGCATATAAATACACATCTATTTTTTATACCAAATGAATAATATGTATGTATGTTAGTAGTATATATATTATATATATATATGGGTACTAGATGACCTAGGTATAAATACGGACACCCCGTAACTATACCTGACCCGTGACTCTGTGAAATGTTAGTTGGTTGCCACGCGTACACTGGCGTACTGGCAAGCCCCGTACCATTTTGATCGTCTGTCTTGCCCAGCAATCACAGACGCAACGCCCGTGCGACTTGACGCACACTGACCCTAGATTGACCAGTGCCATACCTGGCATAGCCCCTGAGTTAGGTATTTAATTTTGTGTTAGAGTAGCATCTGATGCAAACGTTGTATTATTTATTATATGTTTATAGGACTGTTGGATCCTCTAGACGATACTCTGGAACAGGACCTCGGTATTCACCAGCTAAGGACCCAAGGCGAGTACATTCTCTGATTAGTTTCTTGTTTATGATATCCCCTATGTTCATTGTATCTAGTGTAAATATCCATGCTCTTGACACGATGGTTACACGGATTGGTATATACGGATCTCGTCATGAGATATTATTCCTTGTTCATGGTATAGCTTGTACAAGTCTTGCTTCATTGATATCTTGTACATGTACAGATACTGATTTTCGGGGAGATTTGCTACCTCCCTAGGGAATCCCGTGCCATAGCGTACCATGGTTGGATCTACTATACCAGTCGGGGGTAGGGAGTATTTTAGTGTAGATATGTGATCATACCCAACTCTACATGCATCATAGCTCATCCCATGCCTCACGTCGGGTGCGGCCTGACCATTTACATGCCTCATCACTGTTACATATGGTTAGCCTGACTATTACTCGCATCATAGCTATTCTTACGGATTAGCCTGACTTCAAGGATGATCGCTAACCAATGTAATGAGTTTACTAGTCCCAAGTCGATCACATGTTAAAGCTAATACTCACACACTTAGTCATAGGATTCTTTCTCTTTGACATATTGGTTCATTTCCTGCAGTTATTTCCAGTATTTCCTTATTGTAAATTTCCGTACATATACATGTATCTTGAATATTTCCATCTATATACTGCTACATAGTTTATATTATTGATATAGAACTGCTATTTAGAAATATACTTGCTCCTTCCTGACTGGAAAACATTTTCCAGACTATGCCTAGAGGACTGGTATCCGACACTGGTGGACCACATGGTGAGTAGCTGAGACTTGGTTTTAGTAGTGTAGTCGTGATTCCGGGAGGTCTAGCCGGAATCACTAGTTATCTAGTTAGCTTCCTTTAGTAGTGTATTGGTACCGGATTTGTCTCCGATATTTTGTTGAGACTTGGATTTATGTTGAGTTAGATTTAATTACATTAGACTTGTGTTGTAATTATTTTATTTTCTTCGATTTCTTATCGTGCTGTAGTTATGTGATTGAATATGTTGATCTTTTATATTGTTATCCGTGTCTCCTGATGGAGTTGGATACTAGTGTAAGATTGTTTAGATAGTACTTGACCTAGACAGCGTTCTACCGCCGATGCTGCGGCGTAGGCTGGATGTACCCGCGTACTCGTGCCCCTAAAATGGGTGCGGGTCATGACACATTTTTAGTGGTGGCCCATGCAGGTCAGACTTCGCAAGTTGTGTGATGTCGTGGTAGTACGACGTCATAGTTGTACTACTGCGTGCCTGCTATAGAATATAGGACATAGGATACTAGAATGAGAGAGGATACTCAATCACAAAATTCTTGAGAGATTCCTGGGATGACTCCTTGAGAATCTTATTATAATTTCTAATTTTAAATTCTTCGCCTTGTTTTCGTCCGTCCTCACTCGTTGATATTGAGTTTGATTCCTGTTGATCAGTTATTAAATTAGGATTTTGGTTTCATTGTAGAGTTTGATTTCATGCCGAGATGAATTTTACGGACTAAATTTTACGATATCATCTGATGACATATATTGATGAGAACAGTGAGAAAGGTGAAATGTCTGCTTTGGTTATGGAACCTAGAGCTTATCGCAGCTATACCGGTTGGCGTGGCAAAGATTCTAGATGACATGACTATAGGGTTACGTACTTTAGTTACGGAACCTGTCGTTTACCGCACCTATGCTTACTGACATGGCGAGGATTCTCAGCGTCATGATTTCTGACCGACGTGTATGAATATCAGGTTGTGTCTTAAAATTTGTTCTTAAAGTATCATCTCAACACTTATATATTTCTGTTATACAGGACTTTTTCCATCGTCTCTTTTTGTTGCTAGCAGTAGAAACACCTTCAGTCCTCAATCCAGTCTTTTTGAGCTCCTATTCTTTGAGGATTCCTTGTTAAGTATGATAATTAATGTCTTATAATTATGGCGGTGCATTGAGTATTAGTATTGACTGAGTGTTGCTAGTGAGTTATAAGTATTTCCTAGTTGGACATGTGAGCAGTAGACCTTAATCTAGAGTTAACCCATAGTATAGTACCTTGTAACAATGGTTCTAGGATAAGTATCATTACAGTACTGAGAGTAAAGGAGAGTATAGAGTATCAGTGATAGTTCCAAGAGTTAGTATCAGAGCCAACATACCCGTCCTGGATAATCATGATTATATAATTGGATGATCTATGAAAACAATTAGGTATCAAGGAATTGTGTTAAGAATTAATGGAGCATGACGTTCAATTTGATGATTGATATCGGGTGTGTTAAAGGTAAGGAATTGTATATGCATAAAAGAGTTAATGAGGTGTCATGAGTAGAGAAATATCGAAATTGGTAATAAAAATGGTGAGGCGTATCACAGATTAGTTTAACAGGCTATAAAAGGTTAAAGGGAAATACCTATACATCAATCGAGATGAAGAACCATATACTTGCCCATGGAAGTAAAGAAACATGAGTGTTATAGAAGGTACAGATAATCATGAGTTCTAATGAGCTTGATGAGATGATCCATTAATGAAGCTAGCGATATAATACCAAGAGTGCTAATGGTTCTATATCGAGGATTAGTCGAGAATGACGCTAATAATAATAAGCACTCTGTGTGATGATAATTGGATGATATACCAGTTAATATAGATTAAAAATTATGGAAGAAAATACATGTGATGATAACTTTGATCATTGGAGGTAATAGTGCAAGTGATTCGGGCAGTACAAAATTTAGTACACAGTTGTAGACAATGGGTGTATTTGAGTGCATCTCGAGTATTAGAGACTGTGAGCACTTATATGTATATTTGTGGATTTATAAATTAAAGAGTGGAAATAAATTTTAATTTTTGAATTATTGAGGAGTTGAGATTTATGTCATTAAATTTTTGAGGGTTCAAATTTGATTCAATAAACATGGTCAAGGCTATAAAGATTTTAGGAGCGATTAAAATTTGATTTCGATAATGAGTATTCGACTATTGAGGAAATATATGCATTTTTATTTTAAATTTGTTCGAGAAGTTAAACATTGACGATTATTTTGAGAATTAATTTTATAGTGGATGAGAAATATATATATTAATATATGAGTAAATGATATACATGTGTAAGGATCTGTTGACTTGGGCATGATTGAGATGGCACCGCAGACAAAATTGGGTGTCCATCTAGAGTTGTATTAGAAAGGGCTTAGCACTTAGTATGGTGTTGCACTTGACGTGTATTTGAGTGATAAGAACAACTAGTATGAACAATTGTAGTAGGAACGGGAACTGGCAGAGAGTATGGTACTAAAGAGATAGAGGTATCAAACTTGGATGCATTATTGAACCATGGTTATATTAGAGAATCTTGGTATCAGATTTAGGTATTAATAAGCAGGTGTATGCAATGAGGATGTAATCATAGATGTTGTGGAATAATGATTAATTGATATGAGTACCAGTGTACAAGAATAGGAATTAGTTAGTGAATGTGCCAGAGTTAAGTGTATGTTAAAGATAGGGGATACCGCAAGAAACATGTTAGCAGGTTCCTTCTTTTTCTCATGTTGTTTTCGTCTTCTGATTGATTGATTCCCTATTACCGTGGTTTGTATTCGTGATTTTCTTGTTAGAATGTAGCTAGTAGTACACCCTGACAGAGACTGCAATACCATGACAAGACACATGACCTATATATTTTCTTAGATTGCATGACTGTAGGTAGAATTTTCTTAAACCATGATCATTGGGGTTTTGACCATAGCAAAGATCTATGACAAGGTTATGACTTGACAAAAAGGGGCAAGATGATTAAATTGTGGATAAGCATTAATTTAAATAAAGAATTAAGGGGTTAATATAACAAAATTGATGGATCATTGATGTTACGAAGATCGAGGTATGATTGAAACTCGAGGATAAAATATTAACTTAAATGGAGAGTTAAGAAATTAACATGGCAAAATTGAGGATTTATTAAGGTTATGATATGATAGAATTGATGATTAAAAATTGAGAAAATTTAGGAGATTGTCATTATATTTATTTGACCGCAAGTTATGAAATTTTTGGACGTTGCATTGGAAGGATCTCTAAGAGTCGCACTGGTGAGTATTTTGAGGAAAAAGAAAACTGAAGAATCAGATCATTGATGGATTATTGTTTGAATTCAGACTTTTGGGACGAGATTCAATACATTGATTGAAATTAAATTTGAGGAACATATATCAAATTTTGAGTATTTAATTAACTTAAAAATTTGGAGGAAATTGTGAGGAAAATGGAGACTGATTTTATTTCGAGGATCTTTCAGGAATACAATAAATTCATTTTTTTTTGAAATTTGTGAAATGACAAGGTGGATTGTTTCCGGATTTTGTGGGTTGGATAAATTTAACTATTGATGGAAAATAAAATAATGTATAAACACTACTATGAGGACTTTAAATTTCGAGGACGAAATTCTTTTAAGGAGGGTAGACTTGTCACTACCACATTCTGAAAACATGGGTAATTTTGACTTTTTTCTGTATTTAATATTTCGTGTATTTAAATTAAATAATTTCGTGAGATGTATAATTAAATATATTATTATATACAGTGTTCATTACGTTTGAGCTGGTAGACTTGACCTAGAAGCCCACTAGGTGAACACCTGTCCGAATTATGGGATTATGTGGTTAATTGTTTTTTTATTAATTTATTGGAGGTTATAATTAACTACCGTAATTTATTTAATTATTGCACCTTGCCTTTGCTTCGATATTTGGAGCGCAACCCTAGCTTTTGCCTTCCAACAAATTTCACAACCTTGCCCTAGACGTGCCTGCCTTCCATTCTGATATTTTTGCAACTCATAATTATGATCTCTTAAGCTTCATTTTAGCCGCACAATATTCGTCGCGGACGTTTATTTAATTTCTGAATAAATTCCTATTTTGTATCGTTGTGCGTTCCAATCAAAATTGGAGGTAATCTTGACCTATTTTTCGTACGACCCAAATTAGGGTAATATTTTGTTCTGAGTCTTCTCCATTAATGCTATTAATGACCCGACCTAATTTTGGCCCCATGTACTCCTAATTAATTTTTGAACAAAGCTTGCATTTTATTCCTAATTAAATTGGGGATACCATTTTATCTGATCCCGTTAATCCCGTTTAATTCCAGTACCCTGCTATTTAAGCCCGTACCAAACACACGGCGCCCCTCACCCTACAAAACGTCGAATACCGAATCGCCCGTCAAATTTTTATTATTTTATGCATCTGTGCAAATACCCAAATTTAAGGGGGGCTAATTTGCAAATTTGCATTTGGTGTCAATACCCCATTGGTTTAACCCAAATGAAGAAAACCAACCCCCCTAGCTTTGACTAGTCAACACCCTCATCTCACATGTATGAATTTTCTCCATATCAAATCCTGGCCACTCATTTAAAGTGGGTGCATCACCACCCTTCATTCTCATCTCACCCCTTCCTATTTAATGTTCCATCATCCACTCTTCCCTAGGAAAAACCCTAATCCCCAAAAACCTAAGCAAAGCCCCCACACCCAACCGTAGCAACCCCCTCCATTTTATTTTTTCCGTTCTTCTTTCTTCTTCACTTCTCTTCTTCTTCTTCTTTTTTCTTCTTCTTCTCCTTACTTTTTGAATTAATGTAAAGGGGGGAAACCCAACCCCAGCTTCATTGTTCCCTGCATCAATCTCTCCCCAAAACCACTGTTCCCGGCCGACCACCCGGCCAGGCCCCGACCGCAGTCGGCCTGCTGCCCCGGTCAAACTCCCCGACCCCGGAGCTGGCCTCGTCATCCCAATGCCCCCACCACTCGTCGAGCCACCCAGCCACCTCCTCTGTGCAGTCCGGCCTCACTCGAGCCGCATCTACGCGGTGGCCAACTCCGGCGAAGCTTCCCCTCCTCCCTACGCCGAGCTCCCCGCAGCTGGACTCAGCTAAGCCCGGCCGGCCAGCCAATCACCACCACCTCGAGTACCATCCTCACCACCACCTCGACCCCGGCCTGCTTCTCCGGCGTGGTCCGGCCAAGCTCCGACCGTTCCCTGCAGCTTCTCCCTCGACTCCACGTCCGGCCTGCATCTCGGCCAACCCGAACCACCCTACTCCGTTGACCTCACTTCCCCACCGCTGCTCATCCGGCCAAGTCCCGAGCCGACCTCCGCAGCGTCGAGCCCGGCCCAGAGCTACAACTCCGGTACAGCCGAGCTTCCCTCGTTCCCTACTCCGGCACTGTCACCACCAGTGCCATCACCCACTCGAACTTCCCTCGACTCCGGTCGGACTCCCCACCGGCTCCACTGTCAGCAGCATCGCCACCACCATCAACATCCACCACCACCATAGCTACGACCTTATCCCGGCTCTTCCCCGCGCCCTCCGGCATCACCACCATGCTCCTCCCCACTCGATCGGACTGCCTCGACCAACCGCTGCAGCCCGCATCTCCTCCCACATCCGAGATCCCCTCGACTCCGGCCGTCCCGAGCTCCGACTCCCCACCACACGGCACCTCCACCTGCACCCCACCGAGTACTGATGTTCACCCAGCCGGCCCGACTGTTTCCCCCACTACGAACGTCCTCCTCCCGCTGCAACTCCTCCCTACAAGGTCGGCCAACTGCCCCGGCCGATCATCTCTCCTTCCCCGACCAACTCCCAACTCCGGCACCACCACCACTGTGAGGCTTCCCCCTCTTCCCTCTTCCCTCCTCCTTATATATATAGTTTATTTTGTATGTACGTATGTATGGTATATATGTATTCATATATATATATATACATGTATGTATGTGTATATGTTTATATACGTATATGTATATAAATACGTGTGTATGGGTGTATGTGTGTGCGTACGTATATTGTATACGTATTTGAGTGTAAATTGTATATATATATATATATATATTTATTTTTCTCTATTTATATGTATATGTATGCAAATATATATATAAATTAGCATATACGTATTTAATATTATATGTTAAATAATGTATTGGCATATACATATATGTATATGAACGTATTTTGATATATGTTAAACATATATATATGTACGTATTTTGGTAAATATATAACTGTAGCATATATATAATTTATATTGGCATATATTTTTAAGATATATATATATATATATATATATATATATATATATATATATATATATATATATATAGTATGTTAAATTCTATTTAGTATGTATATATATATATATACGTATTGTATATATATCTCCATAATATATGTTTATATATATATATACAAGTATTAATTTTATTTAAAGCATATAAATACACATATATTTTTTATACCAAATGAATAATATGTATGTATTTTAGTAATATATATATATTATATATATATAGGTACTAGATGACCCGGGTATAAATACGGACACCCCGTAACTATACCTGACCCGTGACTCTGTGAAATGTTAGTTGGTTGCCACGCGTACACTGACGTACTGGCAAGCCCCGTACCATTTTGATCGTCTGTCTTGCCCAGCAATTGCAGACGCGACGCCCGTGCGACTTGACGCACATTGACCCTAGATTGACCAGTGCCATACCTGGCATAGCCCCTGAGTTAGGTATTTAATTTTGTGTTAGAGTAGCATCTGATGCAAACGTTGTATTGTTTATTATATATTTATAGGACTGTTGGATCCTCCAGACGATACTCTGGAACAGGACCTCGGTATTCACCAGCTAAGGACCCAAGGCGAGTACATTCTCTGATTAGTTTCTTGTTTATGATATACCCTATGTTAATTATATCTAGTGTAAATATCCATGCTTTTGACACGATGGTTACACGGATTGGTATATACGAATCTCGTCATGAGATATTATTCCTTGTTCATGGTGTAGCTTGTACAAGTCTTGCTTCATTGATATCTTGTACATGTACAGACACTGATTTTTGGGGAGATTTGCTACCTCCTTAGGGAATCCCGTGCCATAGCGTATCATGGTTGGATCTACTATACCTGTCGGGGGTGGAGAGTATTTTAGTGTAGATATGTGATCATACCCAACTCTACATGCATCATAGCTCACCCCACGCCTCACGTCGGGTGCGGCCTGACCATTTACATGCCTTATCACTGTTACATATGGTTAGCCTAACTATTACTCGCATCATAGCTATTCTTACGGATTAGCCTGACTTCAAGGATGATCGCTAACCAATGTAATAAGTTTACTAGTCCCAAGCCGATCACCTGTTAAAGCTAGTACTCACACACTTAGTCATAGGATTCTTGCTCATTGACATATTGGTTCATTTTCTGCAGTTATTTCTAGTATTTCCTTATTGTATATTTCCGTACATATACATGCATCTTGAATATTTCCATCTATATACTACTACATAGTTTATATAATTGATATAGAACTGCTATTTAGAAATGTACTTGCTCCTTCCTGACTGGAAAACATTTTCCAGACTATGCCTAGAGGACTGGTATCCGACACTGGTGGACCATAGGGTGAGTAGCTGAGACTTGGTTTTAGTAGTGTAGTCGTGATTCCGGGAGGTCTAGCCGGAATAACTAGTTATCTAGTTAGCTTCCTTTAGTAGTGTATTGGTACCGGATTTGTCTCCGGTATTTTGTTAAGACTTGGATTTATGTTGAGTTAGATTTAATTACATTAGACTTGTGTTGTAATTATTTTATTTTCTTCGATTTCTTATCGTGCTGTAGTTATGTGATTGAGTATGTTGATCTTTTATATTGTTATTCGTGTCTCCTGATGGAGTTGGATACTAGTATGAGATTGTTTAGATAGTACTTGACCTAGACAGCGTTCTACCGCCGATGCTGTGGCGTAGGCTGGACGTACCCGCGTACTCGTGCCCCTAAAACGGGTGTGGGTCGTGACACTATGTAAATATTGTGAATGAGCAATAGATTTGAACTTGTGATTAAATATTATCTATTTGGATTGATGGACCATTGTTATCATAGACAGTGTACTACCGCCGATGCTGCGGCGTAGGCTGGGCTTGGCCATGTACTCGTATCCGAAAAGCGGGTGCGAGTCATGACAAGTTTTTATGATGGTCCATGCAGGCCAGTCTTCGCAAGTTATGCGATGTCATGGTTAGTACTTCAACGTAGTAGTACTAGCTGCGAGCCTACGACTAGGAGATGTTCCTTCACAATTAGGATTGATTTGAATTTAGGAGAATGGCTAGGACTAGGTATACAATTGGAAGGCCTTATTTTAATTTTATTGCTTGGGTAGTTAAGGTGTTACATAGGCTACGTGATTAAAATAGATATACATGTTGAACTTTTAGGTAAACTCTAGTAGATGAACTTGAGAAAATTAATGGATTATATATTATGATATTTTTATAAGTTGGTGTGATCAAAGTTAGGGCTAGACTGCTCGATTGGTAAATTATTTCCTTAAGGTTACACAATTATTGAAAATAAGAATTATTAAAAAAAATCTACTTTGAGGTTTAAATTTTTTTATAGCTTGATGATTATAATTTTCTTGCTAAAACATGGTTGAATTTTCTTTTAAAAAAGAAAAAAAGGAAAAAGAAAAATAGTTTTAAATTAAATGATGATAAAGACAAGAAGTTGAAGATTTATGGAATTTTAGATTTTTGCAGATTATTATAGTGGATTTAAGTTTAAGTTTGAAGAATTTAAATTTTTAGTATTTGATTTAAAATTTTGAGTATGGGTTTATTACTTTATGATTTTGTCGAATTTAAAAAAAAAGATTAACATTAGAACTATTGGACTACAAGATGTGAATTTAAACTTATAATTTGAAGATTGGAAATAAATTTCAAGTTTTGAGAATTTTTGAGGAGTTAAGATTTTATGTATTTATATTTTTTGAGGATTCAAATTCAATTCAATAAACATAGTCAAAGCTATAAAGATTTTTGGAAGTGATTAAAATTTTATTTCAATATTTGAATATTTGACTTTTGAGGAAAGTATATACATTTTATTTTAATTGTTCGAGAAGTTAAATTTTGAGGATTTTATTTTGAGGATAAAATTTTATGGTGGGTAGAAGTTGTCATATTTGATTACTGACGAAAATAATAAATTAAGGATAATGTTGATTTTTTTTTTAAATTGAGCATAATGTTGAAAGTTTTTAAAATTTAGGATAATCTCGAAAGTTTTGAGATATAATTCAAGGAACTCAAGGATAATGTTGAAAATTTTGAGTGTTAGGAGTTCGATATAATATTGAAACTTGGATTATGGGTTTGGTTAGACCAAAGGAATACCAATATAAAGATTTGACTTTATAACTTGTTGAATTCAACTTTTAAGGCCTTAATTTGAATTCAAAATTAGAGGAAATTTTTTGAGAGATATGATTGATCAAATAGATTTCGAATTTAAATTTTGAGGAATTTAAAAGTATTAATATTAGAGCTATTGGCATACAAGATATGGATTTAAACTTTATATTTTGAAAATTTGAAATTAAAGTTCAAGTTTTTAGAAATTTGAGGAGTTGAGATTTTAGGGATTTATAATTTTTGAGGATTAAAGACAAATTCAATAAATATAGTCATAGCTATAAAGATTTCTGGAAGTGATTAAAATTTTATTTTATTAATTAAATATTTAATTTATTTTAGGAAGGTATGATACATTTTATTGAATTTTTTGAAGAGTTAAAATTGGGGGATTTTATTTTAAGGATAAAATTATAAGGTGGGTAGAAGTCTTCATATTTGATTATTGACAAAAAAAATTTGAGGATAATGTTGAAAGTTTTTGAAATTGAGGATAATTTTGAAAGTTTTGGAATATAATTCGTAGAATTCAAGGATAATGTTGAGAATTTGAGTGTTAGGAGTTCAATATAATATTGAGATTTGGGTTGAGTTAGATCAAAAGAATAATAATACAAAGATTGATTTTATAACATGTTGAATTCAAATTTTAAGGACTTAATTTGAAGTCAAAATTAAATTTTTTTTTTTGAGAGATATGATTGATTGAGTAGATTTGGAATTCAAATATTCAGGAATAGACTTTAAATTTTTTTAAAATTTATTCATAAAATATATATTAGTAGGATTTACTTTGAAGATTTGATTTAACTTTTAAATTTTTAGGATTGAATCATTAATCGATGTTCTAAGGATGGTCATTAATTTAAATACCAAGAATTCGTATACGTAATAGCAGTGAGGACAAAATAAATTATGGCTATGGGGACAAATCAAATTATTGTGAGAAATAACTTCAATATGAGATTCCAAATTTTAAGGATGAATTTTTTGTTAAAAAACTTCAAAATTGGATTTAATTTTTTAGTTTGGATACGATATTAAATTTGAAGGATTTAATTATTAAAATTTTAAAGATAGTTATAAATGAGATTTAAATTTAAAGAAAATAATGTTGGATTATATTTAAGAATTATGACTTCTGAATCTGGTTTAAGAGAAAAATTAAATTGGATTTTAAATTTGGAAGATAAATTCAAAACTTGAAGATTTACGCTAAAATTTTAAGTTATGAGGATGAACTTAATTTTTAAGGACTTTGTTAAATAACAATAGTGGTTTGACTTCATGATTATATTGTTTAAATTGGAAGAAAAAAAATATTATTAAGAATTTTAAATTTACAGGATAAAATTAATTTAAATAAAGAGTTAAAAATTTAATATGGGAGAATTGACGATTATGATATGATTGAATTTTTCATTAAATTTTGAGAAATTTAAGAAGATTATTATTATATTTATTTGACTGCAAGATATAAATTTAAAATTTATATTTTGAATGTTGTATTTGAAGTTTTTGTAAGTATTATATTGTTTGAGTATGATGTGAAAAAAGAATCGAGGAGTAAAGCGTTTGAAATTAAATTTTTGGGATAAGATTTTAAATTTCATAAATATGCATTGATTGGATTTAAATTAGAGGAGTAAGCTCATTAATGGATTAGTGTTTGAATTCAAATTTTTAGGATGAGATTTTTAAATTTTATAAATATGCATTGATTGGATTTCAATTAGAGTATTGAATATTAAATTTTTGAGTATTTAGTTATTAACTTAAATTTTTTTAGGAGATTGTGATAAGAATGGAATTTGATTTCATATTTGAAGATTTTTAGGAATATGATATTTATAGAATTTTGAAAAAATTATGAAATAACAATATGGATTTACTTCATGATTATATTAGTTTGATGAATTTAAATTTTGATGGTAAAAAAAAATATTGAGGATTTTAAATTTTGAGGACGAAACTATTTTAAGGTCGGTAGACTTGTAACCTCCGTATCCTGAATTTTTTTTTAAATGTTGTTATTAGGTTAACTTGGAACTTTTAAATTTTTTTCACAATTTTTGGTTAATTAAAAACTAGTAACAGTAATTTTTTAGGACTTTCAAGAATTTATTTTTGTGACAAACATAATTAAAAATATCTCAAACTTTTATTTTAGGTTCTAAATTATCAAATATATTTTCTAGAATTTTTTGAATTTTTTTGAGTATTTTTAGTATTTATTGGGAGTTATTTAGGCTAATAACTAATTTTTTAGGAATTTTAGAATTTATTGTGCAAGTCCAGAAATATAGAATGGATCCACGTAATTTTTTAGTATTTCTAATATTATTATATATTTTTTGAAATTATTTCAGAAATTTTG
Organism: Iris macrosiphon; assembly: GCA_036927795.1. Lineage (NCBI taxonomy): Eukaryota > Viridiplantae > Streptophyta > Magnoliopsida > Asparagales > Iridaceae > Iris > Iris macrosiphon. The sequence continues at coordinate 69,581,506 of JAYESA010000011.1, read as the reverse complement.
GAATATTTTTAATATTTATTTTTAGTTAAATAGGTAAAACTAATTTTTAGAGCTTCTCCTAATTATAATAGGAAAACTATTAACATAAATTTTCCCCAAGTATTTTTCTAGGGTTTTTGGGTTCAAAATATATTTTCTGTATTTTTTTCAGATTTTTATGATTAATTTAATTATTTATTTTGATTTATTTAGATTTAAAATGACTTAAATAATGTTTTGATAAAGACAAATAAAAAATAAATAATATAAACAATCCCATCCAACCAGATTCTGACATGTGTCAGCCTATCACTTTTCATTCAGTTGCATTTCAGCCAACATATATATATATATATATATATATATATATATATATATATATATATATATATATATATATATATATATATATTATAATAACCTTAATTATCCTATTATTTTAGAGAGAGAGATTTGAAGGGATGTCATCTAGGATTTTCTTCATCTTCCAGAGGTCATTACTCATAGCTCCGGACTCCAAACGTGGCCCAGTTTCTTGCGTTAGAACTGTATTGAGGTTAGTTTTCTGAATATATAAATTATTTCATAAAATTTTAAATATTAAATTCTGGAAAATTCGTAGAGCACAGCATGTCCGAAAAAGATGCGTCTCGGTGTTTTCGCGATTCTAGGAGAACCAGGAATCAGAATCACGAACTGTTTGAAGTTTCAGAAAAATGTCGAGATAATTGATATAGGTTTTTCCCAGAATTTAAATCAAAATATTTTTGTTCTGTTAATTCTGTAGAACTTTTAGGTTAGCAATCAACCACCTAGGACAATATGGTTTTGGTATGTGCAATAATTTTTAAACGAATTTGAATTCAGATGAGCCATATATTCTAGTATATTGGTGATGCTAAAATATACAGGAAATCATGCATAAAAGCTGATTTTGTATTGGTTGACTTTTTGGTCAATAGATTGACTCGGTTTGCGTGACATGAGTCTCGAGTTAATAAAATTCAGTTTCTTTGGACAAAATTTAGGAATTAACCTAAAAATTAGAATAATAAAATTAAAATAGGATTTTAGAGTAATTTTTCCAGAGTTAAATAAATTAAATAAAATATCTTTTGACATGGTAAATTTTTATTACATAGAGACTTGGATTCCGACACGTACCAACTAAGGACCACAGGCGAGTACATTCTCCGATAGTTTCCATTATTTAATATTTTCTATGATGCATGTTTATAGTATTGTTTACCTGATTTTTGACACGATGGATACACAAATTGGTATTTTATGGATTCATTTTCGTGAGATAGATATTTTCAGGCCTATTGACTTTTTCTGGACTAATGAATTACTGGACTAATATATTTTCTGGCTTGTTGACATCTTCTGGACTATTGAGATTATTCGTGTCTGGAATTGGATCCATGAGTACTAGTCGGGCAAAAAAAATACCTAGGAGACGTGTGAACTACCCTTTCCATCCCATGGTCTTTCTGGAATAATAGCAGCCACGCACGACACGTGTGGTTTGCCGGATATTACCTTGTAAAATCCCCTAATTTTAAATATTTTAATTATTTAATTAATCATTGAATTTAATTACATTATTTCTTAGTTAATTAGAAAATAAAATTTAATTGAATTAATTACCTAGGTAAACACTCATCTAGAATTTATGGAACAAAACTATTATTATATTTTATTTTATTTAGGAAATCTTGTAGAAGAGTGATAGATTTTTTTAGAAATTATTTTTGAGTACAAATATTTTCCTTATCTATACCTCATATATATATGTAAATAATATATAGTTATTAAATGTAATAATAGTAATAATAATAATAATAATAATAATAATAATAATAATAATAATAAAAATAGTAATAGTGGTAATAAATAATAATAATAGAAATAATAATAAAAGAAAAGAAAAAGGAAATCATTTAAAAGAAAACCCTTAACAAAAACAAAAAAAAATCTTAAAACCCTTAACTAAACACCTTAAGCCTAAAGCCTTAAGTTAACCCACAGTGAATTAGACCCCTAAGCATGGACTAGCCCCTACCCGCCATAGTAGTGTTCCCAACCCGCCTGCAATAGGACCCCACGAGCGACCCCCTTCTCATCTCCCCTCCGCCTATATATATATATATATATATATATATATATATATATATATATATATATATATATATATATATATATATATTGTAAACCCTAACCCTAAACCTATCCCCCTATAACCCGATGCCGACTTCCGACAACCGCAACCCAGCGCCGCCACAGGAGAACGCCTCCCACAACCCTGCGCGACTCGCGACAACATCACCCGCGCAGCAGTCCGCGACAGATTCGAGCAGCGACGACCCCTACTTCATGCGTCATTTTTTGACTCGTCGTTCGATCGTTTTCGGAGCCGTCTTCGCCGGTATGATCATAACCTATCTCCCTCTCAACTCTGTTAATTAGTTTCCATCGAACATCGTTAAACACTAGGTAGAAATCGAATCCAAGTTGAGGAAAAACCACATAATTAAACTGCTATAAACTGTTTCAATGACCTATGTTTAGAGGCTGTTATCTTCCACCATAGACCTCTGAACTGAAATCTACTTTTTTCTATATGAAGTCTATATAACCGAGATCATTCCTTGTTAATTAAATTATTTTATTTTGTGTTAAATTCAGAGATAAATTGGGTTAAAAATTATAAAAAACTAGTTTTTTAAAACATTAGAATTGCGATACGGAGCACGCTCCGCCAAACGGGACCGCCTCGTCGCGTACCAATTGCACTGAAAGACGCGTATGGTAGATCTGGACGTGTGGGCTTTCGCGAAAGCTGATTCGGACGTGTGTGCGCGTCGAAATTAACCCGTATCCGTAAAAAGTTTCCATATCATGACTTTTACAAAATACTGTACCATTTTGTGTACGCTCGTCGGAATACGACAAAACTTGCGTAATTGGATTCGTGGTATCACGCTGGTCCTGTGACCCAAGTTTTACGCGATTCCAAGACAGTTGACCAAGCCGATTATTTGTGGGCCCCACGGTTGACTTTAAGGGCAAATTTATGTTCGGCTCATCGAAATCCAAAATTGGACATACCGTTGAGTTCGTATTGACGTTTGGAATTTGTTTGACCTATAATTTATTCCATTTAGAGACCTTTACCTCTGGCACACATTTTGGTGCAAAGTGGGCCACATGTGGACCCCGCTTTGACCCAAAATTACCGTTTTGCCTCTGTGTCCGAATTGGACGAAAGGGTAGTGTTTTCTACCTATCTCGCTGATTCCGGGAACGTTGGTGATGTTTATGTCAGCATTCGGAGACGTTTATTAGGAGACCATAGTTTCTGATCCTGTGTACTTGACGACTGGACGCTTACACTACGCAGATTGCTTGCTAGACAAGTATACCTTGCCATTGTACTGTGATTTATATTCCATATGATGAATGCATTTTATTTCTGTTATTTAGTTCATATATTTTAACTGCTATATAAACTGCGCGTCCAAGAATAACTTGGGTGCAACGACGGTGGCGTCGTATTTTGTTTTTATTATATATATGCATGTTGACCTAGTTTATGAGATCACCCCATTATCATGAGGCATTCTTATGTTTCATTGGATATGACACTGTTATTACACGAGTGTGAGTCTCATGTAGGACATGGACTTGCGTACTCTGTTGGCCACTGGTACGTATGGGACGTACGACGGATAAGGATAACTGCTGATAAAAATTGCATGCTAGAAGACTTGGCAGTTATTTAGAGGTATCATCGTGTCATGGATGTGACATGCTTAGAGCATGGGGTGGGGAGGACAACAAGTAAGGCGTTTGGGCTCCTTTGCACTTTCCTTGTGTAACCCGTATGCTCCACCGGAGATGCGCGGTCATGTTGACCACTATATATATTATTATTATCAGGCGGCCTCTGGCGTTCAAAAGACCACATACTTTTTAGGCCACTGAATCTCCGAGAGAATCATGCCAATCCCATTTTAGCCAGATAGCCCACGTATTAAATTTTTTTTCTCAAAGTGCATTTACATGGATGGTTAGACGACCCATTGGATGTTTAGTTTTCAATACTTTATTGGTATGCTTCTATGTATCTTGTTACGTCCCTTTGAGGGCCTGGTCCCTTTCAAGGTATAGACGAGCAGGATTATCCACAGGAGTACGGACCCAGACCTGACGCTTCATATCGGACTGAGGAGGTTTTACCTTTAGAGTACCTTTGATTCATCGCAGATGATGGATATTCTAGTTGCTATTTCCTTTATTGACATTTATCTTATATTAGAGTTTGATATCATCTCTCATTTAGTTTTTAGTATAGTCGATTGGCAGTAGATTTGTTTTTACCCGACTATCATTCTTTGATACTTCATACTTGAGATTCAGTTATTTATTTTTTATTTCTTTATTTATGCTGTGGATGAGATATATATTATGTGTGACTTGTGTTGACAGTATATTACCACTTGTGGATTGGATATTCATAATACAGTGTACGTATGTGTTATGGTTTCCATATATTGGAGTTGCCATATACATACGGCTGACATGCTTACGTATTTCTAGTCCTATGTATTTTGGGACTGGGGCGTGACATGTTGTCCTTCCCACCCCATGCTCTAAGCATGTCATATCCATGACACTATGATACCTCTAATAACTGCCAAGTCTTCTAGTATGCAAATTCTATCAGTAGCTATTCCCTATTGCACGTCCCATACGTAGTGATGATCAGTCAATACGTAAGTCCGTGATCTATATGAGACTCACAAATCGGGTAAGAAATATGTTACGGCCAAATAAAATATAAGAATGCCTCATGATAATGGGGTGGTCTCATAAAACTAGGTCGACATGCATAACATATAATAAAGACAAAATACGACGCAACCGTCGTTGCACCCAAGTTATTCTTGGACGCGTAGTTTATATAGCAGTTAAAATATATGAACTAAATGACAGAAATAAAATGCATGCATCATATGGAATATAAATCACAGTACAATGGCAATGTATACTTACCTGGCAAGAAAGCTACGTAATATAAACGTCCAGGTGTCAAGCACAAAGGATCAGAAACTATAGCCTCCAAATAAATGTCTTCGGATGCTAAAATAAATATTACCAACGTTCCCAGAATAAGTGAGACAACTAGAAAACATAACCCTTTCGTCCAATTTGGATACAGGGGCAAAACGATAATTTCGGATGAAAGCGGGTCCATATGTGGGCCACTTTGCACCGAAAAGTTTGTCAGAGGTAAAGGTCTCTAAATGGGACAAATTATAGGTCAAATAAATTTTAAACGTCAATACGAACTCAACGGTATGTCCAAATTTGGATTCTGGTGAGCCGATCACAAATTCGTCCTCAAAGTCAACCGTAGGGCCCGCGAATAAGCGACATGGTCAACTATCTCATAATCGCGTAAAACTTGGGTCACAGGACCAGCGTGATACCATGAATCCAATGGCGTAAGTTTCATCGCATTCCGACGAGCGTACACAAAATGGCGAGGTATTTTGCAAAAGTCGCGATACGGGGACTTTTTACGGATACGGGTTGATTACGACGGACACACACACGTCCGAATCAGCTTCCCCGAAAGCCCACACGTCAGGATATGCCATACGTGCCTTTTCGTACAATTGGTACGTGACGAGGTGGTCCCGTTTGGCGGAGCGTACTCTGTATCACAAATTTTCAATTTTAAAAAAATTAAGTTTTTGGTCATTTTGGAAGTCAAATAATTTAACACATAACACAAATTAATAAAAACTAAAAGAACAAAAAAATTCTCGGTTATATAGAGAAGAAAAATCCTTTAATTAGTTTTTGAAAATATTAAACAGGTTGATGGCAAATCGGGCGTGAACATGGGGGTTTGGGTTGAAGTTTTTGGACTGTTTTGGTCAGTTTTTCGGCCATTTTTCGGTCGATTTTTCGACCAATCCGGGATACAGAAACTTGTCCCGCTTGAATGAAAATCTTGGAGGGTTAGGTTTTGAACGTACATGAATAAACCGCTTGCAAAAATAATCAAAATTGAGGGAGATACATCACCTTGAAGAGGGGGCAAAACTGTACTGTACATGCGTGCGGTGCGCGGACGGCCTGCTGCGGCACGGGGTGACCCGTGGCGGCGGCGGTCGACGAGGGGTGGTCGGCCGGAGGGGCGGTCCGTCGTCGGGGCGCGGGGCTGGGGTAGGGTTAGGGTTTAGAGTTTAGATTAATAGTATGTGCGTAGGTATATATATATATATATATATATATATATATATATATATATATATATATATATATATATATATATATATATATATATATATATATGGAGATGGGGGGGTCACGTTCTGGGGAAGTTCTGTGGTTTCGTGGGTTGGGTAGTTTGGTAGGGATGGGTTTAGTTTAGGAATTTAGTTTAGTAATAGGTTAAGAAATATGTTTAGTTAGGGATTAAGTAGGGATTAGGTTTTAGTTTTAGTTTTACTTTTTTTCTTTTTCTTATTTTATTTTATTTATTTACTATCATTATTATTATTTCTATTATTATTATTATTAGTAGTATTATTATTAGCTCTCGGATATTACCCCCTAACCGTTCACATGTCAACTTGGTATTTCAAAACACTAGTTAGATGCAGTCATTCTGGATTAATCTATACTTCCTGATTGTACACTTGAATGACTGGTTTCCTAGTTCATATATCTGTCTGTATTTACATGCTTCTCTGTTCTTCTTTCTTGTCTTTCATTATTTTTTTATTTAACTGTTCCTCTATGATGTACCCTATTCCATTATTATATGCTCATCAAGTATTTTATAACTATTTATTGTTCATAGTACTTGTCAATTAACTGGAACTGCTATTGGATTGTACTCGTTCCATCCTGACTGGGTAAATATTTTTAGATGACTTGCTATCTTGCTCATTGGATTTGGTTGGAGATCGAGATGCTTGTGGAGGCCAATATTAGAATTTAGATAGTTTAGCAACTTCTTTGGATTTGATGTTTAGCGGGTTTGTTCCCGAGTTATGATTTAATTATAAATTGAAAATCTTGTAAAACTATGTAAATATTAGAATGAGCAATAGATTTGAACTTGTGATTAAATATTATCTATTTGGATTGATGGACCATTGTTATCATAGACAGCGTACTATCACCGATGTTGCAGCGTAGGCTGGGCTTGGCCACGTACTCGTATCCGAAAAGTGGGTGCGGGTCGTGACAGAGACATAGATGATGGGTATGCAGATTCAGTCAGGGTTGATGGAGAAGATTCGAGAGACACAGTACTAGGATAAGGGTTTGCGAAGCCTCAGAGCTCAGGTGCAGGCCGGATTGATGGATGACTTCTCTATTGTTGAGTATGGTTCACTAAGGCACGTGACTATGTTATGTGTGCCTAGTGGGGACCTGTGGGAAGAGATCATGCAGAAGGATCATCGTTCCCAGTATTCTATACATCCGGGAGCTAACAATATGTATAAGGACCTGAAGAAACACATGTGGTGGTATGGGATAAAGCGAGAGGTAGCATATTTTGTCTCCACATGTTTAGTGTGCAACAGGTCAAAGCTGAGAGGCAGAGACCAGGAGGATTGCTACAACCACTACCGATTCCTGAGTGAAAATGGGAACATATCACGATGGATTTTGTTTTCGGACTTTCACGCACTCTAGGAGGGAAGGACGCAATTTGTGTCATTATTGACAGGCTGACCAAATCTGCCCACTGTTTGTCTTTCAAAGTGGGATTGTCCATGGAAAAGCTTGCCGATTTATATGTGAGGCAGATAGTTAGGCTGCATGGAGTTCCAGTAAGCATCATCTCCGATCAGGATAGCAGATTTATGTCACACTTTTGGAGGAGTTTGCAAGCTAGCTTGGGTACCCAACTCAAATTTAGCACTGCTTACCACCCTCAGACGGATGGACAGTCAGAGAGGACTATTCAGATGCTCGAGGATATGCTTCGGACATGTGTACTAGATTTTAGTGGCTCATGGGAGGATCATCTTCACCTGGTAGAGTTTGCATACAACAATAGCTATCAGGCCAATATCGGGATGTCTCAATTCGAGGCTCTATACGGTAGAAGATGCTGTACTCCATTATCTTGCGACGACGTAGGAGAGAGAGAGTACTTTCGGGACTAGAGATGGTAGTTGATGCTGCAGAAAAAGTAAAGCAGATTAGAGAGACTTCGTATGGCTCAGGATAGACAGAAGAAGTGGGCCGATAGCCACAAGAGACCGCTAGAGTTTGAGGTATCGATTTATTTATTTAAATATCAATTACGTTCTTAGATTATGCATTAAGTTCCTGTTTTGGCATAGGTTGGCGACTTAGTGTTCTTGAGGATCTCTCTGACACGTGGTATGATTCGTTTCGGTGGAGGTGGAAAGTTTAGTCCAAGATTCATCGGACCTTTTAATATTTTGGATAAGGTCGGGGGAGTAGCCTATCGACTAGCCTTACCGCCTACATTGGAAGGAGTACACAATGTGTTTCAAGTATCCCAGTTAAGGTGATACGTGGCAGATCATAGCCATGTATTAGATCATTCGGAGCTTGAGGTTGGACCAAGCCTCCGTTATTCGGAGCAGCTTATGGAGATCCTAGACCATAGAGATAAGGTGCTTCGTAACCAAGTAATTCCATTGGTTCGCTTCGCTTGGAGGCATCACTCTCGCGGTGAATCCACTTGGGAGCAGAAAGATGAGATGCGAGAGCGTTACCCCTATCTTTTTGCATCATGAGGTAATTTTTCTTCTTGTATTTGTTCTGCCTTAAATTTTGAGGACGATTTTTTTTTAGGAGGGTAGACTTTTAACCTCTGTATCCTGAAATTCTAGCTTAAATATTGTTATTAGGTTATTTTGGGGCTATTGGAATTTTTTCATAATTTTTGGTTAATTAAAAACTAGTAATACTAATTTTCTAGACTTTCAAGAATTTAGGTCAAACATAATTAAAAATATCCCAAACTTTTATTTTAGGTTCAAAATAATCAAATATATTTTCTAGAATTTTTTGAGAATTTTTTAATTATTTTTAGCATTTATTTTGAGTTAATTATGCAAAACTGAATTAAAAATTATTTTCTGAAAAAACCCATAAAAGAAATTACCTTGCCAAGTTAGCCAATAAGGGCCCGCCTGTCAGCCTTTCGCAGCAAACAGGGTGAGATCCGCCTGTCAGCGACTCACGGGCGTGGGTGTGGGTGCAACCGGTCCAAGCCGAGTCCGAATTCGACTCGGACTTAACCGAGCCAAGCCGGGCTAAACCCAGGCCGTTCGATCTGAGTGGGTAGTAGCAGATTTCTGCCATATGGCATACTCCGAGTCATGGCTGTTTCTCTCTCCTCCATATATGTAGTATTAAGGTTATAATTTTTTAGGGTTTTTCTTTTTACCGATTTTGAGGAGTTGTCATCTAGGGTTCCTTCATCTTCCAAAAGCCATTACTTATAGGTCCAGACTCCAAACGTATCCCAGTTTATTGCATTAGAACCGTATTGAGGTTAGTTTTCTGAATATGTAATTTGTTTCACAAAATTTTGAATAATATATTCTAGAAAATTCATAGAGAACAATATGTCCAAAAATTGACGTGTCTCAGTATTTTCTCAATTTTGGGAGAACTAGGAATCAGAATCATGAAACGTTTCAAGTTTCAGAAATCTATTATAGAGATAATTGATATATGTTTTTTCCAGAATTTAATTTGAAATATTTCCATATTGTTAATTCTGTAGAACTTTTAGGGTAGCAATCAACCACCGTTGCACAATACGATTTTGAATGTGCAATAATTTCCAAACAAATTTGAATCCGGATAAGACATAAATTCCAGCATGTTTTTGATGCTAAAATCTATAGGAAATCATGCATGAAAGTCAAGTTTGTATACCTTGACTTTTCGGTCAACAGATCGCCTCGATTTGTGTGCCATGAGTCTCGAGTTGACAAAATTTAGTTTCTTTGGACAAAATTTAGGAATTATCCTAAAAATCAGAATAATAAAATTAAAATAGAATTTTAGAGTAATTTTTCCAGAATTAAATTTATTAATATAACTTTTCTTTTGACATGTAACATATCATACGTAGGATTTGGACCCTAAATTGGGACCTGATCCAACCATAGCCAAGAACCACAGGCGAGTATATTTTCGTGATTACTTTCAGTGCTTGATAGTCTCTATAATGCATGCTTAGTATTGATTATTTGATTCTTGACACTTATTACACGGATTAGTATGATGGATTCTTATTATGAGATACGCGACTGTTCTGGATTATTGTTATTTCTTCGTGACTGGTTCGGAATCCATGTTGTACTCATGGGGAGGATAAATACTTAGTGGACGTGTGAACTACCCATTCCATCCTATGGTCTTACTGGAATAATAGTAGCCATGCACGACACGCGTGGTTGCCGGATTTTACCCTTAGCCGTTCACATGTCAACAAGGTATTTCAAATTACATAGAGTAGTTTTTCCTATCTATTCTTCCATACATTGCAGTTATTTTCTATGTTGCTTGGAGATATTGTAATACATCTTTGCCATGCCAGGACTTCAGTATTTAGTTATTCTGGTTGCCTTATTGTGATTTTAATTTTGTTGCTATCAGATACCGTCTGCAATGGAGTAGTTTAGTAGAGTAGTTGGTTCTGTTATTTTAGGACCAGATTGTTCTCCGGCAAATTTTTCTAGAGTATTTTGAATATTGTTCTTTGGATATTTAGTCATTTTTTGAGACACTTCTTGGACCCGCATCGAGACTATTATTTCATTATTATCTATGGTGTATTCTTTTAAATTAGTGCCTGTGATTGAGTATAGATGGAGATGTATATATGTTGTGTGTTGTAGATTATACTTGTAGCTTATTGTACATTATTCTATCGTCGACACTGCGATGTAGGCTGGACGTACTCATGACTCATGCCCAAATTCAGGGTACGGGTTGTGACAATCACCTAAGTGACTAATGTTGAGAAGGTTATGTTTTAATTCAGTAACAAAACAAACATCTTTAATTACTGGACAGGGAGACATACCAACATTACCGTTACCTATAATGTACCTTTTTAAGTTGTTGCCGAAGGAAACATATCCTTCTTTCTTCATTGACAATGTTGTGAATAGCGATGCATCACCGGTCATGTGTCGTGAGAAACTGCTGTCGAGGGTCCATTTCCTTTTAGAATGGGAAGGAAGGTCCACCAATAAAATAATTTACAGATGTAACCTGTGGTACCCATTTTATGAAGGATCCTAGTATTAGGGTTATATACTAAAAGCATCACTTTGTATTAACTATATTTTCTTATTTTTAAATAAGAATCATATGGGGAAATTTTTGCATGTTGTATTTGTTATAATGTTAATGCAAGTGTCTGATATTCTATATTGTAGATAATATGGTGTGTGGTATTACACAGAAGATCATATTATCAGTTCCTGTAGAATATATAAATAGTTCATAACCTAGATGGACTTGGACAAACCATTAGAATGGTTGGGGTGTAATCTTGTATTTGTCTATCTTGACTATAGGTTTACACTAGTACACTTTGTGTGTATTAAACATGACCACTTGAGGTTGTTCTCTTTGTAGTGACTACATAAGAGAACAAACACCTTTGTTATTATGGATGCTTATGCTCTTAATCCGGATATAATAACAGACATGAATATGCAGTGTGCATTACTTTGACTCATAAAAGAGTGAGATTCATTATGGGTCAATAACCTCTATGAATTAGGTAATAACATTGTGTATATGATGGACTGTTGATTATAAAGGAATCCAAGTCCCGATACATCGGGTTGATGATGCCCCCTTAAGGAACTCATAAGGATTGTCATGTAAACCTTATAGGTAGATTATATTCAACATGACAAATAAAGTTGAGTGGTACTACTTAAGGATAAAAGATGTCTATCAATATAATTGTTAGTAATTTAATTTGATCGACAGACATTGGATATCTTAACATGGGGAGACAAACAAGCATATAATAAGAAAGAGCCTATAATCGTAATTTGGAATTAGGAAGGTAGTGCAACAATAGCTCTTTAGTGGACCGAGCTAATTTTAACGGGCCAGGGTTGTGTGTTCGAGATGTACAATGGATACCTAGATCCTTTAGGAGACCTAATTCTAATTTCTCCTCATGGTCCCTACCATAGCCTATATATATCCTATATTCTTTGGCCGTCAGGGTAATAAAAAAGTAAGCAGCTTTCTCTAAAATTTTTTTTCACATAAGGAGAGAAAGAGGGTAGGCCAAGGAGAAGAAAATGTTCGAAGATCGTCGCCCACACGACGTCCATTCCGAGAAAGAAATACATACAGAAGATCTTGGGGTCACTAACTAATCAAGGTTGCTAAAAATCTTCATCTTCTTCTCGTTACTTCAGGTATAATTCTTGAACCTTATTTTTCGCCTTTGAAGGGCTAGATCACGTATTAAACATGAAAATCTTCTATCGATCGATAGGCACACCAATCTACGATCCTGGGGATCCCCAATTCCATCAATTGGTATCAAAGCCGGTATTGGATCTGCATATTGATTGATAAATCTATGTTGTCCAATAAAACTCATATTAAAAAAATAGTCGGTAGATGTAGATCTATTCTAACTTGGTTTCGCAGGCATCTTAGATCCAACTATTATGGTCTGTGTATATATTTTATTTTTGTAATTTAAACCCACGGTATGTCATGGTTGTTGTTGTTCATGGATGTAATTAAAATCATGAGGGTTGATCGTGCTTATTTATTTAATTTTCTTTAATCTAGATTATATGTAAACTCCTTCAGGAGTCATAGGATTGATATAATTTTAAATTTTTGATCTATCGTGATGACAATGGTGGTTGTTTCTAATGCGGGACGAGATGTTGTTTTTTAACAGTTCGGAGGAAGACAGATGATTTTCGATGAAGAAAAAAGGCGGCCAAACCTAAAAAAAAAGTTGAAGAAGATTCTGGATTCGGTAGTTTAGGAAGAAGCAAGATATATGACCATAATAGTTGGATATTTATTTTTTTATTGTTATATCTGCTTATTCTATTATGCATGTTTATTATTATGTCGATGTTTTCTATAAACTAAGCCCGCATTAATAATGGACAACATGGACATACATCAACTAGTAGAAAAACCCTCTTTATTAAATAACTAAGTGGGAGAGGGTATTTATTTAGTATAAATCTCATGGTATCCATTACTGGTTTGTAGGTGATGTAATTATAATTGCGTGTTGTCTTTAGTGTCTTCCTCCATATCGGATGAGTATAATTACGGATCACCAGTATAGTCTTCATTTGGGATAACTACAAAAAATTACCTAGTGTGTGTTTACTTCTCCATCTGAAGAAATACATTACGAAGTAATGAACTTAGTATTAAGTAATGGTGTACACTTAGATACAAATAATGATATCCTCCCCATCAGAGTCACTTTTATTATTTGTAGGACCAAAGAAAATGCCAACAAATTAATTTTATTTGTCAAAAAATTAGGTTGACATGATGGTAAAATTAATAGGAAAACCTTCTTGGACAAATACTGAATTAGTATACGTTCACACTATTGTGACATATTAAATTTATGGTGTTTAAGGTGTTGGTGAACTTTTTATTATTGTTTTGAGGGAATCAATATATTTTTTGTTGAAAATATTTTTTTCTATATAATTATTATTTATGTGATTCTCAGGATTTTAAAAATGGGTTCATTCGGTCCACTTATGGTTATTCTTAAAGAAAACAAACTTACTGGCCCTAATTACATTGACTAAAAATGTAACATGGATATTGTCTTAACTGCCAAAGAGTACAAATATGTACTCCATAAGGAATGTCCTCCTAAGCCAGATGCTAATTCTGATAAAGAGGTCAAAGAGACTTATAAGAAGTGGATCAAGGCAGATGAGATGGAGTGGTGTTACGTTCTGACATCTATGTCAAATTTACTACAACATCTGTATCAGGCTATGGTCACAACTTATGACATGATGTACAACCTAAAGGAACTCTTCGGACATCAGAGTAGGACAGTTAGGCAGTTTGCTATGAAGAGTTTGATGAATACGACAATGGCTGAAGGAACGCCAGTAAGGGATCATGTTCTCAAGATGATGGGCCATTTGAATAAGATGGAAATCCTTGGAGCTAAAATTATCACGCCCAGTATCAGAATACGGAGACGGACCAGGCCAGCAACCCCGTATAAGGTACAATACATCGTACGACGATCACGACTGTATAAGATAAGGGACTGCACGCTACAATCAAGTATCCTATGGTCAAGAACTTCTATGTCTCGACCATTCAAACAAGAAACAATAAGCATAGAGCATATATGATAAGCAATAAGGTGTCCCAAACGCTTTCTCAAAATATTTTGGAGTCCAGCTATGCAAAAATAAGAAGCTAAAAAAGTAGCAAAAGTACATGACAGTGATTCAGCTGCAGTCTGATTTAATACAATAATCTAAGGAAACTAATGTCCAAATGAGCCGGCTAAAAGGTGTCGGTGGCAAAACGCTCAAAAGAAGTAAATGTACAAGACGAGAAAGGAAGAAGAAAAACCTACCCGCTATCCCCTACGACCATATTCCTAGTGCGCGTCATGAGTTGGGCAAAAGAACGCTAGATCCTCAGGTACTGGCTTACGACCTGGCCATGCAAAATCAGTGGGGTTAGACCCCAAATAGGAAGTACCACACAGGAAGCACAAAATAGAGAAAACAAAAAAAACCCAAGAAAAATAATAAAATATTACATAAGTTCAGTATCGTAACTTAGGTCCATGACATATCCTAACGCTAAGGCTCAACCCTACAACCAAACAAGGCAATAGTTAAACCCACACACTATGATAGTCCATTTCCCTAGGCTACTAGCAAAAATAATACAATCACAAATAATTTCATTTCTTATATCGGCCAATCATTTGTACGGTTTGCTATTTTGTGGAGTCTGAGGTTATCTCAGAATAATGCATAATAAGTATCCTCAGATCACGTCAGTGCCGAACATGAGCTAACCGAACCAATATAATAAAACAAGCACTTGTAGGATGCACCAGTCCCTCGTAGGGCCACTATGTTAAAAATATGATATTAGTGGTTCCAGTGTTCCTATATTAAAATAGTGGCTCGGTATAATAATAAGTCAGATACTGCACTCTACTATGACAGATGATATACAATATCTGTGGTGGCCAGCCCACAATACACTTCGAATGAATCTCTGTAGGAAGGTTCGTTGGCATGATCTCGGGATACCGTTTCCTCCAATGTTACTACCACTTTTCGTTACCTAATTATCCCTAGGATGTATTTAAAATCTGAAGGCGTGGTCACATAAGATTTTTTTAAGATATCATACAAGGTACGGGCACGCAAGATACAAATCCATGGAAGTCAAATCTGGATTAACCTGAGCGTGTATGCAACATTCATACAATCAAAAATTCTAGCCACACTTTGGTAGTTCGACTCTCTTATTATGCCCGTGCTGGAGAAACAATGTTCATATTTATAATATCACGCATTCAGGAATTTGGAGGAATTCTCGATGCACAACCCAAATATAATCACTGAACACGTGACACGATGTGTCCTACCTCGACGCACATAAAAACATAAATAATTATTAGGCAATATTAGTATCAGCATGGATACAGTATTCGAGTCCGATTACCAATTATACATTGGGTCATATGAGTTAAAAAAATATTTGATCAAACAAGCAGGGCCGCATAGGTCTCTAGGCCGCATAACAATCCTGGTCGTATGAGAAGTAAGGCCGTATGACAATCCTGGCCGCATGACAATCCTGGCCGCATAGAGTCATGCCGCATGGAGTCAGGGCTAATGTCTACTCCTCAGGATAATTGATGAAGCGACAAAAAATAAATAAAGTGTCAGTGATAGGACATAAAGTGTGATGTGACATAAAGTGTGTTAGTAAGAAAAGATAAAACCATAGAAAGACGCACCAAGGATGCCCCAATGATTCGCCAAAGTTCAGAGACATGCGTGAAAGGAAAGGTGGCTGCATGCTCTGCTTGCCGCATAAGTTCAATATCACATAGAGTTTGATGCCGCATGGAGTATCTTTTGGACTTAGCAAATTTCATATTCGTTCAACGAGTGAATGCACAAAGTGTTCAAGGACACTTGTGTAGATCAACAGTCATACGTCCAACAAGGTGGATGCATGCTGTCAGTATGCGACAAGAGTGCTACTACCAGAATAAGTCAAATTAGCAACGTCTAAAAACGTCGCTAAATGGCCAAAAAATGTCGCTAAATAATTTTAGCGACGTATGTAGCGACGTTTCAATGAAGTCGCCTTTAAGCTAGTCGTTGACCGAAAAAACATCACAAAATATCGCTATACTGACATTTTCTAGTGATGTAAATGCGTAGCTATATTAGCGATGTTTAGCGACGCAACGTTGCTAAATTAGCGATGTGTTGTGTGTCGCTAAGTTTTTTCTTTTTAACAACGTTGTGCGACTTATTTAGCAACGTTATATTGACCTGACAATACTGCCATATCAGCAGATTTGCGACGGTCAGTGACGTTTATAGCGACATTTGTAGCGACGTATATAAACATCGCTAAATGTCGCTATAAATGTCGCTAAAGATACAGTAAAAAAATAAAAAAATAAATATTGAATTGTTTTCAAACCATTCTTCCTGAAGTTTATGAATTCACAATTTGTACAAATAGACCCGGAGCAACCCTCCACTGAATTTGCTGGGTTCGCCGACCCCCTTCGGTTGAACACTCAACACCGATAAATTAACATACATTTAATATGAATAATATAGTAAAATTTGAAGAAAATGAAACATTAAGATTATAAACTGAGTTAGGACAAAATCTCATCGTAAAAAATACAACAAATATCCACGCAACTGAGTCTGAAAGCCTCGTCGTAAAGAATACAAGAAATAAAGTCTGAAAGCCTAAAACATAAAGAATATTCATAAATGACCAAATATTATAGGTCTAAAACACAAACAATCAATAAACTATCCTAACTAGGACAGTTGTGATGCTTGCAGCCCCGTCACGCTGTGCTCTGTCGATGCTCTAAGATCAGCTGTCATATCCCGGAGCTCCATGATGCTGCGCTCGAGCATATCAAATCGTGCGATGAGCGTTGCATCGTCCGCCTACGGCTGGGACATGGCTGCACCTCCATCCTTCGTAGTAACTCATCACGGAGAGACGCAATCTGACGGTCAACGTTCTCCTGGACTCGGGCCGACGACTACAAGGGCTAAAGGGAATGCGCACTTGCCGTGGAGGCCCTAGATTATTGTGTCGCAAAAAGGGCACCATAGGATCCCATACCGTAGTACGTACCCCTCTGGAGACCACCAACGACGGTCAACCACAGCTCATCCGTCGATGGAGCTGGTATTTCTAGCTTTAGTCTTGTATACTACCCACCAATCCGACCTCGCTGTCCCTCGTCTAGGATAAGTTGTGAAGTACACGAGCTGAACCTGACTTGATAGGACAAATGGTTCATAGCCTTGATATCTACGCTTGTAGTTTATATCCACAAGATCGTGCTTTTTAATTTTCAAACCTTGATCTTGAATCAGATCGAACCATTCACACTTGAATAGCATGATCTTAGCGGGTTTCTATGCCATAATTATATGTCAACTCCACATTCTCTCGTAAGATGCCAAAGAAATCATTGCCTAGATCGACGTCTTTGTAGTTCGAAGATTTGATTCACAAACAACTATTTTTTGTGGAATCAAAATTCAGAAAGCTGTCTCTGATAGGAGCATTTGTTGACTTGAACCTAAATCCATTCATACAGTAACTTGGCCATATTTTGACGACAGTAATTGGTCCCTTGGCTAGAGTTCTAATAGATCAGTCTTGGATATAGGTATAAGTTGTGAGTAAGATTCACTCAAGTTGATCACACTATAACTAGGGGCTTGATGCCAGTCTAGAGAGAGAGAGAGAGAGAGAGAGAGAGAGAGGATTAGGGCTAGGGTTAGGGTTTACACCCTCTGTGACAGTATCTATATCATGTATGTGCCAGTGTGTGTGTGTCGTGTCTGTGTCAGTGTCATGTCGTATCTGCATCTGTGAGAGAGGGAGAGGGTTAGGGTTAGGGTTAGGGTTAGGGTTTACACCCTCTGTGATAGTCTGTGTTATGTCTATGTCAGTGTGTGTGTCATGTTTGTGTCATATCGTGTGCATCTGTGAGAGAGAGAGAGAGAGAGAGAGAGATCGAGTTAGGGTTAGGGTTTACACCCTCTGTGACAGTCTGTGTCGTATTTGTGTCAGTGTGTGAGTGTGTCGTGTTTGTGTGTGTGTGTGTGAGAGAGAGAGAGATTAGGTTAGGGTTAGGGGTTACATCCTCTCTCACAGTCTGTGTTGTGTTTGTGTCAGTGTGTGTGTGTCGTGTCTGTGTCAGTGTCTTATGCATCTGAGAGAGAGAGAGAGAGAAAGAGAGAGAGAGAGAGAGAGTTAGGGTTTACCCAGAGGAGGAGGAGGAGAAGAATAAGGAGGAGGGGGCTGAAGTAGGTGGCTGTGGAGGACGCCGGAGGGTGCTTCCCATGGTGTACCTCATGTAACGAAGGCAGAGTTTCACCATGGCCGAACCTGCTGTTGGAGAAGACGAAGTCTTCATGCGGCTAGCGATCTATGCGACTGAGAGTGCTATGTGGCCCGAGAGGGTTATGCGGCTAAAATCTTGCCGCTTACTGACAGCATGCGTCCATCTTATTAGACGTATGACTGCTGATCTACACAAGTGTCCTTGAACACTTAGTACATTCACTCGCTGAACGAATAAGAAATTTGCTTTGTCCAAAAGATACTCTATGCGGCATCGAACTCCATGCGACAACGAACTTATGCGGCAAGCAGAGCATGCAGCCACCTTCCCTTTGACACATGACTCTAAACTTTGGCGGATCTTTGGCACATCCATGGCTCGTCTTTCTATGATTTTATCTTTTCTTACTGACAACTTTATGTCATATCATAGTTAATTTTATATCACTGACACTTTATTTATTTTCTGTCGCTTCATCACTTATCCCAAGGAGTTGACCTTAGTCCTGACTCCATGCGGCCAGGATTCTCATGCGACCTGACCTCTCATGCGGCTAGGATTGTCATACGGCCTGACTTCTCATGCGGCAATAATTGTTATACTCCCTAGAGACCCATGCGGCCCTGTTTGTTTGATCGAATATATTCTTAATTCATGTGACCCAATGTATAATTGGTAATTGGACTAGAATACTGTATCTGTGCTGATACTAGTATTGCCTGATAATTATTTATGTTTTTATGTACATCGATGTGTGACACATCGTGTCACATGTTAAGTGATTATATTTAGATTATGCATCGAGAATGCCTCCAAATTCCTGAATGCGTGATATTATAATTATGAACATTGTTTCCCCAATACGGGCATAATAAGTGAGTCAAACTACCAAAGTGTAGCTAGGATTTTTGATTATATGAATGTTGCATACACGCTCGGATGAATCCATATTTGACTTCCATGGATTCATATCTAGCTTGTCCGTACCTTGTACGACATCTTAAGGAAATCCATATGTGACCACGCCTTGAGATTTTAAATACAACCTAGGGCTAATTAGGTAACAAAAAATGGTCGTAACATTGGAGGGAACGGTATCCCTTGATCATGCCAACGAACCTTCTCACAGAGATTCATTCGAAGTACGTTGTGGGCTAGCCACCACAGATACTGTATATCATCTGCCTTAGTGGAGTACAATATCTTTCTTATTATTATGCCGAGCCACTGTTTCAATATAGGAACACTGGAACCCTAATACCGTATTTTTAGCGCAATGGCCCTATGGGGGATTGGTGTATCCTGTAAGTACTTATTTTATTATATTAGTTCGGTTAGCTCATGTTCAATATTGGCATGATTTGAGGATACTTATTATGCATTATTCTGAGATAACCTCAGACTCCACAAAATAGAAAGCCGTACAAATGATTGGCCGATATAAGAAATAGAATTGTTTGTGATTGTATTATTTCAGCTAGTAGCCTAGGGAAATGGAATATCATAGTGTAAGGGTTCAACCCTTATCCTTGTTTGGTTGTAGGGTTGAGCCTTAGCGCTAGGATATGCCATGGATCTAAGTTACGACACTAAACCTATGTAATATTATATTATTTTCCTTGTTTTTTTGTTTTATCCATTTCATGGTTCCTTTGTGGTACTTGCTATTTGGGGTCTAACCCCACTGGTTTTGCATGGCCAGGTCTCAAGCCAGTACCTGAGGATCCAACGTTCTTTCCCCTAACTCATGGCACGCACCAGGAATATGGTCACAGGGGATAGCGAGTGGGTTTTTCTTCTTCCTACTCGTTTTGCATATTTACTTCTTTTGGGCATTTAGCCATCGACACCTGTTCGCTGGCACGTCTGGACATTAGTTTCCTTACATGATTGTATTAAATTAGATTGCAGCTGAATCATTGTCAAATACTTTTGCTATATTTCTAGTTTCTTATTTTTGTACAGCTGGACTCTAAAACATTTTGAGAAAGCGTTTGAGACGCCTTATTGCTTATCATATATGCACTATGCTTATTGTTTCTTGTTTGAATGATTGAGACATATAAGTTCTTGACCATAGGAGACTTGATTGTATCATGCACCCTATTATCTTATACAGCCATGATCGCCGTACAACGTATTGTCCCTTGTACGGGATAGCTGGCCATGTCCGTCTCTATATTCTGGTACTGGGACGTGATAAGGTTTTAGTGGTGGCCCATGCAAGTCTGTTCTTCAGACTTGTGTGGTGTCATGGTCATAGGAGTCTCAATCAAACATGATCCTTCTTAAAACTCTAAATTCGTACTCTTTAATACTCAGCTTTGATTTTCCCAGATTGGTTGCTTCCTTGTTCCTTCTCATCCTGTACTTATTGGTTCTTGTGCTCTTCTTTAGGGCTTCTTCTTCCCCCGATGTTGCAGCAACAGAAGAGACATAGTTGCCAGTGGAACGAGATCCTGTGGAACCTCAGCCAAGGATCCTAGTTGTTCCCACGATGAATGTGATCGAGTAGTAGGCTTAGGGTATTCCCGTACCTTCCGTAGTGCCGGCAGCACTGGATACCCCAGCCTTGCTAGAGATTATTCATAGATTGTTAGCTGCACAACAACACCAGATGGTGGTGCAATAACAACAACAATAACAACATCAACAATAATATCTCCAGCAGCAGGAATAGAATGTCATATTGAACCAAGGGTTACAAACGACCCTAGAATGAGGCAAGAGAATAGACTCTGGGGCATCTATTAGATTTTACAGACTGAACCCTAGATACTTTGATGGCACGGAGGATGCAATCACGACAGATGATTGGCTCCAGGATATTGAGACCATTCTGACAGCGGCTAAAGTTTCGGCCGAGGAACAAGTTGACTTGGTTCGCCGACAACTCCAAGATCTGGCAAGGAATTGGTGGACTACGATGGGGGTAGGACTGAGGCATCCTATTTTATGGAAGTATTTCAGGATTCGGTTTCAGGCAAAGTACTTTAGGATTGTGGCTCAATGTGAGTTGCAGCAGAGGTTCATTAACCTCAAGCAAGCTGGAAGGACGTTAGATGGCTATGCGGCAGAGTTTTGCCGACTAAGCAGATTTGCTCCAACCATGGTGGCAACAGAGTTAGAGAGAGCAATGAGGTTCCAGCAGGGAGTTCACTTGTAGATCTTGCACATGATAGAGGTACACGACTACCAGACCTTCGAGGAGGTATTGATAGCAGCCAAGAGGGTCGAGCTTACTTCTCTAAGGATGGCATCAAGAAAAGTAGATCGAAAGAGGCCTCATGGACAGAATAATGAGGGAGGACCAATACCCCAAATGTTAGCACCATCACCTGGCATTTGTATACATGATTCAGCTTTATGGAGGGCGGTAGTTCCAACTGTGACTGTACCAACTCGACAACAGCAACCGAGGCAGCAGCAGCAGCCGAGGCAGCAGCAGCAGCAACAACAATGATGGGGAGCACCGCCAGGTTATACCTACTGTGGCAAGGGAGGTCATACCCAGAATATTTGTTGGGTAGCTAAAAGACTATGTTGGAAAAATGGGAGCCCTGATCACAAGATTGCCATGTGCCCATTGATGCAGAGGCTAGGAGGGCCAGTACAACAGTTTTCTGCACTGCCAGCTCCAAGGGCAGTGCAGCAAGGAGGACCAGCAGTAGCAGCACGACCTCTGATTCAGCATTCGTTGTCGACGCAGGCCCAAATTTATAGGCATCAATAACAGAATCAACAAGGACAATAACCACCATAATAAGAAAGACAACGACAATGAGCTCGACAAGGTACGTGCACGCTAGATATGAATCCATGAAAGTCAAATCTGGATTCACCCGAGCGTGTATGCAATATTCATATAATCAAAAATCCTAGCCACGCTTTGGTAGTTCGACTCTCTTATTATGCCCGTGCTGGGAAAACAATATTCATATTTATAATATCATGCATTCAGGAATTTGGAGGCATTCTCGATGCACAATTCAAATATAATTATTTAATACGTGACACGATGTGTCACACATCGACGTACATAAAAACATGAATAATTACCAGGCAATAGTAGTATCAGCACGGATATAATATTCTAGTCTAATTACCAATTATTCATTAGGTTATATGAATCAAAAAATATTCGATCAAACAAACAGGGCCGCATGGGTCTCTAGGCCGTATAACAATCATGGCCGCATGAGAAGTCAGGCAGTATGACAATCCTGGCCGCATGAGAGGTCAGGTCACATAAAAATCCGGGCCGCATGGAGTCAGGGCTAAGGTCAACTCCTCGGGATAAGTGATGAAGCGACGAAAAATAAATAAAGTGTCAGTGATGTAAAATCAAGCGTGATGTGACAAAGTATGGCAGTAAGAAAAGACAAAACCATAGAAAGACGCGGCAAGGATGCGCCAAAGATATGCCAAAGTTTAGAGTCATGTGTCCTAGGGAAGGTGGCTACATGCTCTACTTACCGCATAAGTTCGATGTCGCATGGAGTTCGATGCCACATAGAGTATCTTTTGGACATAGCGAATTTCTTATTCATTCAGCGAGTGAATGTACAAAGTGCTCAAGGACACTTGTGTAGATCAGCAGTTATGCGTCCAACAAGATGGACGCATGCTGTCAGTACGTAGCAAGAGTTCAACCGCATAACCCTCTCGGGCCGCATAGCACTTTCAGTCACATAGCTCGCTGGCCGCATGAAGACTTCATCTTCTCCAACAGCAGGTTCGGCCATGGCAAAATTGCCAAAAATTGGAATCTTATTTTCTTCATAAAAATCTCATTTTAAGTCCAAATCAGGTGAACCAAAAGCCAAAATGCTCTGAATCGAAAGATCTAACATATAACAAAAATTAGTTTTCAAAGACATAAGTTTAATAGATCAAAACCAAGAAAAACTCATAAAACCCAATAAAAACCTAAGTTAGAAATACAAATTTACACTAATCTATCCATCAAAACAAAAAACTCCAAGAACGAAAAAGTTCTTAGAAATACCTAATAATAGAACAATAATATGGAGGATTTCTTTATTTCTCATGCAAGGTGTACTTGCCTATGAAATGGGGAAAGAAAGCTAAAGAAAGAGGAAGAAATATAGAAGTAAAGAGAGAAAATAAAATATTGGTTTATATATGCCAGGGTTTGATGGTTGAACCAAAGACTCTCATGAGTTGAAGAACCCAACAAAATGAACCATGAACCAGGTTAAACCAAAGAATGGGTCTAGTCTCCATGCACCTGCAACCATGCTAAAATAAAAATACGTTCCAAATACGTATATCGGGAACGGGTAGTTACCAAAATCGATGGGGAAACCCAGGTCGATATTATTCTCGGGACTCTGCCTAAAAGTTTTGACACGTTTTGCCTTAACTACAACATGAACAAAAGGTTTTATAGTATGGCAGAACTTGCGAAAGAACTACAAGATGCTGAGCCTCTTATGAGACAGAATGGTCAAATTTATGTTATTGAAAAGGCTTATACTTATTAGCCGAAAGGCGGTAAGAAGAAGAATAATATTCAGAAATAAGAAAATTCAGCAAAGAAGGGCATTGGAACTCAAGTCATTATGAAATAGCCGAAAGGCAAGTGTTTCAAGTACAAAGGGTCTGGATATTGGAAGAGTAACTGTCCACTTCTCAAACAAGGGAATAGAGAAGGTATATCTCTGTCACGACCCGCACCCGGTTTAGGGGCACGAGAGCGTGGGTACGTCCAGCCTACGCCGCAGCATCGGCGGTAGAACGCTGTCTAGGTCAAGTACTATCTAAACAATCTCACGCTAGTATCCAACTCCATAAGGAGCCGTGGATAACATAAAATAAATCTAGAAATACTCAATCACAACTACAGTACGATAGGAAAATGAAGAAATAAAAGAATACAACACAAGTCTAATGACACAATAATCATACCTGCAATCATTACTTCCAATCCCCAAGTATGTCAGAGCCAGTCTACTAAGGTCACAGTCTGGAAAAATATTTCCAGTCAGGAAGGAGCAAAGTACATCTCTAAATAGCAGTTCTATATAAATGACATAAACTATGTAGCAGTTCTAGATGGAAACATACCAGATGCATGTATAGGTACGAGAATGTACAAGAAAAGAAATATACTGGAAATACTGTAAGTAAATGCAGGAAGAAAAATAATATGTCAATGAGCAAGAAAACCTATGACTAAGTGTGTGAGTACTAGCTTTAACATGTGATCGGCTTGGGACTAGTAAACTCATTACATGGGTTAGTAGGGCTAACCGATGTAACAGTGAGGAGGCATGTAAACTCATTACAGGGGTTAGTAGGGCTAACCGATGTAACAGTGAGGAGACATGTAAATGGTCAGGCCGCACCCGACGTGAGATGTGGGGTGAGCTATGGTGCATATAAAGTTGGGTATGATCACATATCTATACTAAAGTACTCCCCAAACCCCCGACTGGTATAGTAGATCCAATCATGGTACGCTATGGCACGGGATTCCCTAGGAAGGTAGCAAATCTCCCCGGGAATCAGTGTCTGTACATGCACAAGATATCAAGGAAACAAGTCTTGTACAAGTTACACCATGAATAAGGAATAACATCTCATGACGAGATCCGTGTATACCAATCCGTGTAACCATCGTGTCAAGATCATGGATATTTACACTAGATACACTGAACATAGGAGATATCATAAATTAGAAACTAATCAGAGAATGTACTCGCCTTGGGTCCTTAGCTGGTAATGTCAATGTCCTGTCCCAGAGTACCGTCTGGAGGAACCAACAGTCCTAAAAATATTTTAAATACAACATTGGCATCAGATGCTACACTAACACATCACAAATACATGAACTCAGGGCTCTGCCAGGTATGGCACTAGTCAACTAGGGTCATCTAGTAGGGATACGTATATAAATACACATATTATTAATTATCATTAATACTTACAATATTACTTGCACCAAAATAAATACATATACTATATATATATATACCATTCTAAATGTATTCACCAAAATATCTATATATACCTTTTAAATACATATTTGATTTATACTAGTTGAACATTATATATGTATACTCCTACATGTGCTCAAATACATTTTTAAAATATATATATCGTCAATGTTATAAAAATATATACTAATACTAGTACATCACATTAAATACATATACAATATTAATTGTATGTACAAAATATATATATACATTTATACTAAGTATACATATTGAAAATATATATATATTAAGTATATATATATATATATATATATATACCAACATTATATTTTTATACCAAAACACATACATATATATTAAATGAAATACACATATACATATTCATTTAAATACGTATATATATAATCATATTAAATATATATATACATATACATGTATATAAATTCTAATAAAACATTTTCATATCTTATATATATACATATATACATTAATACATATATATACTAAAGTATATATATATACTATGCTTATACCTGTTTACATTTAATTTAATAATAAATATACATGTACATATATTAAATTATACATTACCAGTGTATTTATATACTATACATATATACGTATTAAACATTTATTTAAATAAATAATACACATATACGTATATGAATTTATACTCATACGTATATACATATATGTCTACACAATAATTAAATAAATACCATACAATTAATTATGCATACTATAGTTATACAATTTTATTATACATATAGATATACACATTTATTACTATATACTAACACCTACACAAAACATATATATATACTAAACATTAATTACACTAATTATACATCTAAAATAATTACTTTAAATAATTTAATTAACTAAAAATAATTAACCAATATAAATAAACTAATTGATTAATTAACTACTAATTATATAATTAACTACTAATTATATAATTAATTAATCAACTAAACTAATTATTATATCACTAATTATATAAATAAACTAAATTTATAATATAACTAATTATATTTATAATTTAACTAACATCACAGGGTTGAAGGGGAAAGGGAACTCACGATTTTTTGGGGAGGGTTCCGTCGCCGGCGCGGGGAAGGAGAAGCTCGCCGGGGTCGGCGCGGTGGGGTTCAGCTCGAGGCGGCGGGTTCTGTTCCAGCGGCGGCGCTCGGCTTCCGCGGCGGTGCTCGACTCAGCGGCCAACGACGGCGGCAGGTGCTCGATCTCGGCGGAGGGGATCCACGACGGCGTCGCTCGGCTCGAGGCGGCGCTCTGCCCGAGGAGCGGCGCTCGGTGCTCGAGGAGGCGGGCTCGGTTCCAGCGGCGACGGCGGCGTTCGATTCCAGCGGTGGCGGCGGCGTTCGATTCCAGCGGCACTCGACGGATCTGGCGGCGTCCGGCGGCGGCTACCGGCTCAGCGGCCACGGCTCGACGCGGCCACGGTTAGGTTTAGGGTTTCTGCGAGTCGTGTCTGTGGATCGTGTCCGGGGCAGGACACGATGGGTTGCTGAACTGTGAGGGACGTGTCCGGGTGTGTCGGACACGGGGTTGGGTGTACTGGTGGAGGTGGATGTGTCCGGGTGTGTCGGACACAAAAATCTGATTGTAATATTGTAACCGAACCCAGAAATGAATGGATACTGTGGGACACCCGGGGTCGGACCCGAGGCCATCACGGCTGACACGGATGCTGGACACACGGACACGAGCACACAAAAATGGTGGTGGCTGTGGCTCTATGGGGATTTGTGAAGGCTAGCTAGGGTTTCTAGGGAGATGTGATGAGGGACTTAAATAGGGAGAGATGGTGTGGGATAAAGGGTTGCGGGTTGGCCCAATAATGAATGGCCAAGATGAATACATGAATAAGTTCTTCATGTGGAAAAGGGTGTGGGCTAGTTAATGGAAATGGCGACTTGTAAAATTAAAGAAACAAAGGTTATAATTTCAGAAAATATTTTTAGGAAAGCTAGTAAATTTTAAATTAGCTACTAATTAATACATTTTTCAAAAATCTCAGAAAGTATGACATTTATTTATTTACTATCCCAATAAATAAAAATCTATTTTATTTTATCAACTAGTCTTTTAAATAAATATTTAGTTAAAACAATACTTTTATGATTCAAGCCAATAAATATTTGAAACTAGAAATATATATATATATTTTTTATTTATTTATTTTGTAATACATCGTCATTTAGGAAAAAATGATTTTTATAAAGATTTTTAAATTACCTTCTAAAATCAAACATCGTTCAAAATCAATTAAATATTTTTTTCAAGGAGAAATATTTTATAAAACTTGATATTTTAAAATAAATTAAAATCTAATTATTTTGGAAATTGGAAATCGGAGGTTACAATCTCATTTACTAATAGTTAAAACATGTTTAGCGGTATTTGTTTGAATAAATAAAAAATATAAGGGTTTATACGAAACTTTTTTGTTTACAAACGAGAAAAGAGAAAAGTATAATTAATCCTATACGAGGATGTTAAGTACAATAGAATGATTATGGGGAAGTATTGCTATAGGAGTCTGATCTGCGGTCGATCACTTTGTCCCTTGGACCACACGATGATGAAGAAGTACTGTAGAAGAAGAAGAAGCTTCAAAGTTGCAAGTGGGATTGAATTCTCGTTGCCAAAGTTGTCAACCAACACTCTCTGTCTGTGTTCTCTCTCTCTGATCTCTCCTTGTGCTTCTGTCCCATCCTTGATCGATCTCTTGATCCTCGATCTCTTGATCGTCTGATCTTCTGATCTGATCTCTGATTTTTGATCCCCATACCCTGTGACCAGGGGTCTCTATTTATAGAGATTAAAAAATAACTGTCCAGTTGGCGTAGAAGGCCAAACTGTGAAGAAAGTTGCATCTTTTACGCTGCGGTTATAATAACTGCTACCCACGTTCAAATAATCTTCTGAATCTGCGTGTGACACGTATCCCATTATGAGGTAATGCGTATAACTGCTTTCCGAAGATCACGACATGCAAGCCACGTAGGTAACTGCCCCTGCGTAAAGATGGTTGGCGTAAAAGCCAAATAATTGTCTTGTTGGCATAAAAGCCAAATAGTTGTCTTGTTGGCGTAAAAGCCAAATAGCTGTCTTGTTGGCGTAAAAGCCAAAGAGCTATCTTGTTGGCGTAAAAGCCAAATAGCTGTCTTATTGGCATAAAAGGTCAAACTCTGCGTAAAACTGGATGGTTCATGAATAATAGATAACCAGCGTAAAATAGCCAATTATCTATTACGATTGAGGTCTTGAGCGTATTCTGGGCTAAGTAGCCTTATCACATACCTTTGCAAATATAGCCTAGTTGGCATATTTCAAGGAGATAGCATACGACGTTCTCCTATAGTTAAAAATAGCCTAGTTGGCGTAAAATACAAGGGTGGTGATGTGAGCATATTAGTCACAATTTTAGCTTTCCCAATCATTTATCCATCACGACTGAGGTCTTGAGCGTATTCTGGGATAAATAGCCTTACCACGTATCTTTGCAAATATGGCCGAGTTGGCGTATTTCGAGGAGATAGCATACGACGTACTCCTATAGTTGAAAATAGCCTGGTTGGCATAAAATGCAAGGATGGTGATGTGAGCGTATTAGTCACAGTTTTAGCTCTCCCAGTCATGACAAAATATGGAGAATAGAACAAAATCTCATATATTAAATACAGAGATATGCCTCCATCTCATGCATTAAATGCAGAGATATGTCTCAAGCTCTGTATAAGAAATAGCTTTTGACGTGACGTCTGATTTCCTCTCATCTTGAGCGTAAAAACTTATTTCTGCCTATGTAGAATAGGCAGCATATTCTTTGAATGTGTAAAAATGACTTGTATCAAGAATATATCGCTAAACGATAACCTGGGTCTCTGTGCAAAATCATCATCACAGCCGTCCTCTCGATCATCGTGCAGTACTTTTGTCAGGTGCCAGGTTCACTGGTTTGTTTGACAAATTCATCCGAGGAATACGAAGAGTTCCTCGTACAACTTTTATGCTGCATAAAAAAATAAACGTATCTTAAACTTTACGCAGGAAGGTATAATAATCTTTTACGCCAAAACAGCCTTGAAGTACTGCTTTACACGGGCAACTTTGAAGCTCTACTTTACGCCAAACAGATTTGAAACTCTGTTTTACGCGGACAGTTCTGAAGCTCTATTTTATGCCAGACAGCTCTGAAGCCCTGTTTTATGCGTACATTTTTGAAGCTCTATTTTACGCCAAACAGCCTTGAAGCTCTGTTTTATGCATATAGCTCTGAAGCTATATTTTACGCCACACAGTCTTGAAGCTCTGTTTTACTCGGACTTCATGTATGTTGGGGGTTTTGACTGTATAATACGTGTACAATTCCTCAGCATATTTTATGCTTCTACAAGACCCCCTTCAAAGTTTTCAAATTCCTCGTAATTTGAAATACTTTGAATGAAGCATGAAATGGTCAAATTTGACTCGCTCTTCGAGGCTAATTTTTTGGCGATATTATTGGGATTTGTATGTTCTCTTCTGCCTATATATGGGCAAGCAAGTAAACTTGTTTTTCCATACTTCCTCCACCACAAAGATGGCTACTGAGATTTATTGAGCTAAACTGAGAAAGAAGAAGATTATATTTTTCCAGCATGTAAGGAGCCGTAAAAAGAGACGTCTTCGAGCAAATATTCTCTGCAACGATGGACCATGGAAGGATATCATAGCTTCCTTTGCTCGAGATAATCAACAATTTTATATGGCGATTCGTCAAAGAGAAAGGAAGGGTCGCATTAGACCACACAGCTTGCTAGCTGTATTTTCCCCTATTATAAAGCTGGACCCTGATGGGCAGCTTGGCCGTGTCTTCCAGTATTGTGTTGGGTTTAAATCCCTAACACAAATCTGAGCATGGCCACTGATGTAACCTCCGATTTCCAATTTCTGAAATAATTAGATTTTTAATTTATTTTAAATACCAAGTTTATAAAATAATTTCTCCTTGAATTCTTGTATTTGATTTTGAACAATGTTTGATTTTAGAAAGTGATTTAAAATCTTTTATAAAAATCATTATTTTCCTAAATGTCGATGTATTATAAAATAAATAAATAAAGAATAATATATATATATTTCTCTAGTTACAAATATTTATTGGCTTGAAATCATAAAATTATTTATTTGATAAAATTATTTAAAGGACTAGTTGTTTCATAATAAATTTTCATATCCATTTTGGAATAGTAAATAAATAAATTACATATTTTCTAGGGTTTTAAAATATGGGTTGATTAGTAGCTAATTTAATCAGTTAGCCTGGAAGCCTCTTAAAACATTTTCATAAATTATATTTTTCTATTAAATTATAAGTTTACCATCTTCCATTTACACCCTCATTTTTTTTACATGAAAAACTCATTTATATATGATCTGGGCCATCCATTATTGGGCCAATCCTCACCCTTCATCCCAAACCCTCTCTCCTATATATATCATGTCCCATAAAACCCTAATCCCTAGAAAACCTAGGTAGCCCACATCCCCAAACAAGACCCCACCTCTCTCTCTCCTCCATCCTCAACTCCAACGTAGGAGTTTCTCCAAATTTCTTTTCTCTTCTTCTTCTCTTTTCCTTTCTTCTTCTTCCTCTCTTCTTCTCCTTTTCATTTCTTGATTTTCAAATTGAGAGAAAAGGGGGAGTTATCAAGGTTTAGCCTTGGGAGTCCATTGAGAAGTCCCTTTCTCTGACAGCTGAAGAAAGACATATGGCTGCCTTATTAGTTGAGAGGTCATATATTGACCTTAGGAGCAACGCCACCTCTAATAATGGCATGTGCCTCTTGCCTGCTGTAGATGTAAAATATTTGGTATCTGATAATGCTAGATCTAGAGTATGGAGTGCGGGTAGCCTAACCTTTGTAATCTGGGATGCTCGTAAAAGAACTGTTGTGAAAGTGATGGGCATAGATGGCCAGGTTGATAGTCGGTCTCTGGAAGCATCACCGCCAGCACCACAGGATACAAATTCAGAGGATGAGATGAAGGCAAAGTTTGTCTCATCATCAAAGAAGGAAAAATCACAAGTTAGCTTTTTCCAGCGCTCCCGGAATGCCCTGATGGGAGCAGCTGATGCTGTTCGAAGAGCTGCTGTGAAGGGAACATTTGGAGAAGATAATCGGAGAACAGAAGCCTTAGCAATAGCTATGGATGGCATGATTTGGTCTGGGTGCAATAATGGCTCACTGGTTCAGTGGGATGGAAATAAAAATCGCTTACAAGATGTTCAACACCATTCTCATTCCGTTCAGAGTATTTGTGCCTTTGGGACACGGTTGTGGGTGGGCTATTTAAATGGGACTATGCAGGTAATGGATCTTGAAGGAAATTTGCCTGGTAGTTGGGTTGCACATAGCAGCCCAATAATAAAGATGGCTGTTGGGGGATCATACGTCTTTATATTGGCTAATCATGGTGGGATTCGCGGATGTCACCTAACCTCACCAGGGCCTATTGACAATATCCTCCTAACCGAGCTGGCAAATAAAGAGCTATTATATGCAAAATAAGAGAATCTAAAAATCTTATGTGGCACCTGGAATGTTGGCCAGGAGAGAGCATCTCATGATTCACTTATATCATGGCTAGGCAGTGCAGCATCTGAGGTTGGATTAGTTGTTGTTGGGTTGCAGGAGGTGGACATGGGTGCTGGCTCTCTTGCATTACCAGCAGTAGGAATGGATGGGAGTGCTAATGGGCAATGGTGGCTGGATAATATAGGGAAGACATTAGGTGAAGGAACATCTTTTGAGCGTGTTGGTTCCAGGCAATTGGCAGGATTGCTGGTTTCTGCATGGGCTAGGAAGAGTCTTAGGCCACATGTTGGTGACGTTGATGCTGCTGCAGTGGCATGCGGGTTTGGGCGAGCAATCGGCAACAAGGTGGTGCTTCATCTGCTGCTCCATTGCGTGGAGGCAATTCCACAGGATCCCATTCAGAGGATGGAAAACCTGAGTTGTCGGAAGCAGATATGGTTGTATTTCTTGGTGATTTTAATTATCGTCTTCATAGTATCACCTATGATGAGGCAAGGGACATGATTTCTCAAAGATGTTTTGACTGGCTTAGAGAAAATGATCAGCTCTGTGCAGAAATGAAAGCAGGAAAAGTTTTCCAAGGAATACGGAAAGGGAAAATCAGGTTCCCTCCCACATACAAGTTTGAAAAGAACCAAGCAGGTCTATCGGGATATGATTCCAGTGAGAAGAAATGCATTCCTGCTTGGTGTGACAGAATATTATATCGTGATAGCCGGTCTATATCAGTGGCTGAATGTTTACTGGAATGTCCTGTTGTCGCTTGTATTTCATTGTATGAAGCATGTATGGATGTTGTAGACAGCGACCATAAACCTGTCAGGTGTATATTCAATGTTGAAATTGCACATGTCGATGAGGTGACAAGGAGAAAAGAGTTTGGTGACCTATTAACGACAAATGAGAAAGTGAAGTCATTGCTTGAAGAATTTTGCAATGTTCCGAAAACTATTGTTAGCACAAACAATATCATTCTTCAGGATTCTGGAAGTTCCATCTTCCGAATCACTAACAAATATGAAAAGTACAAAGCTGCTTTTGAAATTATATGTGAAGGACAGTCCTCAACAAAGGAGCAGGGAGATGCCTCCGAGCTCTGTGCAAAAGGTTCCTTTGGTTTTCCTCAATGGCTGCAGGACTGTCGGATTCTCCAGACGATACTCTGGGACAGGACATTGGTATTGACAGCTAAGGACCCAAGGCGAGTACATTCTCTGATTAGTTTCTAATTTATGATATCTCCCATGTTCCCTGTATCTAGTGTAAATATCTATGTTCTTGACACGTTGGTTACACGGATTGGTATACACGGATCTCGTCATGAGATGTTATTCCTTATTCATGGTGTAGCTTGTACAAGACTTGTTTCCTTGATATCTTGTGCATGTACAGACACTGAGACCCGGGGAGATTTGCTACCTCCCTAGGGAATCCCGTGCCATAGCGTACCATGATTTGATCTACTATACCAGTCGGGGGTTTGGGGAGTATTTTAGTATAGATATGTGATCATACCTAACTTTCCATGCATCATAGCTCACCCCACATCTCACGTCGGGTGCAGCCTGACCATCTCCATGCTTCATAGCTGTTACGTGTGATTAGCCTGACCATCTCCATGCATCATAGCTAACCAAACGGTTAGCCTGACCTTCCATGAATCATAGCTAATCACATGTAACCAGCCTGATCAAGTTCCCAAGCCGATCACATGTTAAAGCTAGTACTCACACACTTAGTCATAGGTTTCTTGCTCATTGATATATTGTTTCTTTTCCTGCATTTACTTCCAGTATTTTTTTCATTGTATATTTCTCGTACCTATACATGCATCTGGTATATTTCTATCTAGAACTGCTACATAGTTTATGTCATTTATATAGAACTGCTATTTAGAGATGTACTTTGCTCCTTCCTGACTGGAAAATATTTTTCCAGACTGTGACCTTAGTAGACTGGTTTCCGACACACTTGGGGATTGGAAGTTAATGATTGCAGGTATGATTATTTTGTCGTTAGACTTGTCTTGTATTTCTTGCTTGCCTTGATATCTCATCGTGCTTTAGTTGTGATTGAGTATTTCTAGCATTATTTTATGATATCCACGTCTCCTTATGGAGTTGGGTATTCACGTGAGTTTGATTAGATAGTTACATGACCTAGACAGCGTTCTACCGCCGATGCTGCGGCGTAGGCTGGACGTACCCACGCACTCGTGCCCCTAAACCGGGTGCGGGTCGTGACAACTGATGACGTATGGGGGGTGGGCTTGAATAATTTAAATATGCCCAGTTTTGTATCCTCCCTCCATTCACCATTTTCTTGGCCCCCGGCCGAAAAAGTGCTGCAGAAGAAGAAATAAAGATCTCTATCAGACGAGAACCTAGCATAATAGATTTCCATCATATGTAATCATGATCTTGAATATTAATGAAAAATCCTTTATAAAATAGATTTCTATTATATGTAATCATGATTAATAAACTTGTCTTCTTTTACGCACTATTGATTTGCCATATTGCTGTGAGGAAGTATGATAATATGCAGCTTCAATATGCTTGAGTAATTTTTTACGCTGACTCTGACAAATATGCCTCCAGTCACGTCCCAACTTTTATGCGTAGAGGAAGATGCGTAAAAAGTTCTTTAGCATTAAATTGTCTTGAAGATCCAATTGTCATGCTATTTTTGACGAGAAGTCACATAGAATTTTGAACCGTCATTTCTTCTTCATAAATCATCTGTTTAGAACATCATCTTTGAAAATGGCTTCTTGAAAGATTCTCGAGTCAGGGCAAGAAATGTCTGCCGAATAGGCCATCCCTAAACTAGACTTCGCATGAACTATCAATGGCCAAGGGAGAAACGTCATCTCCAGTGAAGACAGAGATTTTCAGGGAACCCCTTGGTCCTTCGTCTGTTGAAGTCCTCTCGAATGAAAAAGAAGAGAAAACGCTGATAAGAAGAGCATTTTTTGCGTAAACTCTTGTAACCGGCTTCTTTAAGCATAAAACCCAGATTATCAATATATATGCGTATTCTGCTGACTGATCTATTCTGCATAATTTAAGATGCACGTAAAATCATAAATCGTAGCATTTGAGTGTAAAATCATGTATCCGTAACTTCTGAGCGTAAAATCGTATATCTGTAGCTTTTGAGCGTAAAAGCTTCTAAGCGTAAAAATCGTAGATCTGTAGCTTCTGAGCGTAAAAGCGTGGATCTGTAGCTTCTGAGCATAAAATCGTAGATCTGTAGCTTCTGAGCGTAAAATTGTAGATCTGTAGCATTTGAGCGTAAAAACTTTTGAGCGTAAAATCATAAATCTGTAGCTTCTGAGCATAAAACCATAGATTCTTGCTCTGCACGTAAAAATTTGAGCGTAAAATTAGGGATCCATTACGAAGCATGACTATCTGTTTTCCTTTTCAAATGATTGGCTGACGTGGTCCCAAATCATAACCGAATATTAAAAATTAGATTTGGTTAAGGATTCGGAGAGTCACTTGAACTCTATAAATAGGCCTAGGTCATGAGAGAGAAAACCACTTCATCTTTCTCTGCAAAACCCTTTATCTCTTTCTGAAAACTCTTCGTCTCTTTCTGAAAAAGACCTCAGATTCGCCATGGCACCAAAACAGGCCTCCACCGCTAAGGAAAAGAAAGCCGCTTCATCATTCCGCTCTACTGCTCAAGCATGAGCGACTCCTACTTGGCCAAGCGAGCCTCGTTCTGAACGAAGTGCTCCACCGTCTAGCTGTGCACCGAACATCACAGGTAAACTTCAAAAAAAAAACCTCCGCACACGTTGTACATGTATGCGCAAATACGCCCATATTCTTAATGTGTCAGCGTAAAATTCCATATATTTGCAGTCTGGCGTAAAAACTCAGACTATCAAATTTTGGCGTATACTGCAAACCTTGCATTTTACGCACTGGAAGTAAATTTTAGCGTAAAACTCAAATTTTTGTAGTCTATCATAAAAACTCCGACTGTTAGGTTTTGGCGTATACTGCAAACCTTGCGTTTTACGCACTGGAAGTAAATTCTAGCGTAAAACTCAAATTTTTGTAGTCTGGCGTAAAAACTCAGACTGTTAGGTTTTGGCGTATACTGCAAGAGTGTAGCACCTTACGTTTTACGCGCTGAAAGTAAATTCCAGCATAAAATTAACTTATTCTCTTGCTTTTTGCTGTGGACCTATAGATCCCCCCTCTGGCTGAAGTGATGGGCTCTGCTGCTGGAATGCTAAATTCTAACTACTTGGAGGACTTGTCCCACGTGACTTTCCCCATCTCTGGAAATGAGTATCCTCAAGAAAGGGGAACTTTGATCTCGGCCCATGGAGAAAGAATGTTGCTGAGTATGATCAGTGGGAAACCCTTGACATACATAGATGGGACAGAATATAAGAAACCAGCTTTCTTATTTGGGGATGTTATTGATAAGCAATCTCAAACGAAGTCCAAGAAGGAAGACTGGGTATTCTCTCCTGAGGGCACGGTTATGTACCTGCCAAAAATGTCCAGGGACTATCCTATTTCTGCATTCTTCCATGCCTCACATCCCAGAAGAATGTCATAGACTCTGACTCCTAATCTTCATGGCCAGCCAGGGAAGATCTTTTATAAGAAATGATTAACCCAAGGATCCTTTGTAAGTAGTCCCTCCGGCCCTGTTATGCCCTTCACAAGATTACTACCAGGCAGCGTCCCTAGTGGGGACTCCTCTTTGATCCAGCCATTTCAAATGGCAACTTTCTATAATGAATTCATGGAGCAGGGAGGGGTATATCCCAGGGTTAACCCTCGCACAAGTGGATGGCTTAACCCCCAAAATCTTCGATGGGCCAATTTAACTACATGAGCCCTGAAGTACTTTCAAGTGGAGCTAGAATGTATTAACTTACTTGAGGCTGTCAGTGCTACTAGTGTTGGGCTGCCTATCAACCCCAATTTGTTCTTGGCTTTGATGGAGCAATATAACTCGCTAATTGGGACTTTCGCCACTCCGATAGGTGAGTTGGGCCTAGCCCTTCATGAGATGGCATATATCTCAAAGCTGCCAATGAGAGACATTCCTTATGAAGAGTACGTCCCCACCAACAGAGAGTTGAAGGATACCAACCCTCGGGTAGTGGTAGTATACCAAGAGCTGATGAGTCACTATCTTGCATGCACCACCTTCTACAGAGAGCCTTCTGACTTAGCCCATATTAACAAATTGGTATCCTACCTCTTCTTCCATCAGGCTAGAAATGCCAAGCAGGACAAGGTTGTAGATAGCAAAGACAAACCTTTGAACCCTCTGAGCATTCTTAATGCCAACACAATCGATGATCTCATTGAAGATGCAGAGGCTCCAAACTATGTTCTGAATAAAGAGATAGGGGGTTATCCTGCAGGAACCAAAGCCTACAGTTATATGAGGCATTGTCGAAAGCCTCTGTCAAAAGAAGCTCAACTGGCTGGCTTTCTTTCTATTTGGCTACGCCGATGGGTAGTGCCTGGCATCATGTCTGCGGATCGCATTCATCATAACACCTTATAGCCCGCAGTACATTTGGTATTTGGAGCAAGATTGGGTCTGCTCCCTGCCATGGTATGCAGGATACAAGCTTGCCTGAGGGCTATTACTGATGGGCTGCTGGCCGATACTATACAGCGTAAAGGATATCCCAGAGTAGAATTGCAATTATTATATCTGATGGGATGGTTAATCCTTCACAACACCAGAGTGATATCTCCCGGATCTGCCAGTGGTTCGGGCAATAACTTTTTGTTGAATTACAAGAATTCTTCTTGGAATGTGACTAGCGTCATAGATTATCGACTAGCACTAAATTTTGCCCATAGTTGGAAATTATTCTGTACCGTCCCCCCCGTACATATCAATCAGCAGGGGACTAAACTTCAGGATGTAGGTCAGAGGAAGACTATTCTTTCTCCTGAAGTCTTTTACTGGTTGGTCTACATTAGACCTTTCCACCTGCTGTACAGAAGTGAGGACTACTGCTACTTGGAGCCTTATCTGCTTAGCCGTTTCGTGAGAAAATTTGGGTATGATCAGTTGCACGTGGGAAATCCTATCACCAGCTTCAAATTCAAAGGTGGACTTATTGATGGTGCTAGAGGATGGCGTTATTTCATCATGGGTTGTACTGGAGCAACCTTTGCTGTTCCTGCGACCTCTCTCTCCATGGAGTTGCGCATTCTTTATTCGTACGTACAGTTTTACGTGTCTATCCATACCTTCCATCGTAATTTTAATGTACATAGAAGTTTCAGAATGCCCTCCCATAAGTCCACTGGAAGAGAGGAGATACTATCTGTCTCCTCCGATGAAGGTGATGAAGCTACTGGTGCAGATGATTATTTGTTGATATTACCGAGAGGCGTAATAGCTCCCCCGGCAGAGCCTCTCATAATTTCCAATAAACAAAAGGCTTCTACTCTGAAAGAGCCTCCCCCCCACAAGAAGAAGCAGACTAATAGATGTCCTAAAAAGAATTCCACCAAGGGGCCTCTTCCAGGAGTGAGCCTATTGTTTCCCCTGTTGGAGATGATTCTTTGATTAGGGGTCCTTCGCCTTTTAAAGAAGGAGCCTCCATAGTTCCAGCTGAAAGTGCTTCTATATCGCCTTCGAGGCCGAGCTCGCTAATAATCTATATACCTTTTACAAGATAAATAATGGGACTAGCCCATCCTTCATCTGTAAGTATTTCAAGCGAGATTCCACCCGATGAACCTCGAGTAGATCTGGGTGATGACTGGGATGACTACCCTCTGGCGTTAGTTGGTGTACCCTCTTCTCCAGGTATGACAACTTGTTTAGCATCATTAAAAAATGATTTAGCTATACAGGATGCAGACGTAATATACATACCATCGGCTATGGGTAAATGTTGTCTTCACACTTTTTTTAGGAAAATTTAACATCAAATTGATATTAACTTTCTCTTGTCTTAGTTTCAGGCGAAGACATTTCTGGGGAGGGCGGAGCTGAAACAACCTCTGATTTTGTTGTGAATCCAGCTAATGAAACGACAGTGACCACCGTCGAAGAAGCATATCTTGAAGCCGTTGATCTTTCATCCGCAGCATTCTCAGACATAATCCCGCCGATAGCAGTTCAAATAATATCAGAGGTGGATGAACCCACCATCTGGACTATGCCTCCTTCGTCGAGCATGCTAGCAACTTCAACTGTTGTTGGTGTCTCTTCTTTTGTCGCGCCATCTGTTGAAGCAACGACTGTGGCAACATCCTCTGCAGTCATTCAGAAAGGAGATTTGCCGATATTGTGGACGCTGCTAGTTGAACAATACACTAGCATATTCTATCTCACTTTGAAAGAATTGATATCCATGGTTGTCACTACCATATTTTCTAGGAAAGGGTATTTTAGTCTTTTCCTATTTAATTAAATATTGTGCATGGTAAATAATTATTTGTTGTATTATTTAATAATTGTTAGATATTATTTATTTAAATTGGAATTATATTAGTAGACCTAACTAGTTTAGTTTGGACCCATGGACTAACATGAATTAATTAGTTAGACTTAGCCCATTTAGAAAGCCCATTGCTAAGGAGATGGATTAAATTAATTTAATCAGTAGACTAGAAGCTTTCTTCATTAATTATTTCTTCATGAGAGGCCCCAAGGGGTATATTGGATATTTCATAATTACTTGAGGAAGGGGTAGGGGCCGGCCTATTAAAAGAGGGAGAAAATTCTCTCTTCTCTCTTT
The DNA here is from genome assembly GCA_036927795.1 of Iris macrosiphon. NCBI lineage: Eukaryota > Viridiplantae > Streptophyta > Magnoliopsida > Asparagales > Iridaceae > Iris > Iris macrosiphon. The sequence continues at coordinate 69,541,513 of JAYESA010000011.1, read as the reverse complement.
TTCATTCCAAATATAGATCTAGAATTTCCCACTACCAAATTTCCTTCATTTTCATTTCATTTCCCTACCAAATTCATTCCAATTTCTTCCCAAATAACCATTAGAGAGTTGAGAAGCAAGGATCTAGAAGGAGGAAGTAAGGATCTACAAAGAGGAGAAAGGATCTACAATTTGGAGGTAATTTTATCTCAATTGGAGGTTTCATTGGGAATCCATCTCCCAATAGGTATAATTCAGTTTTTTCTCTTAAAATAGCTTCTAATTCTGAGATTTAATCATGGAAAATTAACCCATATGTATGTACTACCCATAGGACTTGGTTTTGTGTTCATAGGAGACCCATGGAGAAAGTTATGGTACTTTTTGTGTCAATTTTGGGGGAATTCCGAATTGATATTTTGTTGTGTGTGTCAATTGATCCTATAGATCAATTGGGCATGTGTTTATGTGTTTGGGGCTAGTGTCGTGTCCACAATTGGGTACGTGTAGGTCGTATCCCAACAATTTGGTGATACGTATTATTTTGGGGGTTTTTTCTCCGACACGGGACTTTGTACATGTCGTATTTTGACATGGACACATAGATCTACATTTGATACTTTGTTTTGTTCATAAATAATATATGTGACTTGTTTGTGTCCTTCGGGGTACAATTGGTTATGTGTTGGACTCGTGTCGCATGCGTATCCTAGATCTAGTGGGATACAGTGTGATACTCTCCATTTGTAGTGTGTTTATGTGTAGATCTAATTATTTGTGCTTTAATTCTTGAATTATAATTAAATATATATATAGATGTTATATATTTATTATAGTGTATTTATTATGGTATTTATGGTAGCATAGATCTATGTATTATATGTGTACTAATATAATGTATAAATATATATGTAGCTTTCTTTTACATGCATTTATATATGTTACAAATTATGTTAAGAATATAAAATATATGAAAATGTTTTATAAAATATATATATGTGTTTAATTAAGTAATTATATTATTTATAATTATTATATGATTATTTATATATATAAATGGATGTATATTTATTAACATATTTATGTATGTGTACTTTTAACCATGTTGTATTATGTACATTAGTACATAGGATGTGTATTATAGCTATTAGTATTTATTTATATAGCTATATATAATATATATATGTGTTGGATTATATATATATAAGTATATATTTATTTAATTAATTTATATATATATATTGATATATATAGGTTATATATATATTATTATTCTTTTAGCGACAGCAGCGATTAATGACAGATTCTGTCATTAATATCCAGCAGCAGCAGCAGCCGCTGTAGCATTGATGGCAGAATTAATGACAGATTCTGTCATTAAATACGCATCAGCAGGCGGGAATTAAACAGCAGCGGCAACGGTCGGTTTGGTGATAGTTGAAAACTGTCACCAAAAGGGTGGCAGTAGTGCAAATACACAGCAGCAGTAGCGACGATGTTTCAGTGATAGTTTGAACTGTCATTGAAGGTCTATTTACTGAAAAATTAGTATTTTTCAATACTGCTTTCAGTGACAGTTAGGCAGTTTTAGTATATAGTTTATATATTATATGTATATATATGTATTAATTGTGAGATATAATACTAGTATTGTTATATTTCTTAATTGTATAATATTAGTATATATATATTATATTATTGATGAGGGTAATTACTATATCAAAGGTATGTTGAGCATTACCTTGTGGAAACCATGGTAAGTGAGATACTCAAGATACGGGGTTTGGGTATCAAGTTTGTGACTTCGTGTGGATACCAAGTTGGTTCAAAACCATGGTTCCTAATTATTGTAATTAATATTCTATATTATTATACTTTATTGTTGATATATGTGTATTATGAGGTTTACCTTGGATTCACGTATCCGGAGATACGGTATCCTAATATTTTAGGATGTGGTTCTATGATTTAGATTTAATATTCTTGACCCAAGATTTTGTGTTAGACTTGTGCAACCTAGAAATAGATAGTTGACCTTGGTTTGACTATAGTTGACCATAGTTGACTTAGAGTTGACCATAGTTGACTTTTGACTTAGAATTGACTTATTGACCTAGAAGTTGACTAGTTTAACTTATTCTCTTTTCGGGACCTTGTATTGATGTTGTATTCATATCTAGGTCTTCGAGGCACTAAGTCAGACATTTGTGAGACTACTCATTGGACTTCAGGTGAGTACATTCTTTGATAGTTTCTCATTTACGATATCCTCTATGTTCATTATATCTAGTGTAGATATCCATGTTCTCTTGACACTATAGTTACACGGATTGGTATATCCGGATCTCGTCATGAGATGTTATTCCTTGGTATATGGTGTATATGGTGCAAGTATTATTTTACTGGTTATCTTGTACATGTACAGACACCGATTCTCGGAAGACTAGCTATCTTCTTGGGGAATCTCGTGCCATAATATACCATGGTTGGATCTATTATACCAGTCGGGGTGGGGAGTATTAGTATAGATATGTGATCAATATCCCTATTGAATAAATTACTGTTTACTAAATAGTGTTGATCATACACAGCACATATGATTAGCCAGGCCGCATTGCATCTTGCCCAAGCCGATCACATGTTAAGCTAGTACTCACACACTTAGTCATTAGTATTATTGTCTCATTGGCATATTGTTCATTATTGTATTTATTTCCATTATTCCTTATTGTATATATATCTCTTGTATCTATTGTGCATCCTATTTATCCACAACTATTTACTATTACATAGTCTTTATCATTAATTAGAACTGCTGTTAGAGATGTACTCTGCTCCTTTCCTGACTGGATATATTTTTTCAGATGACACTGAGGACTGGTACCCTACCTATTATGGACCCCAGGATGTTGTGGGTTTAGATTATGAGACCCTGGCTCAAGAGGGACTTATCCCAACTGAGACAGTTGACCCTGGAGTTGTAGCTTCGTAGTATTCTTTGTACTGGATTTATCTCCAGCTTATTTTGTTACTTCTTCAGACTCATTGATGTATTATTTTAGACTCATGAGTTATATTGTGACTATTCTATTATTTATCTGATTCGTGCTCATTTCTATCTTAGTTCTGTGATTGAGTATACTATCATTATTGGTGGTTCATTATATTATTAGATAGTTCATCTAGACAGCGTTCTACTACCGATTCTGCGGCGTAGGCTGGGCGTTGTTTCCGACTAGTACCGTTACACCAGGTGCGGGTCGTAACATATTTTTGCTGGTCGTCCATGCAGGTCTAGCTTCACAAAGTATGTGATATCGTGGTAGTACGACAACTTAGTTGTACTACTGCGAGCCTGCGATAGGATATAGGATATAGGCTGAGATACTCAATCACATCTAGGAAAATTCTTTTGATTAAACTATTCTCCTTTGATATTGATACTTGATCTCTTAATCTGTCCTTTCCTTGATGTCTTACATCTTGTGCCATATTGATTCTTTCTTTCGCTTTGTCTCAGGATGCCGCCTAAGACTAGATCGCAGTAGGGGAGAGCAGTTTCTGAGAGGTCTGCGACATCCCGAGGGCCTGTACCAGTCACTTCTCTGGTGATTGGAGTATCAGCTGCTTTCGGAGGTCCACCACCTACTCAGAGGACTGTGCCAGCTGTATCTGAGGGGCTTCCACCTCCACCTCCTGTGCCAGCAGAGGCGTCACAGATGTTTACACTGTTTCGTGAGATGCTCGAGGCATAGAGGGCTCAGTCAGAGGTACATCAGAGGTAGACCGACGTTCTACGGCAGGGCATCGAGAGTGCTCATCATCTTGCTCGTGCTGTAGTTGAGAGAGGAGTTCCGATCCAACAACAGGTTATTCCTCAGGTTACTCAGCTTCGGCCAGGCAACATTCAGGACTTCAAGAAACTGGAGCCTAGGGTTTTCAAAGGGACGGAGGGCATCGTCTATGCTGATGATTTGCTTGAGAACATTGAGCGTCTTATGAGGGTGTCCCGTCTTTCTGAGGATCTGAAGGTTAAGGTGGTAGGACTTCAACTGTTCGACGTCGCTCGCACTTGGTTCAGGAATGAGCCGGTTCTAGTTGACGTAGGACAATCTTGGGAGGTATTCAAGGATATTTTCAAGAAGAAGTTTTTCGCCCGGGCAGACAAGCTAGACTTGGGGAGACAGTTTGAGAGTCTCATTTAGGGGAGCATGTCTGTGGAGGAATACGATGCAGAGTTCGGTAGGTTGAGCCGATTTGCAGAGTATCTGGTGAGGGAGCCGGAGGTTCGAGCCATTCATTTTTATGAGGGTCTAAACTGGGAAGTGAAGATTCTCATTCCGTCTTTTTATGAGACATACTCGGAGATATTTGCGGAGACACGCAAGGTTGAGCGAGAGTTGGGTTTGAAGACCATGAGAGACCGTGATTCTTTTCTGGGGGCCAACGGTAGTGCAGTATCTGCCAAACGTCCTCATTTCTAGTCCAGACCTTTCCAGCAGCCACAACATAACCAGACTCCAGCTAGAGCGCCTTTTTACCAATCACCTCAGCAGTAGAGACAGTTACAGCAAGCTCCATGCAACTACTGCAAGAAGCCCGGCCACATCTGGGAAGTTTGTAGGAGGAGGCTAGGAGTTTGTTTGTATTGTGGTACTGAAGGGCATCAATCGAGGGAGTGTCCTCGTCGTGCAGTTCAGGGAGCAGCTCTACCTCTGAGGGCACAGACGAGACCACCTGCAGCATAGCCGAGGAGACCGCTTCCGACACAGCAGCAGCGTTTTGTCCAGCATCAGCAGCAGGGAGGTGCTCGACAGGGACGAGCGTTTGCTATGACCGTCAAGGAGGATAAACCCACCGGAGATGTCATCGCAGGTTCTATTCTTCTTGATTCTATTCCAGCTTTAGATTTGTTTGATAGTGGTACTTTCCATAGTTTTGTATCTGTTTCTTTTGCTCTAAAGCATGGTTTCGTAGCTGAGTCTTTGCTTAGGACTTGCAAGATCATGACTGGGGGAGGCATTATCCTGGTTAATGATATTTGTAAGGATCGGAGAGTTACTCTGGGAGGCCGGGAGTTGAGTGCGTGTCTACTTGTAATGCCACTTCCGAGCTACGACATTATACTCGGGATGGATTGGTTGAGTAGGCACCGTGCTAGCATAGATTATAGAGGAGGTAGAGTTTTGTTTGGTCCTCCAGGAGAGCCAGAGTTCAAGTTTGCTAGAGGAGCTGCAGAGCAGGGAGAAGGCATTATTTGTGGAGCTATGGTGGTAGACAAGGAGTTGCCACATCCAATGATAGCAAAATTCTTGGATGTGTTTCCTAGGGAATTGTCAAGATTGTCGCCAGATCGAGATATTGAATTTTCTATAGACTTGGTGCCAGGTGCAGAACCAATTTCGCAGCATGTCTATAGAGTAAACAACAGCGAGCTGATCGAGTTGAAGAAGCAGGTGGATGAATTGTAGGATAAGGGGTTTATCAGATCGATTCTTCACCATTGGGAGCCCCGGTATTGTTTGTACCAAAGAAGGATAGATCGGTGCGCATGTGCATTGATTACAGGGATTTGAATAATCTCACTATCAAGAATAAGTATCCTTTGCCACAAATTGATGATCTATTTGATCAGTTGAGTGGTGCGAAGGTATTTTCTAAGATAGATTTAAGATCAGGCTACCATCAAGTGAAGGTGAAGCCGGAGGACATACCGAAGACTGCTTTTAGAACTTGGTATGGTCAGTATGAGTTTATGGTGATGCCGTTTGGTTTGACTAATGCACCGGCGGTATTTATGAACTTGATGAATAAGGTGTTCCACCAGTACCTTGACAAGTTCATGGTGGTGTTCATCGACGACATACTCATATACTCGAGGACACCGGAGGAGCATGAGGAGTATTTGAGGATTGTATTGGATGTGTTGAGGAAGAAGAAGCTGTATGAGAAGTTGTCTAAGTGTGAGTTTTTCTTGGAAAAGGTGGAGTTCTTGGGGCATGTTGTGACTGGTGATGGTATTTCAGTGGATCCGAAGAAGATTTCAACAGTAGAATCTTGGAAGGCTCCGAGTTTGGTAGCAGAGATCAAGAGTTTCTTGGGATTGGCAGGCTATTACAGGAAGTTTGTGTAAGATTTTTCGAGGATTGCCGAGCCGATGACCAGACTCACAAGGAAGGATGTGGAGTTTGTTTGGACGGAGGATTGCCAGGTTGCTTTTGAGGAGTTGAAGAAGAGGTTGACGTCTGCTCCTATTTTGACGTTGCCATCAGGGTTCGGAGGTTTTACTATTTATAGTGATGCATCGGGGAAGGGTTTGGGTTGTGTTCTTCAGCAGCATGGGAAAGTGATTGCCTATGCATCCAGGCAATTATGACCTCATAAAAAGAACTATCCTACCCATGATTTGGAATTGGCAGCCATCATATTCGCTTTGAAGTTGTGGAAATATTATTTGTACGGAGAGCGTATGGAGATCTTCACAGACCACAAAAGCTTGAAGTACGTTTTCACGCAGAAGGAGTTGAACATGAGGCAGCGTCGGTGGTTGGAACTGATGAAGGATTTTGATATCTCTTTGCAATATCATCCTGGGAAAGCCAATGTAGTTGCCGATGCTTTGAGCAGGTATCCGCTAGCTATGTTCTTGACGTAGGATCAATATTTGTTGGAGGACTTGGAGAGCTTGGGCATTGAGGTTATTGTTCCTGGTGGTACTATACAGATATGGGGACTGCAAATACACTCAGATTTGATGGACATGATTAAGGCAGCACAGTATGATGATGTATCTTTGAGGAGTATCAGAGCTCAGGTGAGAGCAGGATTGGAGGATGATTTCACTATTGCAGATGATGGATCTTTGAGGCATGGAGTTAGATTGTGTGTGCCTAGTGGGAGCTGCGTGAGAAGGTGTTGCAGGAAGCGCATCGCTCTCAGTATTCCATGCATCCAGGTGCTAACAAGATGTATCGGGATATGCGAGAGAGTTTGTGGTGGTATGGCATGAAGAGGGGAGTGGCACAGTTTGTATCCAGATGCTTAGTGTGCCAGTAGGTGAAAGCCGAGAGGTAAAGGCCAGTAGGTTTGCTTCAGCCATTACCCATTCCAGAGTGAAAGTGGAAATACATTACTATGGATTTTGTGTTACGACTTCCACGATCTCCAGGAAGGAAAGACGCGATTTGGGTCATTGTTGATAGGTTGACCAAGTCGGCCCACTTTTTGCCTTTTAAGGTGGGGTTGTCTACGGAGAAGCTGGCAGAGATGTATGTGAGGCAGATCGTTAGGATACATGGAGTTCCCGTCAGCATAGTCTCAGATCGAGATAGTCGTTTCACTTCACATTTCTGGAGGAGTTTGCAGGAGAGTTTGGGCACTCAGCTCAAGTTCAGTACTGCATATCCTCCCCAGACAGATGGACAGTCAAAGAGGACTATCCAGACTCTCGAGGATATGTTGCACACTTGTGTACTAGATTTCGGGGGTTCTTGGGAGGACCATCTCCATTTGGTAGAGTTTGTGTAAAATCTCCTTCCTAAAAAATCGTATATACCCTTTTATTTATTAATTATTAATTTAATTATAATAATTAGTGGCTAAATAGGAAAAATATATTTTTAATAATTTTTATTTTAGGTGTTCGGGCACTTAGAGGATTTATGGGACCATTAGGAATTTTTCGGAATTTATTTCATGTAGGAGACCCCTTGAGCAGTTGCTAGCCTAACGGTGTGCATATCTAATCTATAAATTTCTTATGAGTATATATATATATATATATATATATATATATATATATATATATATTTAAGAAGAAGAAAAGAAAAGAAAAAAAAGAAAAGAAATTAATAATATAATAATAACTATACTAATAATAATACTATTCCAACTTACTAGCAAACTTGCTAGCAAAAAAAACTAGCAAAACTTTCCCCACAAGCAAAAGCACAGCAAACCTAGCAAGCAACTTGCAACTTAGCAAGTTAGCAAACTTACTAGCAAGCTACAGCCAACAGACCCGCCCCCTTGCCCCATTAGCCGCGACCCAACCGTTCTTTCTCTCTCCTTATTCTCTCTCTCTCTCTCTCTCTCTCTATATATATATATATATATATATATATATATATATATATATATATTTATTTATTTATCTTTCATAAAACCCTAACCTAAAATCTTCAGACCCTCCCTCTTCTCATCTAGACCTAGAGAGAGCCGTCACCACAGCCAGAGAACCCCGCCAGGCCATCCAAATAAATTCCGACGACTGCGACCCCGTGCACTGCAGATTCCCACACGAAGTACCTGCGTTCCGAAGTTGTTTCCCGTCGACTCGCTCAACCAAACGCCGTTCCGTCTTTACCGGTATTCTCACCCCTTAACCCTCTTTCATATCTGTATAATAGCAGACAACGAACAATACGAAACCCTAGGTGAAAATAGCGCCCAAGTTGGCACAAGCAGACCGAATTCTGGGATCGCAGAAAACTGCGGTGACCACCCATATTGCCGAGTTCGTATCTCCCAACATAGAGATCCGAATTCGATGATTCTTTTTTATATGCGTAGACCACTTGACCTAGTTTATTTTTTGTTAAATAACCCTAGATTATTAGCTGCTGTGGATAGAATTAAATTTTTCACAAAACCCCGCGAACCGACTTTTTTATATTTTCAAAAGTTGGAAAACGGAGCGCGCTCCGCCAAACGGGACCGCCCCGCCGTGTACCGAGTATACCGAACGGTGCGCACAACGTAACCGAACAAGTACCAATTCGTGAAAACTGATTTGGATGCGTGTGCATGCCGAAATCGGGCCGTATCCGCGGACACATCCTGTATCGCAACTTTTGTGGAAGTCGCGCGCATTTACTGCACGCATGTCAGATTGCGACAAAACTTGTGCCACTGGACTCGTGGTAACACGCTGGTCCTGTGACCCATTTTTTTACGCAATTCTGAGATAGTTGACCAAGTCGCCAATTGGCGGGCCCCATAGTTGATTTTTTGGACAAAATTGTGTTCGGTCCATCGGAATCCACATTTGGACATACCGTTGGGTTCATATTGACATTTAGAGTTGTTTGACCTATAGTTTGTCCCATTTAGAGACTGTTACCCTTGGCACGCTTTTTGGTGCAAAGTGGGCCACACGTGGACCCCACTTTTATCAGTAATTACCGTTTTGCCCCTGTGTCCAAATTGGACGAAAGGAAAGTGCTTTTTAGCTATTTTGCTCATTCCGAAAATGTTGGTGATGTCTATTTCAGCATCCGAAGATATTTGTTCAGAGGCTATTAGTTCCAGGTTCCGTGTCCTTGATATTTGGGCGCGTACACTTTACAGATTTCTTGCCAGGCAAGTATACCTTGCCATTGTACTGTATTTATATTCCATATGAGGCATGCATATTTATTCTGTTTATTTTAGTTCATTTATTTTAACTGCATATAAACTGCGCGTCCAAGGAAACTTGGGTGCAACGACGGTGTCGTCTACTATGTTTTTATTTATGTATATGCATTGGACCTACTTTATGAGACTACCCTATCTTCATGAGGCATTTATGTTTCATTGGCCATGACACTATTCTTACACGAGTGTGAGTCACATATAGGACACGGACTTGCGTACACGGGTGGCCACTGGTACGTATAGGTCGTGCGACGGATAGGGATAACTGCCAATAGAAACTTTGTATGCTAGTAAACCTGGCGGTTATTAGAGGTTTATCGTGTCATGGACATGACATGCTTAGAGCATTGGGTGGAAAGAACAACAAGTACCGCATTTGAGCTCCTTTACACTTTTTTTATTGTGCGCCCGGATTCTCCGCCGGAGATACGGGTGGTGATGACCACTATATATTATGTACTATCAGGCGGGCCACCGGCGTTCAAAAGACGACGTGCCTTTTAGGCCCCTAGATCTCCAATAGAGAAACATGCCAAATCCCAAGTTTTTAGCCAGATAGCTCACTTGTGGGGAAAGGTGTTCTTAACTGCATTCACTGAGACGGTTAGGCGACCCCAATGGATGTTTACATTTCAGTACTTTATTGGCATGTGTTTTTTCTATCTTGTTACGTCCCTCTGAGGACCTGGTTCCTTTTCAAATATAAGTGAGCAGGAGTACCCGCAGGAGTATGGACCTGGACCTGACGCTACCTATTTGTCTGAGGCGATCTTACCCTCTGATTATATATGATTTATTGCAGTTGTTTAGAGATTCTAGTTGCTATTCTTTTTGAGAAATTTATTCTTATATTAGAGTTTATTCTCTTCTCTCTTTAGTAGTTTATTATAGTCGATTTACAGTGGATTTGTTTCCATCCGACTATCACACTTTGAGATTTCTATTTGAGACTGTTCCTTTGATATTCAGTTATTAATTTCCATTTATCTATTATTTGTGCTGTGGATGAGATATAGAATTGCGTGTGACTTGTTGTGACAGTATATTACCACTGTGGATTGGATATTCATGTACAGCGTACATATGTATATGGTTTCCATATATTAGAGTTCGTATATATACGGCTGGCGTGTTACGTATTCCTAGTCCTACGTATTTAGGGACTGGGGCGTGGCATGTTTTTAGTGGTGGCCCATGCAAGTCAAGAATATATTGTCTCAGTTACGTAACTATACCGAACAAGCCTGCGTATAGGAATAGACTATAAGGATCTCATCCACGCTTGACTGAAACTCCTCCTTCCTATTTAATACTTGCATCCTGTTTGATTCATGTACTTTTTCTAATCGTTTCGTACAACACCTACAGAGAGATGGATTTACAAAATGGATGTACTGTCGCCAATGGCGACACAACTTCTGGAGTCAATGGTCAGACTCAAGAAGGGACCCCAACGATTCCTAGGCTTCCGGGGCCAGATGGACAGACTCACACTCCAGTTCCATCTAATCTTCCAGCTTCGCCTATTGAGAACCCTCCAGCTCTCCCAGTATCGCAAGATGGCCAAGCGCAGATGTTCTAATTCTTTCAGATGATGATACAGGAACAGAGGCAACAGGCAGCCGAGCAGAGGCAAGATTTTTTGGCAGCACTGGAGAGGATGGCTGCACAGGCTACTATACCAGCCCAAGCACTAGCTCCAGTACCTCGAGCTAGGGTTGGTTCAGTAAAGGACTTTATTCAGATGGGTCCGAGGCAGTACAAGGGCACTGAGAACCCGGAGGAGACTACCAACTGGATCACTCACACGCAGAAGCTACTGGAGGCATCGCAGTTACCTACGGACCTATGGATGACGGGTGTATGGAAGCTTCTAGAGGGTAATGCTCATCACTGGTGGGAATCCATGGAACGCCAGTTGGGTACTTACCAGACTTGGGAGCAGTTCTTGGAGTACTTTGAGGGAAAGTACTTCCCGGACACTATCAGGGACACCTTTTATGATCAGTTTCTTCACTTGGAGCAGGAGAATCGAACAGTGGACGAGTGTGATGCCGAGTTTAGTCGACTCAGCAAATATGGTGCTGCTTTGATACCAAATGACTTGGCTAAGGCTAAGAGATTTCATCGAGGACTGACCTAGGAGCTACAACATTATACAAGCTCGCAGTCTCGAGTCTCTTATGGTGAACTACTGACAGAGGCCAGATTTTAGGAAACTATTAGCAGAGGAAAGGGAGGTCAGCTGAGGACACAATAAGGATCGATAAGGATACCGTAAGGACCGGCAAGGACACAACAGGGAGGACCTATCAGACGTCCCTTGGCACAACAGCATCAGCAACACCGAGCAGCACCGTACCAGATTCTGGAGAAACCCCAATATAATTATTGTAGGAAGATTGGACATATTTTAAGAGATTATCGGACTCGCTTGGGTCAGTGTATGAGATGTGGCTCTGGACAGCACCTGGCGAGAGACTGCCAAGTGCAGCAGACACTTCTACCGCCAGTTCAGAGACTAGCGCTTCTAGCACCGAAGACAACACATCAGATGGTTAGAACGGGAGCACCTCGACCCCCAGCAGCAGGAGGATTTCAGAGAGGACCACCGCTACCTACTCAGGAGGAGCAGTATATGAGGACTGGACATGGACAACCGTAGAGGAATGGGCGAGCTTTTGCATTAGTGGTAGATGACATGGATCATGAGGTGGATGTCATAGTAGGTATTACCCTTGCTTTTACTTTTCCTGCTGTGACATTATTTGATACGGGAGCCACCCACTCATTCATATCATCTAGTTTTATTGCCAAACACAATATTGCTTCTACACCATTATCTAGTTGTGTTAGAATTCTTACCGGAGGAGGAGTTGTACCAGTTAGTCGAGTTTGTAGATCGGGCCCTATAGTGATGCGTGGCAGAGAGATGAATGCCCAACTCTTAGTCCTTCCTATGCCATCTTTTGATATTGTGCTTGGAATGGACTGGCTAAGCAAGACCACACTTTCTTTGATTGTTTTGGAGGAAGCATTCTTTTTAAGGTACCAGGCCAGCCTGAACTTGAGTTTGCCCGAGGATCCACAGAAATCCTTGATGGTATGCAGCTCGCAATGGACGATGTTGTCTATCATCCCATTATTTCAGAATTTTTAGACTTCTTTCCAGAGGATTTTCCAGGACTACCCCCAGACAGAGACGTAGAGTTTTTAATTGAACTAGCACCCGGAGCAGCACCTATAGCATCGCATGTTTACAGACTGGCGAAGAAGGAGATGGACGAGCTGAAGGCACAGTTAAAAGAGCTAGAAGAGAAAGGTTTCATCCGACCGAGTGCATCACCCTGGGGAGCACCAGTGTTGTTTGTACCCAAGAAGGATGGGTCAGTCCGGATGTGCATTGACTACAGAGCCTTGAATGCAGTGACTGTAAAGAACAAATATCCATTGCCATGCATTGATGACCTATTTGATCAACTCAGTGGAGCTAAGGTATTCTCGAAGATAGATCTGAGGTCGGGATATCATCAGGTGAAGGTACGGAAGCAGAACATTCTGAAGACCGCATTCAGAACAAGATATGGACACTACGAGTTTTTGGTCATGCCATTTAGATTGACCAATGCTCCAGCGATCTTCATGGACTTGATGAATCGAGTCTTCCACCAGTACTTGGACCAGTTTGTGGTCGTCTTCATAGATGATATACTTGTGTAAACCCCCTGATTTGTAAGAATTTTTAATTTGAAAATTTTCACAATTTACTGTAATTTTCTGAGATTTTTCTGTATTAAAACTAAGGTATTTTAATTATTAAATGATTTTTAAATAATGTTAAATAATATTAAAATATTATTTTCTAGTGTAAAATGAAAATCTAGATATAGGGTAATTTTTCAGGAATTTATTGGACCCCGAAAGTATTTTTAAAAGCCCTAAAAACTATTTTATAATTAAACCTAATTAAACCTGAACCCGGTTCACTTAAACCGAATTAAACCAAACCAAACTGACCTGAACCGAGCCGGTCTAATTAAACCGGCCCAAATCTTAGCAGGTTGGATCCGGGTTCGACCCGACCCGCTTAAAACCGACCCGACCCGTCTGTAAACCTAACCCACCCAAATTTCTTTTCCTTCCACGACTCTTCACCTACCGGCGGCCGTTTCCGCCGCTGTGGCCGCCGGCGACCTGTCGGTTCATCTCCGCAACGCCCCCGAGCTGCCTCCCTTTCCTCTTCCTCAACCCCCCAACCGTCCTCCTCCCTCAGCCACTATTTAAATCCCTCACGACCGACCCAGCCATCCCTACAACTCCTCGACCACCCGCCGCCAGGCCGCTCCATCTTCTTCTCCGACGCCGGCCTCCCCGTCCCCTGCTCAGCACCTTCCTCCCATAGCTCCGACCCTGAACTCCTCCGCCGAGAGCCCGACTCCAGCACCCTAGCAGCCTCTGCCGGCCACCTGAGTTGCCACCGGCTTCGCCTGAGCCACCGCAGCCCCTGCCCGGCCTCGACAGCGCCTCCGCCGACGTCCCAGCGCGCTCTGCCGCCTCCAGCGACGCCACCTCCGCCATCCCCCGACCGCCATTGCCGCCTCTGCCTCCCGCCGGCCGCCGCAGCCCCGAGCAACCCGTCGGAACCCTAACCCTAGCCCTAACTTCGTGTTGAGTCGACACGAGGACACGAAGAACCCTCGATTCATGGAGCCCTATTCAGGTAACCAGTTCTCTCTGCTTATTGACCCATTTTTGGTTCCGTCTATTGCAACGCGAACCCTGCGTGACCCTCTCGATGTCCGTGTAACCTGCTCGGTGCGTCACGTCCTGTGGTGATGGCGAACCGAGATCCAAAAACAGGAAAATCAATACCCTGTTTTACCCCGGAACTGAGTATGCCCCACCAAACGGGATGACTTGGTCGCATGCGGTCTTCACCGATAAGTGCGCGTCGTTGATATGGGCATGCTGGATTTCGCAGAAGTTGATTCGGATGTGCGTGCACACCGGAATCAACGCGTATCCGCTGACAACGCCTCGTATCCGTCTTTTCTGGTTCTCGCTGTAACTTAGTGTACACACGTCAGATCGAAATGAAACTTGTGCCATCGGACTTGTAGCAATACGCTGGTCCTGTGACCCAAGTTTGGTTCGATTCTGAGAACGTTGACAAAATCGCGTATCGTGGGCCCCACAGGCTCCACTTGACGGGCGATTTTGTAATCGGCTCATCGGAATCCAATTCTGGAAGTTCCGTTGGGTTCGTATCATCGTTCCTGACTTGTTGACACTAAGTTTGACAGATTTGGAGACCTTTTGTTCTGACACATTTTTCGGTGCAAAGCGGCCCACATGTAGACCCCGCTTTGACCAGAAACTGTCATTTTTGCCCCTGTGTCCAAATTGGACTCAAGGACAGGCATTTCTAGCTATTTGATATTTTTTGGATCTGATGGTGATGTCTATTTAAGCAACCGAAGAACTGCCTGCTGATCCCGCTGAAGTCAGAGCTACAACTGGAACCGGAACCCCAGTCAAGTGTACCTTGCCAAATCCTGCAGTTTTTGCTACTATTTCCTTAACTTATATATTTGTTGTACATGCTTAAACCTAGGACTGTGTTACTTACTTAGCGTCCGATTAATAGTCGGGTGCCAACACCGTACGCGGAGTTGTGTAACGTCACCTAGAGATGGATATCATGACCCTGTGCATTCTCGTACTTGCATTATCAAGTACGTTACACCTGACACTATTCATAAGACAGAATCTTCCTGAGATATTCATGGTAATTCTGTATAGGATACATGTTTCATGACATAGACATTATATTCTTAGATCTTATTATGACTTACTATATTAGTTTTGATCTTGCGTGTCATGGACATGAGACGTGTGATTACATTGGGTGGGGAGAGACACACAGGCTACAGGTTGATTATATTATGACGGTGTCGTAGTCTCCCTTTTGAGCTAGACAAACCACATGATATCACTGCTACCCGGCTCCCCGACACAGAGCTTGTAGTAGTTTCAGCCTGAGTTCTAGTGATGCTCTCATCTTGCATATCACTTAGCTGGTTATATATTTACCCTATTGTTTCATTATTGCTGCACTGCATTTATTTTGGCTTGTATTATCTGTACCTTGCTATGTCCCCTGAGGACCTGGATCCGGATTATGTTTCCAGGATTAGCAAACGAGATCTACCCGAGGTATACAGGAACAAGAGTATTAGCAGGAGCAAAAGCAGGAGCAGGTGCATACAGTGGAGCAGAACCAGGAACCGAGGACTAGGTGATTGTCATAGATTTTCCTGAGTATATGTTTCTTTCATACTCAGTCTGTGATGTTCTTTACATTCTTGTTTAAATGAACAATTGTATCAGACTTGATTATCGGGTTGTTCCCCGATTTAATTACTTGATGTTGTTGTTAATGTTTTATTTTCTTATGTTGACTTTGTTATATTCATTCTGTGGATGAGATTAGTAAACCCTGATCGTTGTAATACAGCTTAAGTATGCCCCGATGGATCCATTAAATTGAGTTTGTCCATCGGTGTGTGCTGCTGGCCATTGCCACGTGTCTAGTCCCTCGTTATTTTGGGACTGGGGCGTGACATAGTTTTTGTGGTGGCCCATGCAGGTCAATGACTAAATTGTTCGGTTTCAACTTAGTGACCGAACAGGCCTGCAATAAGAATATAATAAGTTTAAGGATCTCATCCACTTGCTTGAAACGTTCTTGATATCTATATCGGATTCGAATTAATTCTTGACTTGCATCCTGCCTTGATTCCTGTACGCCTCTTATTATTTATTTTGGTTGCAGAGTTATGGATTCATGAGCAAATGATGAGACTCCTGAAACATCACCACGGGATGTTTTGGTAACCAATGAAGAGGAAGTAACACCAGTAGAAGAAGGTCAATCCGCTCAACAACACAGTCAAGCGAATCAGCATACCTCGAGAATCCAGCAAGATGATATTCCACCATCGACGCAATTTACTCCACCAATACCCGTATTCCCATAAGGATAGGCTATGGACGGGCATCAGATATTACAAATGATCTACGCAATGATGCAATCTCAAAAACAAATTTAAAAAGAGGCTCTGCGTCATGAGGCAGAGAACTTGAGGAGCAACCTAGTAATCATACTGGAGCAGGCAGATTTACCAGCACGACGGCCAACGACGGGCTCTATCGCCAATTTTTGCCAGCTGAAGCCTCGTACCTTCTTAGGAAAAGAAGAGGCCACAGAAGTTCATGAGTGGCTCACCAACACTCAACATCAATTAGAAGCGGCTGAGATTCCCCGAGAACGTTGGATGACTGCAGTCAGAATACAATTAACGGACAATGCACATCACTGGTGGCTATCCGAGGAGACACGGCTCGGACCAGACTGAGTCACTTGGGAGGAGTTCTCCAAACTCTTTCAGGAGATGTACATTCCATCCATCGCTCGATCAAAACTTTAGGACAAGTTCAATCGCCTCACTCAGGTCAGTATGACAGTGGAAGAGTATAACGCGGAGTTCATTCGTCTAAGTCACTTCGCCCCTACTTTGATCCCGACAGAAGAAGAGAAGGCCGAGAAGTTCTTCGATGGAGTAAACATTGACCTACAGAAACTAAATGGATCCGTTGCTCCTACATCATACCCGGACGTCCTTGCTGCAGCCCGACGCATGGAGCATGTCATCAGGAGAGAGACCAGTCTGAAGCGGCCATCCACATCTGCACCAGCCGGAGCACCCCAAGAAGAAGCTACAAAAAGACCTCACATGCACCAACCACCAGAAGCATCTTCACAGGCACTACCTGTCTGTCCATATTATCGCAAGCGAGGCCATATTGAGAACGAGTGCAGACGCAAATGGAGATTATGTTTAGCTTGCTGATCCAGTCAACATTTAATAAGGGAATGCCCTGAGCGTCGAGAAGGAGCACCAATGGTTAACCAACAAGCGATACCAGTACCGTGGCCAGCCTATCCAGTATTGGGAGCACCACAAACGGGAGTTGAAGGAGTCCTACCACCAGCTCCAGGAGGGTATAAG
This sequence comes from Iris macrosiphon, assembly GCA_036927795.1. NCBI lineage: Eukaryota > Viridiplantae > Streptophyta > Magnoliopsida > Asparagales > Iridaceae > Iris > Iris macrosiphon. Next base: position 69,524,045 of record JAYESA010000011.1, on the reverse strand, counting down.
CCGAGGCCATCTTTGATACCCCAGGCACTACTCTTCCAGCAGGCTCAGCAGCAGCAGAGGAATCGACTGCGAGGACGCGGACAAGCCCTGACGATGACCTTGGAGAACGCACAGATTCATGGAGTAGCTAATACGAGTAAGTAATTCATAGTTATCTCGTTCCTAGTATTGCTATAATTCGTGCCTGCTGGTTTGTGACCTTAGACTTAACCTGACAGTTTTAACTTGCTAATAATAGATAACCTAGTGATAACCTAGAATGTTTGTTAATCTATTATGTTTTTATAAAGGATAACCTGGTTTTCTAAAAACTATAGTTTTCTAGATTTTCTTTCTTCTGGAAATTTTATAACTTCCATTGGCTTAGGGAAATAATTTTTTCTATGTGTTTTAATCCTCAACTTGATCTCCTTAATTGTGATGTGCTTCGAATAATGTTTGTAACCGTGTTATCTCTGTTGACCGGTTATTCTTTGATTGCGGGGACACAATCCTCTTAAGGGGGGTAGATTGTAAACCCTTTGATTTTCAAGAATTTTTAATTTGGAATTTTTTACAATTTACTGTAATTTTCTAAAATTTTTCTGTAATTAAAACTAAGGTGTTTTAATTATTAAATGATTTTTAAATAATGTTAAATAATATTAAAATATTATTTTCTAGTGTAAAATGAAAATCTAGACATAGGGTAATTTTTCGAGAATTTATTGGACCCCAAAAGTATTTTTAAAAGCCCTAAAAACTATTTTATAATTAAACCTAATTAAACCTGAACCTGGTTCACTTAAACCGAATTAAACCAAACCAAACTGACCTGAACCGAGCCGGTCTAATTAAACCGGCCCAAATCTTAGCGGGTCGGATCCGGGTTTGACCCGACCCGCTTAAAACCTGACCCGACCCGTTTGTAAACCTAACCCCCCCAAATTTCTTTTCCTTCCCCGACTCTTCACCCTACCGGCGGTCGTTTCCGCCGCCGTGGCCGCCGGCGACCCGTCGGTTCAGCTCTGCAACGCCCCCGAGCCGCCTCCCCTTCTTTTTCCTCAACCACCCCGGCCGTCCTCCTCCCTCTGCCACTATTTAAACCCCTCACGACTGACCCAGCCGCCCCTAAAACCCTTCGACCACCCGCCGCCAGGCCGCTCCGTCATCTTCTCCGCCGTCGGCCTCCACGTCCCCTACTCAGCACCTTCCTCCCGCAGCTCGGACCCCGAACTCCTCCGCCGAGAGCCCGACTCCAGCACCCTAGCAGCCTCTGGCGGCCGCCTTAGCCGCCGCAGCCCCAGCCCGACCTCGCCAGCGCCTCCGCCGATGTCCCAGCGCGCTCCACCGCCTCCAGCGACGCCACCTCCGCCGTCCCCCGGCCGCCAGTGCTGCCTCCGCCTCCCTCCGGCTGCCGTAGCCCCGAGCAACCCGCCGAAACCCTAACCCTAGCCCTGACTTCGTGTCGAGTGGACACGAGGACACGAAGAACCCTCGATTCACGAAGCCCTATTCAGGTAACCCGTTCTCTCTGCTTATTGACCCATTTTTGGTTTCGTCTGTTGCAACGCGAACCCTGTGTGACCCTCTCGATGCCCGTGTAACCCGCTCGGTACGTCGCGTCCTGTGGTGATCGTGAACCGCAATCCAAAAATAGGAAAATCAATGCCCTGTTTCATCCCGGAACTGAGTATGCCCCGCCAAACGGGACGACTTGGTCGCGTACGGTCTTCACCGATACGTGCACGTCATTGATACGGGCGTGCAGGATTTCACAGAAGTTGATTCGGATATGCGTGCACACCGGAATCAACGTGTATCCGCCGACAATGCCCCGTATTCGTCCTTTCTGGTTCTTGCTGTAACTTAGTATACACACGTCGGATTGAAACGAAACTTGCACTATCGAACTCATAGCAATACGCTGGTCCTGTGACCCAAGTTTGGTTCGATTATGAGAACGTTGACAAAATAGCGTATCGTGGGCCCCACAGGCGATTTTGTGATCGGTTCATCGAAAACCAATTCTGGAAGTTCTGTTGGGTTCGTATCATCGTTCCTGACTTGTTGACACTAAGTTTGACAAATTTGGAAACCTTTTGTTCTGACACATTTTTTAGTGCAAAGCGGCCCATATGTGGACCCCGTTTTGACCAGAAACTGTCATTTTTGCCCATGTGTCCAAATTGGACTCAAGTATAGGCGTTTCTAGCTATTTGATATTTTCTGGATCTGATAGTGATATCTATTTTAGCAACTGAAGAACTGCCTGCAAATCTCGCTGAAGTCAGAGCTACAATTGGAGCCGGAACCCCAAGCAAGTGTACCTTGCCAAATCCTGCAGTTTTTGCTACTATTTTCTTGACTTATATATTTTTTGTACATGCTTAAACCTAGGACCGTGTAACTTACTTAGCGTCCGATTAATAGTCGGGTGCCAACACCGTACACGGAGTTGTGTAACGTCACCTAGAGATGGATATCGTGACCCTGTGCATTCTCGTACTTGCATTATCAAGTATGTTATACCCAGGACACCTGACACTATTCATGAGACAGAATCTTCCTGAGATATTTATGGTAATTCTGTATAGGATACAGGTTTCATGACATAGACATTATATTCTTAGATCTTATTATGACTTACTGCATTAGTTTTGATCTTGCGTGTCATGGACATGAGACGTGTGATTATATTGGGTGGGAAGAGATACACAGGCTACAGGTTGATTATATTATGATGGTGTCGTAGTCTCCCTTTTGAGCTAGACAAACCACATGATATCACTGCTACCGGCTCCCCGACACAAAGCTTGTAGTAGTTTCAGCCGGAGTTCTAGTGATGCTCTCATCTTGCATATCACTTAGCTGGTTATATATTTACCCTATTGTTTCATTATTGCTGTACTGTATTTATTTTGGCTTGTATTATCTGTACCTTGCTACGTCCCCTGAGGACCTGGATCCGGATTATGTCCCCAGGATTAGCAGACGAGATCTACCTGAGGTATATAGGAACAGGAGTATTAGCAGGAGCAGAAGCAGGAGCAGGTGCATACAGTGGAGCAAAACCAGGAACCGAGGACTAGGTGATTGTCATAGATTTTCTTGAGTATATATTTTTCCCATACTCAGTCTGTGATGTTCTTTACATTCTTGTTTAAATGAACAATTGTATCAGACTTGATTATCGGGTTGTTCCCCGATTTAATTACTTGATGTTGTTGTTGATGTTTTATTTCCTTATGATGACTTTGTTATATTCATTCTGTGGATGAGATTAGTAAACCCTGATCGTTGTAATACAGCTTAAGTATGCCCCGATGGATCCATTAAATTGGGTTTGTCCATCGGTGTGTGCTGCTGGCCATTGCCACGTGTCTAGTCCCTCGTTATTTTGGGACTGGGCATGACAACTTGTCTATTCAAAGAGCCACGAGGAGCATGAGGAGCACCTGCAGATTATTCTAGAGACTTTGAGGAGAGATCAGTTATACGCTAAGCTCAGCAAATATGAGTTCTTCTTGGACAGAGTTTCATTTCTTGGACATATTGTTACAGGAGATGGTATTTCTGTTGATCCAGAGAAGATCTCAGCAGTTGAGACATGGCCTGTTCCTAAATCAGCAGCAGAGGTGAGGAGCTTCCTTGGACTTGCGGGATATTACCGACGGTTCATGGAAAATTTCTCAAGGATAGCGGCACCTATGACTCGTTTGACTTGTAAGGACCAAGAATTTATATAGACCGACGAGTGTCAAGCTGCCTTTGACGAGTTGAAGAAGTGACTGACTACAGCACCAGTATTGATTATTCCGTCAGGATCAGGAGGTTATGTGATCTACAGTGACGCATCAGGGAAAGGCTTGGGATGCGTATTGATGCAACATGGAAAGGTGATTGCATATGCATCTAGGCAGTTACAAGTACATGAGAAGAATTATCTGACTCATGACTTGGAACTTGCAGCCGTTGTATTTACTCTGAAGCTATGGAGACATTACTTATATGGGGAATGAGTGGATATCTATACAGACCACAAGAGCCTCAAGTACGTCTTCACGTAGAAGGAGTTAAATATGAGGCAACGTCGATGGCTCGAGTTGATAAAAGATTTCGAGATAGAGCTACATTATCATCCAGGCAAGGCTAACGTGGTAGCAGATGCGTTAAGCCGGAAGCCAGCAGCTTACTACTTGACAGCATAGAGGGAACTATTGGAGGACATGCAAGAGCTTGGCATTGAAATGATACTACCCGGAGCAGATGGGACACTAGCCAACTTACAAGTTTAATCATCATTGGTAGAGAGGATTAAGGCAGCTTTGCCTACAGATGCCAGATTCCGGAGACTGAAGGAAAGGACAGGGGCCGGAGAGCAGACATGATTGCGCATTCATGAGGATGGGACATTACGATGTGGTGATCGTCTTTATGTTCCAAATAGAGAGATTCGACAGGAGCTGATGGCAGAGGCTCATAGTTTGATTTATTCTATTCATCCTGGAGGCACCAAGATGTATCGCGACTTACGACAACACTTTTGGTGGCATAGAATGAAGAGAGAGATAGATCGCTTTGTAGCTAAATGTCTGGTATGTCAACAAGTGAAGGCGGAGCACCAGAGGACAGCAAGATTATTGCAACCACTTCCGATTCTAGAGTGGAAGTGGGAGCACATCACTATGGACTTCGTCACGGGTTTTCCTAAGAGTCCAAGTGGGAGAGATGTAGTGTGGGTAATAGTGGACCGACTCACCAAGTCAGCCCATTTCATACCTTTTAGAGTGGGTCAGTCTACAGAAGCTTTAGCTGACTTATACATGAGGCAGATCGTGAGATTGCACGGGATACCAGTCAACATTGTATCGGAAAGAGATTCGCGCTTTACATCGCACTTTTGGAGGAGCATGCAAGAGAGTCTTGGAACTCGTCTGAAGTTCAGTACAACTTACTACCCGCAGACAGATGGGCAGTCGGAGCGTACTATTCAGACATTGGAGGATATGTTGAGGGCTTGAATGTTAGAATTCGAAGGATCATGGGAGGACCACCTACATATTATAGAGTTTTCTTACAACAATAGCTATCAAGCGAGTATTCAGATGGCTCCGTTTGAAGCATTGTATGGAAGAAAATATAGGTCTCCTGTGTATTGGAGTGACGTGGGAGAACGTCTGATTTTGGGACCCGAGTTGGTGGTCAAAACCATAGAGACAGTCAAGAAGATTCAGGGACACTTGCGAGCAGCGCAAGACAGGCAGAAGCAGAGGGAAGACCTTCATTGTCGTCCCTTGGAGTTCAAAGAGGGCGATCACGTCTTCTTGAGGATATCACCGACCAGAGGCACCATCCGATTCGGAGGGCACGACAAGTTGAGTCCAAGGTATATTGGACCATTTGACGTGCTCGAGAGAGTTGGAGAGGTAGCATATCGACTTGCGCTACCACCTTCACTGGAGGGAGTACATATCGTATTCCATGTGTCGCAGCTCAGGCGATATGTGGCAGACAGTAGTCATTTTCTCGACCATTCAGAGATCACCATTGGGCCGAGCTTGTCATACCAAGAGCAACCCGTGGGAATCCTTGATCGTCGAGAGAAAGTGTTGATGAACCAGTCTATTCCCTTGGTTCGCGTAGCATGGAGGCATGACGCGCCAGGAGAATCAACTTGGGAGCGCGAGGACGACATGCGCAAGCGTTTCCCGAACCTATTCGCAGACCAAGGTATGAATTTACATTGTTAATTTATATCTCATACCATCCTTGCTTTCTACCGTGGCTTAATTTTAATTTCGAGGACAAAATTTTTATAAGTTGGGTAGAATATAAAATCCCCTTCCTAAAAAATTGTATATACCCTTTTATTTATTAATTATTAATTTAATTGTAGTAATTAGTGGCTAAATAGGAGAAATAGATTTTTAATAAATTTTATTTTAGGTGTTCGGGCACTTAGAGGATTTATGGCACCATTAGAAATTTTTCGGAATTTATTTCATGTAGGAGACCCCTTGAGTAGTTGCTAGCCTAACGGTGTGCATTATTCTAATATATAAATTTCTTATGAGTATATATATATATATATATATATATATATATATATATATATATATATACACAAATATATATATGTATATATATATTTAAGAAGAAGAAAAAAAAAGAAAAGAAATTAATAATATAATAATAACTATACTAATAATAATACTATTCCAACTTATTAGCAAACATGCTAGCAAAAAAAACTAGCAAAATTTTCCCCACAAGCAAAAACACAGCAAACCTAGCAAGTGTCACTACCACATTTTTAGGAAAAAGGGTATTTTAGTAATTTCCTATTTAAATAAATATTGTGCATGGTAAATAATTATTTGTTATATTATTTAATTATTGTTAGATGTTAATTATTTATTTTGGACTTATTTTAGTGGACCCAACTAGTTTAGTTTGGACCCATGGACCAACATGAATTAAATAGTTAGACTTGGCCCATTTAGAAAGCCCATTGTTAAGGAGATGGTTTAAATTAATTAAATGATTAGACTAGAAACTTCCTTCCTTAATTATTTCTTCATGAGAGGCCCCAAGGGGTACATTGGACATTTTACAATTGCTTGGGGAAGGGGGCATGGCCGGCCTATATTAGAGGGGGGGAATTTCTCTCTCCTCTCATTCTCATTTCCAAATCTAGATCTAGAATTTCCCACTCCCAAATTCCCTCAATTTCCATTCTAATTCTCCACCAAATTTATTCTAAATTCTTTCCAATTCACCATTAGAAAGTTGAGAAGCAAGGATCTAGAAGGAGGAAGCAAGAATCTACAAAGAGGAGCAAGGATCTACAATTTGGAAGCAAGTTTATCTCAATTGAAGGTTTCATTGGGAATCCATCTCCCAATAGGTATAATTCAATTTTTTTCATTAAAATAGCTTCTAAATCTGAGATTTAATCATGTAAAATCAACCTATATGTATGTACTATTTATAGGACTTTGTTTTGTGTTCATAGGAGACCCATGGAGAAAGTTATGGTGCTTTTTGTGTCAATTTTGTTGGAATTCCGAATTTACATTTTATTGTGTGTGTCAATTGATCCTATAGATCAATTGGGCATGTGCTTATGTGTTTGGGGCTTGTGTCATGTCCATATTTGGGTACATGTGGTTCGTATCCCAACTATTTGTTGATATGTGTCATTTTGGGGATTTTCCTCCGACACGGGGCTTTGTACATGTCGTATTTTGACACGGACACATAGATCTACTTTTGACACTTTGATTTATTCATAAATATTATTTGTGACTTGTTTTTGTCCTTCGGGGTGCATTTGGTTGTGTGTTAGACTCGTGTCGCATGCGTATCCTAGATCTAGTGGGATACGGTGTGATACTCTCCAATTTTGTGTGTTTATGTGTAGATCTAATTAATTATGCTTTAAATTCTTCATTTATAACTAGTAAATATATATAGATATTATATATTTATTTTAGTGTATTTATTATGGTATTTATTGTAGCATAGATCTATATATTTCTATGTGTTCTAATGTGATGTATAAATATATATATGTAGCTTTCTTGCATGCAATTATATATATACTTATGTTAATAAATAATTTATACATAAAGGTTTTGTAAAATATATTTATGTGTAATTATATTATTTATAATTATTATATAATTATTTATATTAATGAATGTATTTTTATGTGTGCTTCTAGCCATGTAAAATACGTACATTAATATGTGCATGTGTTATGTAACTATTGGTATTTAATTGTGTAAGTTTATATGTATATATATATATAAGTATATAGTTATTAAATTATTTTATATATATATATGTATTTTGATTTATGTAATGTATATTTATATATATATATATATATATTTTGTTTGGTGATAGTGGTTTTAATGACAGTTGAAAACTGTCATTATTCTGTTCTGTTACAGCAGCCGCTGTAGCTATTAATGATAGTCCTGTCATTAATAGCAGCGGGCGGGATTACACAGCGTTTTGCGACAGTTTTCTGCGACAGTTTTAAACTGTCAGCAATCCAGTCGGCAGTAGGATTATTATTCAGCTTTTCTGCGACGGTTTTTCAGTGACAGTCAAGACTGTCACTATAAGCCTGTTTTAATTAAATTATATTTTTAGCTCACTGTTTTCAGTGAAGATTTGGCAGAATTAATTTATATATTATATATTATTATTGTATATATATATATGTATATATATATGTGCTTTTGTGAGGTATAATACTAGTAGTAATATATTATTTTATTTGTATAAATATTGGTTTGTATATACATTATATTAGAGTGTATAATATTATATCTTGAGTATACTTTGTGGGGGTACCAATGAGGATCAAACCTTGATTCCTAATTGTTGTATTTTTATTCTATATTATTTATATAGATGTCTTGTGAGGTTGACCTTGGTTTGACCATGTTTGACTTTAGTTGACTTCAGAGTTGACCATAGTTGATTTTTAACTTAGAATTGATTTATTGACCTAGAAGTTGACTAGTTTGACTTGTTCTCTTTCCGGGACCTTGTATTAATGTGGTATTCCATATCTAGGTTTTTGAGGCACCGAGTCAGACATCTGTGAGACTATTCATTGGACTTCAGGCGAGTACATTCTCTGATAGTTTCTCATTTATGATATCCTCTATGTTCACTGTATTTAGTGTAGATATCCATGTTCTTTTAACACTATGGTTACACGGATTGGTATATCCGAATCTCGTCATGAGATGTTATTCCTTGGTATATGGTGTATATGGTACAAGTATTGTTTCATTGGTTATCTTGTACATGTACAGACACCGATTCTCGGGGAGACTAGCTATCTTCTTGGGGAATCTAGTGCCATAGCATACCGTGGTTGGATCTATTATACCAGTCGGGGGTGGGGAGTATTAGTATAGATATGTGATCAAATCCCTATTGAATAAAGTACTGGTAAGCGAATAGTGTTGATCATGTACCGCACGTATGATTAGCCTGGCCGCATTGCATCTTGCCCAGGCCGATCACATGTTAAGCTAGTACTCACACACTTAGTCATTAGTATTATTGTTTTATTGGCATGTTGTTCCTTATTGTAATTATTTCTAGTATTTACTTATTATCTATATATCTCTCCTGTCTATTGTGTATCTTGTTTATCCATAGCTATTTACTGTTACATAGTTATTATCATTAATTAGAACTGCTGTTAGAGATCTACTCTGCTCCTTTCCTGATTGGATATATTTTTTGAGATGACACTGAGGAGTACCCTACCTATTATGGACCCCAGGATATTGTGGGTTTAGATTCTGAGACCCTGGCTCAAGAGGGACTTATCCCAACTAAGACAGTTGACCCTGGAGTTGTACCTTTGTAGTATGGTAGTATTCTTTTGTACTAGATTTGTCTCCAGCTTATTTTGTTACTCTTCAGACTCATTGATGTATTATTTTAAACTCATGAGTTGTATGGTGACTATTCTATTCTTTATCTGATTCGTGCTCATTTCTATCTTAGTTCTGTGATTGAGTATTCTATCATTATTGGTGGTTCATTACATTAGATAGACTATCTAGACAGCGTTCTACCGCCGATTCTGCGGCGTAGGCTGGGCGTTGTTTTCGACTAGTACCCTTACACCGAGTGCGGGTCGTGACACATTTTTGGTTGTGGCCCATGCAGGTCTAGCTTCACAAAGTATGTGATGTCGTGGTAGTGCAACAACTTAGTTGAACTACTGCAAGCCTGCAATAGGATATAAGATATAGGCTGAGATACTCAATCACATCTAGGAAAATTCTTTTGATTCAACTATTCTCCTTTGACATTGATATTTGATCCCTTAAACTGTCCTTTCCTTGATGTCTTACATCTTGTGCCATATTGATTCTTTCTTTCGCTTTGTCTCAGGATGCCGCCTTAGACTATATCACAGCAGGGGAGAGCAGCTTCCGAGAGGTCTGCGATGTCCCGAGGGCCTGCACCAGTCACCTCTCCGGTGATTGGAGTGTTAGCTGCTTTCGGAGGTCCACCACCTACTCAGAGGACTGTGCCAGCTGTATCTGAGGGGCTTCCACCTCCACCTCCTATGCCAGCAGAGGCGTCACAGATGTTTACACTGTTTCGTGAGATGCTCGAGGCATAGAGGGCTCAGTCAGAGGCACATCAGAGGCAGACCGACGTTCTACGACAGGGCATCGAGAGTGCTCATCAGCTTGCTCGTGCTATAGTTGAGAGAGGAGTTCCGATCCAGTAGCAGGTTGTTCCTCAAGTTGCTCAGCTTCGGCCAGGCAACATTCAGGACTTCAAGAAACTGGAGCCTAGGGTTTTCAAAGGGACGGAGGGCATCGTCTATGCTGATGATTGGCTCGAGGACATTGAGCGTCTTATGAGGGTATCCCGTCTTTCTGAAGATCTGAAGGTTGAGGCGGTAGGACTTCAACTGTTCGACGTCGCTCGCACTTGGTTCAGGAATGAGCCAGTACTGGTTGACGTAGGACAATCTTGGGAGGTATTCAAGGACCTTTTCAAGAAGAAGTTTTTCGCTCGGATAGACAGGCTTGACTTGGGGAGACAATTTGAGAGTCTCATTAAGATAGCCGCAGCCTGGCTGGACAGTGTCTAATGCAAGCCGGTTCTTGGCACTTGGGGAAAAGGAGATGAATCTGAAGGCTTGGAGCATATCTGTGGAGGAATACACTGCAGAGTTTGGTAGGTTGAGCCAATTTGCAGAGTACTTGGTGAGGCAACCGGAGGTTAGAGCTATTCGTTTCCGAGAGGGTCTAAACTGGGAGGTGAAGATTCTCATTCCGTCTTTCTATGAGACATACTCGGAGATACTTGCGAAGGCACGCAAGGTTGAGCGAGATCTGGGTTTGAAGACCAAGAGAGACCGTAATTTTTTTCTGGGGGCCAATGGCAGTGCAGTATCTGCCAAACGTCCTCATTTCCAGTCCAGACCTTTCCAGCAGCCACAGCAGAACCAGACTCCAGCTAGAGCGCCTTTTCACCAGGCACCTCAGCAGCAAAGACAGTTACAGCAAGCTCCATGCAACTTCTGCAAGAAGCCTGGCCACATCTAGGAAGTTTGCAGGAGGAGGCTAGGAGTTTGTTTGTATTGTGGTACTGAAGGGCATCAATCGAGGGAGTGTCCTCGTCGTGCAGTTCAAGGAGCAGCTCCAGCTCTGAGGACACAGACGAGACCACCTGCAGCACAGCCAAGGGGATCGCTTCCGACACAGCAGCAGCGTTTTATCCAGCATCAACAGCAGGGAGGTGCTCGACAGGGACGATCGTTTGCTATGACCGTCGAAGAGGAGGAACCCACCGGAGATGTCATCGCAGGTTCTATTCTTCTTGATTCTATTCCAGCTTTAGCTTTGTTTGATAGTGGTACTTCCCATAGTTTTGTATCTGTTTCTTTTGCTCTGAAGCATGGTTTGGTAGCTGAGTCTTTGCTTAGGACTTGCAAAATCATGACCGGGGGAGACATTATCCTGGTTAATGATATTTGCAAGGACCGGAGAGTTACTCTGGGAGGCCGGGAGTTGAGTGCGTATCTACTTGTTATGCCACTTCCGAGCTACGATATTGTACTCTGGATGGATTGGTTGAGTAGGCACCGTGCTAGCATAGACTGTAGAGGAGGTAGAGTTTTGTTTGGTCTGCCAGGATAGCCAGAGTTCGAGGTTGCTAGAGGAGCTGCGGAGCAGGGGGAAGGCATTATTTATGGAGCTATGGTGGAAGATAAGAAGTTGTTGCATCCGTTGATAGCAGAATTTTTGGATGTGTTTCCTGAGGAATTGTCAGGATTGCCGCCAGATCGAGATGTTGAATTTTCTATAGACTTGGTGCCAAGTGCAGAACCAATTTTACAGCATGTCTATAGAGTAAACAACAGCGAGCTGGTCGAGTTGAAGAAGCAGGTGGACGAATTACAGGATAAGGGGTTTATCAGATCGAGTTCTTCACCATGGGGAGCCCCGGTATTGTTTGTACCGAAGAAGGATGGATTGGTGCGCATGTGCATTGATTACAGGGCTTTGAATAATCTCACTATCAAGAATAAGTATCCTTTGCCACGGATTGATGATCTGTTTGATCAGTTGAGTGGTGCGAAGGTATTTTCTAAGATAGATTTGAGATTATGCTACCATCAGGTGAAGGTGAAGCCGGAGGACATACCGAAGACTGTTTTTAGAACTTGGTATAGTCAGTACGAGTTTATGGTGATGCCGTTTGGTTTGACTAATGCACCGGCGGTATTTATGAACTTGATGAACAAGGTGTTCCACCAGTACCTTGACAAGTTCGTGGTGGTGTTCATCGACGACATACTCATATACTCGAGGACACCGGAGGAACATGAGGAGCATTTAAGGATTGTGTTAGATGTGCTAAGGAAGGAGAAGCTTTATGGAAAGTTGTCCAAGTGTGAGTTTTTCCTTTACAAGGTAGAATTCTTGGGGCATGTTGTGACTGGTGATGGTATTTCAGTGGATCCGAAGAAGATTTCAGCAGTGGAATCATGGAAGACTCTGAGTTCGGTAGCAGAGATCAGGAGTTTCTTGGGATTGGCAGGCTATTACAGGAAGTTTGTGCAAGATTTTTCGAGGATTGCCGAGCCGATGACCAGACTCACAATGATGGATGTGGAGTTTGTTTGGACGGAGGATTGCCAAGTTGCTTTTGAGGAGTTAAAGAAGAGGTTGACGTCTGCTCCTATTTTGACGTTGCCATCAGGGTCCGGAGGTTTCACTATTTAAAGTGATGCATCGGGGAAGGGTTTGGGTTTTGTTCTTTAGCAGCATGGGAAAGTGATTGCCTATGCATCCAGGCAATTGCGTCCTCATGAAAAGAACTATCCTACCCATGATTTAGAGTTGGCAGCTGTCATATTCGCCCTGAAGTTATGGAAACATTATTTGTACGGAGAGCGTGTGGAGATCTTCACAGACCACAAAAGCTTGAAGTACGTTTTCACGCAAAAGGAGTTGAACATGAGGCAGCATCGGTGGTTGGAACTGATGAAGGATTTTGATATCTCTTTGCAATATCATCCTGGGAAAGCCAATGTAGTTGCCGATGCTTTGAGCAGGTATCCGGTAGCTATGTTCTTGACGCAGGATCGATATTTGTTGGAGGACTTGGAGAGCTTGGGCATTGAGGTGATTGTTCCTGGTGGTGCTATGCAGATGTAGGGACTGCAAATACACTCAGATTTGATGAACAGGATCAAGGCAACACAGTATGATGATGTATCTTTGAGGAGTATCAGAGCTCAGGTGAGAGCAGGATTGGAGGATGATTTTACTATTGCAGAGGATGGATCTTTGAGGCATGGAGTTAGATTGTGTGTGCCTAGTGGGGAGTTATGAGAGGAGGTATTGCAAGAAGTGCATCGCTCTCAGTATTCCATACATCCAGGTGCTAACAAGATGTATCGGGATATGCGAGAGAGTGTGTGGTGGTATGGCATGAAGAGGGAAGTGGCACAGTTTGTATCCAGATGCTTAGTGTGCCAACAGGTGAAAGCCGAGAGGCAGAGGCCAGGAGGTTTACTTCAGCCATTACCTATTCCAGAGTGGAAGTGGGAACACATTACTATGGATTTTGTGTTCGGACTTCCACGATCTCCAGGAGGGAAAGACGTAATTTGGGTCATTGTTGATAGATTGACCAAGTCGGCCCACTTTTTGCCTTTCAAGGTGGGTTTGTCTACGGAGAAGCTGGCAGAGATGTATGTGAGGCAGATCGTTAGGATACATGGAGTTCCAATCAGCATAGTCTCAGATCGAGATAGTCGTTTCACTTCTTATTTCTGGAGAAGTTTGCAGGAGAGTTTGGGCACTCAGCTCAGGTTCAGTACTACATATCATCCCCAGACAGATGGACAGTCAGAGAGGACTATCCAGACTCTCGAGGATATATTGTGCACTTGTGTACTAGATTTTGGGGGTTCTTGGGAGGACCATCTCCATTTGGTAGAGTTTGCTTACAACAACAGTTACCAGGCCAGTATAGAGATGTCACCTTTTGAAGCTCTATATGGTCGGAGGTGTCATACTCCTTTATCTTGGGACGATGTTGGAGAGAGAGTTTTGCTTGGGCCAGAGATGGTTGTGGATGCAGCGGAGAAGGTTCAATTGATCAGAGATAGACTTCGAGTGGCGCAGGACAGACAGCGGCATTGAGCCGATAGCCATCGGAGACCTTTGGAGTTTGAGGTATAGTTTAGATTTTGTTTGTGCTTGTTCTTGTTTGTTATAGATTAAGTTCTTAAGATGGCATTTTGTTCTAGGTGGGTGGTTTGGTGTTTCTGAGGATTTCTCTGACACGAGGCATGATTCGCTTCGGTGGAGGCGGAAAGCTTAGTCCGCGATTCATCGGACCTTTCACTATTCTAGAGAGGGTCGGTACAGTTGCTTATAGACTAGACTTGCCACCTGCATTAGAGTGAGTGTACAACGTATTTCATATGTCACAGTTGAGACAATACGTGGCAGATTCTAGTCATGTATTGGATCACTCAGAGATAGAGGTGGGCCCTACTCTTAGCTATCCAGAGCAGCCAGTTGAGATTCTGGATCGGAGAGAGAAGGTGCTGAGGAACTAGACTATTCCTTTGGTGCGCGTTGCATGGAGGCATCACTCTCCGGGGGAGTCTACCTGGGAGAGAGAGGATGACATGCGAGAGCGTTATCCATATTTGTTTGTACCTTGAGGTATGTTTATTCTCTAGTTATGTTTTGTTCATTGTTATGTTTTGTTCATTAGTTAGTTGTTATTCTTTAGTTCTGTTTTGTGATTTTCTGGGGGTAGTTTTTATCTTTGAATTTTGAGGACGAAATTATTTTAAGGAGGGTAGACTTGTCACTACCACATTTTTAGGAAAAATGGTATTTTAGTAATTTCCTATTTAAATAAATATTATGCATGGTAAATAATTATTTGTTGTATTATTTAATTATTGTTAGATATTAATTATTTATTTTGGACTTATTTTAGTGGACCCAACTAGTTTAGTTTGGACCCATGGACCAACATGAATTAAATAGTTAGACTTGGCCCATTTAGAACGCCCATTGTTAAGGAGATGGATTAAATTAATTAAATGATTAGACTAGAAGCTTCCTTCCTTAATTATTTCTTCATGAGAGGCCCCAAGGGGTACATTGGACATTTTACAATTGCTTAGGGAAGGGGGCATGGCCGGCCTATATTAGAGGGGGGAATTTCTCTCTCCTCTAATTTTCATTTCCAAATCTAGATCTAGAATTTCCTACTCCCAAATTCCCTCCATTTCCATTCCAATTCTCCACCAAATTCATTCCAAATTCTTCCCAATTCACCATTAGAAAGTTGAGAAGCAAGGATCTAGAAGGAGAAAGCAAGGATCTACAAAGAGGAGCAAGGATCTATAATTTGGAAGCAAGTTCATCTTAATTGGAGGTTTCATTGGGAATCCATCTCCCAATAGGTATAATTCAATTTTTTTCATTAAAATAGCTTCTAAATCTGAGATTTAATCATGTAAAATCAACCTATATATATGTACTATCCATAGGACTTTGTTTTGTGTTCATAGGAGACCCATGGAGAAAGTTATGGTGCTTTTTGTGTCAATTTTGTTGGAATTCCGAATTTATATTTTGTTGTGTGTGTCAATTGATCCTATAGATCAATTGGATATGTGCTTATGTGTTTGGGGCTTGTGTCGTGTCTATATTTGGGTATATGTGGTTCGTATCCCAACTATTTGGTGATACGTGTCATTTTAGGGGTTTTCCTCCGACACGGGTCTTTGTACATGTCGTATTTTGACATGAACACATAGATCTATTTTTGACACTTTGATTTATTCATAAATATTATTTGTGACTTGTTTGTGTCCTTCGCGGTGCATTTGGTTGTGTGTTGGACTCGTGTCGCATGCGTATCCTAGATCTAGTGGGATACGGTGTGATACGCTCCAATTTTGTGTGTTTATGTGTAGATCTAATTAATTATGCTTTAAATTCTTCATTTATAACTAGTAAATATATATAGATATTATATATTTATTTTAGTGTATTTATTATGGTATTTATTGTAGCATAGATCTATATATTTCTATGTGTTCTAATGTGATGTATAAATATATATATGTAGCTTTCTTGCATGCAATTATATATGTACTTATGTTAATAAATAATTTATACATAAAGGTTTTGTAAAATATATTTATGTATAATTATATTATTTATAATTATTATATAATTATTTATATTAATGAATGTATTTTTATGTGTGCTTCTAGCCATGTAAAATACGTACATTAATATGTACATGTGTTATGTAACTATTGGTATTTAATTATGTAAGTTTATATGTATATATATAAATATATAGTTATTAAATTATTTTATATATATATATGTATTTTGATTTATATATTATATATTTATATATATATATATTTTTTTTTCTGTTTGGTGACAGTGGTTTTAATGACAGTTGAAAACTGTCATTATTCTGTTCTGTTACAGCAGCCGCTGTAGCTATTAATGACAGTCCTGTCATTAATAGCAGCGGGCGGGATTACACAGCATTTTGCGACAGTTTTCTGCGACAGTTTTAAACTGTCAGCAATCCAGTCGGCAGTAGGATTATTATTCAGCTTTTCTGCGACGGTTTTTCAGTGACAGTCAAGACTGTCACTATAAGCCTATTTTAATTAAATTATATTTTTAGCTCACTATTTTCAGTGACGATTTGGCAGAATTAATTTATATATTATATATTATTATTGTATATATATATATGTATATATATATGTGCTTTTGTGAGGTATAATACTAGTAGTAATATATTATTTTATTTCTATAAATATTGGTTTGTATATACATTATATTAGAGTGTATAATATTGTATCTTGAGTATACTTTGTGGGGGTACCAATGGGGATCAAACCTTGATTCCTAATTGTTGTATTTTTATTCTATATTATTTATATAGTTGTCTTGTGAGGTTGACCTTGGTTTGACCATGTTTGACTTTAGTTGACTTTAGAGTTGACCATAGTTGACTTTTAACTTAGAATTGATTTATTGACCTAGAAGTTGACTAGTTTGACTTGTTCTCTTTTCGGGACCTTGTATTAATGTGGTATTCCATATCTAGGTTTTCGAGGCACCGAGTCAGACATCTGTGAGACTATTCATTGGAGTTCAGGCGAGTACATTCTCTGATAGTTTCTTATTTATGATATCCTCTATGTTCACTGTATCTAGTATAGATATCCATGTTCTTTTGACACTATAGTTACACGGATTGGTATATCCGAATCTCGTCATGAGATATTATTCCTTAGTATATGGTGTATATGGTGCAAGTATTGTTTCATTGGTTATCTTGTACATGTACAGACACCGATTCTCGGGGAGACTAGCTATCTTCTTGGGGAATCTAGTGCCATAGCATACCGTGGTTGGATCTATTATACCAGTCGGGGGTGGGGAGTATTAGTATAGATATGTGATCAAATCCCTATTAAATAAAGTACTGGTAAGCGAATAGTGTTGATCATGCACCGCACGTATGATTAGCCAGGCCGCATTGCATCTTGCCCAAGCCGATCACATGTTAAGCTAGTACTCACACACTTAGTCATTAGTATTATTGTTTCATTGGCATATTGTTCCTTATTGTAATTATTTCCAGTATTTACTTATTGTCTATATATCTCTCCTGTCTATTGTGCATCTTGTTTATCCATAGCTATTTACTGTTACATAGTTATTTTTATTAATTAGAACTGCTGTTAGAGATCTACTCTGCTCCTTTCCTGACTGGATATATTTTTTCAGATGACACTGAGGAGTACCCTACCTATTATGGACCCCAGGATGTTGTGGGTTTAGATTCTGAGACCCTGGCTCAAGAGGGACTTATCCCAACTGAGATAGTTGACCCTGGAGTTGTAGCTTTGTATGGTAGTATTCTTTTGTACTGGATTTTTCTCCAACTTATTTTGTTACTCTTGAGACTCATTGATGTATTATTTTAAACTCATAAGTTTTATGGTGACTATTCTATTCTTTATCTGATTCGTGCTCATTTCTATCTTAGTTCTGTGATTGAGTATTCTATCATTATTGGTGGTTCATTACATTAGATAGACTATCTAGACAGTGTTCTACCGCCGATTCTGTGGCGTAGGCTGGGCGTTGTTTCCGATTAGTACCCTTACACCGGGTACGGGTCGTGACAGCAAGCAACTTGCAACTTAGAAAGTTAGCAAACTTACAAGCAAGCTACAGCCAACAGACCTGCCCCATTAGCCGTGACCCAACCGTTCTTTCTCTCTCCTTATTCTATATATATATATATATATATATATATATATATATATATATATATATATATATATATATATATTTTATAAAATCCTAACCTAAAATCTCCAAACCCTCCCTCTTCTCATCTAGACCTAGAGAGAGCCGTCACCACAGCCAGAGAACCCCGCCAGGCCGTCCAATCAAATCCTGACGACTGCGACCCCGCGCACTGCAGATTCCCACACGAGGTACCAGCGTTCCGGAGTTGTTTTTCGTCGACTCGCTCAACCAAACGCCGTTCTGTCTTCACCGGTTTGCTCACCCCTTAACCCTCTTCCATATCTGTATGATAGCAGACCACGAACAATACAAAACCCTAGGCAAAAATAGCGCCCAAGTTGGCACAAGCAGACCAAATTCTGGGATCGTAGAAAACTGCGGTGACTACCCATGTTGCCGAGTTCGTATCTCCCACTACAGAGATCCAAATTCGATGATTCTTTTTTATATGCATAGACCACTTGACCTAGTTTATTTTCTGTTAAATAATCCTAGATTATTAGCTGCTGTGTACAGAATTAAATTCGTCACAAAATTCCGTGAACCCACTTTTTCTAGATTTCTAAAAGTTGGAAAATGGAGCACGCCCCGCCAAACGGGACCGTCCTACCATGTACCAAGTATACCGAACGGTGCGCGCAGCGTAACCGGACACATAATAATTTGTAAAAACTGATTCGGATGCGTGTGCGCGCCGGAATCAAGCCGTATCCGCGGACACATCCCGTGTCGCAACTTTTGTGGAAGTCGCGCGCATTTACTGCACGCACGTCAGATTGCGAAGAAACTTGCGCCACTGGACTCGTGGTAACGAGCTAGTCCTGTGACCCATTTTCACGCAATTCTGAGATGGCTGACCCAGTCGCCAATTGGCGGGCCACACAGTTAACTTTTTGGACAAAATTATGTTCGGCCCATCGGAATCCACATTTGGACATACTGTTGGGTTCGTATTAACATTTAGAGTTGTTTGACCTATATTTTGTCCCATTTAGAGACTGTTACCCGTGGTACACTTTTCGGTGCAAAGTGGGCCACACGTGGACCCCATTTTTATCCGAAATTACCGTTTTGCCTCTGTGTCCAAATTGGACGAAAGGAAAGTACTTTTTAGCTATTTTTCTTATTTCGGAAATGTTGGTGATGTCTATTTCAGCATCCGGAGACGTTTGTTCGGAGGCTATTAGTTCCAGGTTCTGTGTCCTTGACATTTGGGTGCGTACACTTTACAGATTTCTTGCCAGGCAAGTATACCTTGTCATTGTACTGTATTTACATTCCATATGAGGCATGCATATTTATTCTGTTTATTTTAGTTCATTTATTTTAACTGCTATATAAACTGCGCGTCCAAGGAAACTTGGGTGCAACGACGGTGTCGTCGTACTATGTTTTTATTTATGTATATGCATTGGACCTACTTTATGAGACTACCCCATCTCCATGAGGCATTTATGTTTCATTGGCCATGACACTATTCTTACACGAGTGTGAGTCACATGTAGGACACGGACTTGCGTACACGGCTGGCCACTGGTACGTATAGGTCGTGCGACGGATAGGGATAACTGCCAATAGAAACTTTGCATGCTAGTAGACCTGGCGATTATTAGAGGTTTATCGTGTTATGGACATGACATGCTTAGAGCATTGGAGGGGGAGAACAACAAGTACCGTATTTGAGCTCCTTTACACTTTTTTTATTGTGCGCCCGGATGCTTCGCCAGAGATACGGGTGGTGATGACCACTATATATTATGTACTATTAGGCGGGCCACTGGCGTTCAAAAGACAACGTGGCTTTTAGGCCCCTGGATCTCCAATAGAGAACCATGCCAAATCCCAGGTTTTCAGCCAGATAGCTCACTTGTGGGGAAATGTGTTCTTAACTGCATTCACTTAGACGGTTAGGCGACCCCAATGGATGTCTACATTTCAGTACTTTATTGGCATATATTTTTTGTATCTTGTTACGTCCCTCTGAGGACCTGGTACCTTTCCAGATATAGATGAGCAGGAGTACCCGCGGGAGTATGGACCTGGACTTGATGCTACCTATCAGTCTGAGGCGATCTTACCCTCTGATTATATATGATTCATCAGCTGTTTAGAGATTCTAGTTGCTATTCTTTTCGAGACATTTATTCTTATATTAGAGTTTATTCTCTTCTCTCTTTAGTAGTTTATTATAGTTGATTTGCAGTGGATTTGTTTTCATCCGACTATCACACTTTGAGATTTCTATTTGAGACTGCTCATTTGGTATTCAGATATTGATTTCCATTTATCTACTATTTGTGCTGTGGATGAGATATAGAATTGCATGTGACTTGTTGTGACAGTATATTACTACTGTGGATTGGATATTCATGTACAGCGTACATATGTATATGGTTTTCATATATTGGAGTTCGTATACATATGGCTGGCGTGTTACATATTCCTAGTCCTACGTATTTTGGGACTGGGGCGTGACAGTTTGCTTACAAAATAGCTACCAGGACAGTATAGAGATATCACCTTTTAAAGCTCTATATGGTCGGAGGTGTCGTACTCCTTTGTCTTGGGACGATGTTGGAGAGAGAGTTTTGTATGGGCCAGAGATGGTTATGGATGCAGCAAAGAAGGTTCAGTTGATCAGAAACAGACTTCGAGTGGCGCATGACAGACAGCGGCATTGGACCGATACCCATCGGAGACCTTTGGAGTTTGAGGTATAGTTTAGATTTTGTTTGTGCTTGTTCTTGTTTGTTATAGATTAAGTTCTTAAGATGGTGTTTTGTTCTAGGTGGGTAGTTTGGTGTTTCTGAGGATTTCTCTGACACGAGGCGTGATTCGCTTCGGTGGAGGCGGAAAGCTTAGTCCGTAATTCATCGGACCTTTCACTATTCTAGAGAGGGTCGGTGCAGTTGCTTATAGACTAGACTTGCCACCTACATTGGAGGGAGTGCACAACGTGTTTCATGTATCGCAGTTGAGACAATACGTGGCAGATCTAGTCATGTATTGGATCACTCGGATATAGATGTGGGCCCTACTCTTAGCTATCCAGAGCAGCCAGTTGAAATTCTGGATCGAAGAGAGAAGGTGCTGAGAAACCAGACTATTCCTTTGGTACTCGTTGCATGGAGGCATCACTCTTCGGGGGAGTCTACCTGGGAGAGAGAGGATGAAATGCGAGAGCGTTATCCATATTTGTTTGTACCTTGAGGTATGTTATTTCCTAGTTATGTTCTGTTCATTGATATGTTCTTCTATAGTTAGTTATGATTCTTTAGTTCTGTGCTGTGATTTTCTGGGGGTAGTTTTTATCTTGAATTTTGATGACAAATTTTTTTAAGGAGGGTAGACTTGTCACTACCATATTTTCTAGGAAAGGGTATTTTAGTCTTTTCCTATTTAATTAAATATTGTGCATGGTAAATAATTATTTATTGTATTATTTAATTATTGTTAGATATTATTTATTTAAATTGGACTTGTCTTAGTGGACCTAACTAGTTTAGTTTGGACCCATGACTTAATTAGTTAGACTTAGCCCATTTAGAAAGCCCATTGTTAAGGAGATAGATTAAATTAATTAAATCATTAGACTAGAAGCTTCCTTCATTAATTATTTCTTCATGAGAGGCCCCACGGGGTATATTGGACATTTCATAATTACTTGAGGAAGGGGTAGGGGCCGGCCTATTAAAAGAGGGGGAAAATTCTCTCTCCTCTCTTTTTTATTCCAAATCTAGATCTAGAATTTCCCACTACCAAATTTTCTTTATTTCTATTTTATTTTCCTACCAAATTCATTCTAATTTCTTCCCAAATCACCATTGGAGAGTTGAGAAGCAAGGATCTAGAAGGAGAAAGCAAGGATCAATAAAGAGGAGCAAGGATCTACAATTTGGAGGCAATTTTATCTCAATTGAAGGTTTCATTGGGAATCCATCTCCCAATAGGTATAATTCAGTTTTTTCCCTTAAAATAGCTTCTAAATCTGAGATTTATTCATGTAAAATCAACCCATATGTATGTACTACCCATAGGACTTGGTTTTGTGTTCATAGGAGACCCATGGAGAAAGTTATGGTACTTTTTGTGTCAATTTTGAGGGAATTCTGAATTGACATTTTGTTGTGTGTGTCAATTGATCCTATAGATCAATTGGGGATGTGTTTATGTGTTTGGGGCTAGTTTCGTGTCCATAATTGGGTACGTGTAGGTCGTATCCCAATAATTTGGTGATACGTATTGTTTTGGGGGTTTTCCCTCCGACACGGGACTTTGTATATGTTGTATTTTGACACGGACACATAGATCTACATTTGATACTTTGTTTTGTTCATAAATAATATATGTTACTTGCTTGTGTCCTTTGAGGTACAATTGGTTGTGTGTTGGACTCGTGTCGCATGCGTATCCTAGATCTAGTGGGATACGGTGTGATACTCTCCATTTGTGGTGTGTTTATGTGTAGATCTAATTATTTGTGCTTTTATTCTTGAATTATAATTAAGTATATATATATAGATGTTATATATTTATTATAGTGTATTTATTATGGTATTTATGGTAGCATAGATCTATGTATTATATGTGTACTAATATAATGTATAAATATATATGTAGCTTTCTTTTACATGCATTTATATATGTTACAAATTATGTTAAGAATATAAATATATGAAAATATTTTATAAAATATATATATATGTGTTTAATTAAGTAATTATATTATTTATAATTATTATATGATTATTTATATATATGAATGGATGTATATTTATTAACATATTTATGTATGTGTACTTTTAACCATGTTGTATTATGTACATTAATACATAGGATGTGTATTATAGCTATTAGTATTTATTTATATAGCTATATATAATATATATGTATTGGATTATATATATATATAGAAGTATATATTTATTTAATTAATTAATTTTTATATATATATATATTAATATATATAGGTTATATATATATTATTATTCTTTTAGCGACAACAGCGATTAATGACAGATTCTGTCATTAAATACGCAGCAGCGGACGGGAATTAAACTGCAGCGGCGACGGTCGGTTTGGTGACAGTTAAAAACTATCACCAAAAGGGTGGCAGCAGTGCAAATACACAACAGCAGTAGCGACGGCGTTTCAGTGACAGTTTGAACTGTCACTGAAGGTCTGTTTACTGAAAAATTAGTATTTTTCAACACTGCTTTCAGTGACAGTTAGGCAGTTTTAGTATATAGTTTATATATTATATTTATATATATGTATATATATATATGTATTAATTGTGAGATATAATACTAGTATTGTTATATTTCTTAATTGTATAATATTAGTATATATATATTATATTATTAATGAGGGTAATTACTATATCAAAGGTATCTTGAGCATTACCTTGTGGAAACCAAGGTAAGTGGGATACTTAAGATACGGGGTTTGGGTATCAAGTTTGTGACTTCGTGTGGATACCAAGTTGGTTCAAAACCATGGTTCCTCATTATTGTAATTAATATTCTATATTATTATACTTTATTGTTGATATATGTGTATTGTGAGGTTTACCTTGGATTCACGTATCCGGAGATACGGTATCCTAATATTTTAGGATGTGGTTCTATGATTTAGATTTAATATTCTTGATCCAAGATTTTGTGTTAGACTTGTGCAATCTAGAAATAGATTGTTGACCTTGGTTTGACCATAGTTGACCATAGTTGACTTAGAGTTGACCATAGTTGACTTTTGACTTAGAATTGACTTATTGACCTAGAAGTTGACTAGTTTAACTTATTCTCTTTTCGGGACCTTGTATTGATGTTGTATTAATATCTAGGTCTTCGAGGCACCAAGTCAGACATTTGTGAGACTACTCATTGGACTTCAGGTGAGTACATTCTCTGATAGTTTCTCATTTATGATATCCTCTATGTTCATTGTATCTAGTGTAGATATCCATGTTCTCTTGACACTATGGTTACACGGATTGGTATATCCGGATCTCGTCATGAGATGTTATTCCTTGGTATATGGTGTATATGGTGCAAGTATTGTTTCACTGGTTATCTTGTACATGTACAGACACCGATTCTCGGAAGACTAGCTATCTTCTTGGGGAATCTCGTGCCATAACATACCGTGGTTGGATCTATTATACCAGTCGGGGGTGGGGAGTATTAGTATAGATATGTGATCAATATCCCTATTAAATAAATTACTGTTTACTAAATAGTGTTGATCATATATAGCACGTATGATTAGCCAGGCCGCATTGCATCTTGCCCAAGCCGATCACATGTTAAGCTAGTACTCACACACTTAGTCATTAGTATTATTGTCTCATTGGCATATTGTTCATTATTGTATTTATTTCCAGTATTCTTTATTGTATATATATCTCTTGTATCTATTGTGCATCTTGTTTATCCACAGCTATTTACTGTTACATAGTCTTTATCATTAATTAGAACTGCTGTTAGAGATGTACTCTGCTCCTTTCCTGACTAGATATATTTTTCCAGATGACACTGAGGACTGGTACCCTACCTATTATGGACCCCAGGATATTGTGGGTTAGATTCTGAGACCCTGGCTCAAGAGGGACTTATCCCAACTGAGACAGTTGACCCTTGTCACTACCACATTTTAGGAAAAAGGGTATTTTAGTAATTTCCTATTTAAATAAATATTGTGCATGGTAAATAATTAATTGTTGTATTATTTAATTGTTGTTAGATATTATTAAATAATTTTGGACTTATTTCTAGTGGACCCAACTAGTTTAGTTTGGACCCATGGACCAACATGAATTAATTAGTTAGACTTGGCCCATTTAGAAAGCCCATAGTTAAGGAGATGGATTAAATTAATTAAATGATTAGACTAGAAGCTTCCTTCCTTAATTATTTCTTCATGAGAGGCCCAAAGGGGTACATTAGACATTTTACAATTGCTTGGGGGAGGGGCTATGGCCGGCCTATATAGGAGGGGGGGAAATTTCTCTCTCCTCCCATTTCATTCCAAATCTAGATCTAGAATTCTCCCACTACCAAATTCCCTCCATTCCCAATCCAATTCCCTACCAAATTCATTCCAAATTCTTCCCAATTCACCATTAGAGAAGGAGGAAGCAAGGATCTAGAAGAAGGAAGCAAGAATCTACAAAGAGGAGCAAGGATCTACAATTTGGAAGCAAGTTCATCTCAATTGGAAGTTTCATTGGGAATCCATCTCCCAATAGGTATAATTCAGATTTTCCCATTTAAATAGCTTCTAAATCTGAGATTTAATCATGTAAAATCAACCTATATGTATGTACTACCCATAGGACTTTGTTTTGTGTTCATAGGAGACCCATGGAGAAAGTTATGGTGCTTTTTGTGTCAATTTTGTTGGAATTCCGAATTTATATTTTGTTGTGTGTGTCAATTGATCCTATAGATCAATTGGACAATGAGCTTTGTGTTTGGAGCTAATGTCGTGTCCATATTGGGATACTTGTGGTTTGTATCCCAACTATTTGGTGATACGTGTCATTTGGGGGTTTTCCTCCGACACGGGGCTTTGAACATGTCATATTTTGACACGGACACATAGATCTACTTTTGACACTTTGAATTATTCATAAATATTATTTATGATTTGTTTGTGTCCTTCGGGGTGCAATTGGTTGTGTGTTGGACTCGTGTCGCATGCGTATCCTAGATCTAGTGGGATACGGTGAGATACTCTCCAATTGTGTGTATTTTTTGATAGATCTAATTAATTGTGGTTCAATTCTTATTTCATAATTAGTAAATATATATAGATAATATATATTTATTTTTGTGTATTTATTATGGTAATTATTATAGCATGGATCTATATTTTGTGTGTGCTAATATTATGTACAATATAATATATATATAGATTTCTTACATGCAAATATATATGTACTACTTGTTAATAATATAAATTGTAAAATATATTGTATGTTTAATTGTGTAATTATATTATTTATAATTATTATGTAATTATTTGGATATTAATGTATATATTTTAGATGTGCTTCTAGCCATGTTAAAATATGTACATTAGTACTTGGATGTGTATTGTAGCTTTTAATATTTGTTTATATGTATAAGATTATATATACATAAGTATTTATTTATTTATTTGTTTTATATATATAATATATTGATTTATATATATATTATATATATAGTATATATATTAAATGTTTTAGCGACAGCAGCTAATAATGACAGATCCTGTCATTAATAGCCTCGGGCAGCAGCAGCAGCCGCTGAAGCCATTAATGACAGATTCTGTCATTAAAAGCACAGCAGTGGCGGCGGGAATGAGCAGCGGTTTAATGACAGTTTTCTGTGACAGTCGTTAACTGTCACTATTTAAGTGGCAGTGGATTTAATTCACAGCAGTATTGGCGACAGTTTTTGCTGCGACAGTTGGAACTGTCACTATAGGCTGTTTAATTTAAATAGTTTTCTTAGCTCACTGTTTTCAGTGACGCTTTGACAGATTTAATGTATATATTATATATTGTATTTGTATATATTTATATGTATATATATATGTGTTTTTGTGGGGAATAATATTTGTTATAATATATTATATTATTTGTATATATATTGGGTTGTATATATATATTTTTAAGGTATATATATTAATTGTATTATTAATATACTTTTGTGTGATTCTTTTGGAATCTAATTTAATTCCTAAATTGTTGTATTTTATCTTTATATTATTATATGGATGTTTTGTGAGGTTGACTTTGGGTTTGACCATGTTTGACCTTAGTGGACTTTAGAGTTGACCATAGTTGACTTTTGCCTTAGAATTGAGTTATTGGCCTAGAAGTTGTCTAGTTTGACTTGTTATCTTTCCGGGACCTTGTTTTAATGTTGTATTCCATATCTAGGTCTTCCAGGCACCGAATCAGACATTTGTGAGACTGTTCATTGGACTTCAGGCGAGTACATTCTCTGATAGTTTCTCATTTATGATATCCTCTATGTTCGTTGTATCTAGTGTAGATTTACATGTTTCTCTCGACACTATGGTTACACGGATTGGTATATCCGGATCTCGTCATGAGATGTTATTCCTTGGTATATGGTATATATGGTGCAAGTATTATTTCATTGGTTATCTTGTACATGTACAGACACCGATTTCCGGGGAGACTAGCTATCTTCTTGGGGAATCTCGTGCCATAACGTACCGTGGTTGGATCTATTATACCAGTCGGGGGTGGGGAGTATTTTAGTGTAGATATGTGATCATACCCTCCTTGTGCATGTCTTGTTTCTTGTGAGTGTTGATCATACACCGCACGTATGATTAACCAGGCCATTATACTCTTGTGCAAGTTCCCAAGCCGATCACATGTTAAAGCTAGTACTCACACACTTAGTCATTAGTATTCTTGTTCCATCAGCATGTTGTTCATTATTGTATTTCTTTCCAGTATTTCCTTATTGTCTCTACATTCTTGTCTCTATTTATGCATCTTGTTTATCCACAACTATTTACTGTTACATAGTTTTTATCATTATTTGAGAACTGCTGTTAGGGTTGTACTCTGCTCCTTTCCTGACTGGATATATTTTTCCAGATGACACTGAGGAGTACCCTACCTATTATGGACCCCAGGATGTTGTGGGTTTAGATTCTGAGACCCTGGCTCAAGAGGGACTTATCCCAACTGAGACAGTTGACCCTGGAGTTATAGCTTTATAGTTTTGTAGTATTCTTTGTACTGGATTTGTCTCCAGCTTATTTCTGTTCTTTCTTCAGACTCATTGATGTATTATTTTAGACTCATGAGTTGTATTGTGACTATTCATTTCTTATCTGATTCGTGTTCATTCTATCTTAGTTCTGTGATTGAGTATTCTATCATTATTGGTGGTTCATTATATTAGATAGACTTTCTAGACAGCGTTCTACCGCCGATTCTGCGGCGTAGGCTGGGCGTTGTTTCCGACTAGTACCCTTACACCGGGTGCGGGTCGTGACAACCCTGGAGTTGTAGCTTCATAGTATTCTTTGTACTGGATTTATCTCCAGCTTATTTTGTTACTTTTTCAGACTCATTGATGTATTATTTTAGACTCATGAGTTATATTATGACTATTCTATTCTTTATCTGATTCGTGCTCATTTCTATCTTAGTTCTGTGATTGAGTATACTATCATTATTGGTGGTTCATTATATTGTTAGATAGTTCATCTAAACAGCGTTCTACCGCCGATTCTGCGGCGTAGGCTGGGCGTTGTTTCCGACTAGTACCCTTACACCGGGTGCGGGTCGTGACAATGGTGTTGGAGAAGAATCTAGGCTTTGATGCTCTGAAGACGTCCTCCAAGCTCACTATAGCGCCGATTAGAAATTTTAATGACGCTGAAAGAGCTAATGCGTTAGAGCAAATGGTTAATGGTTTAGAACAACCCATTAACAAATATTTTCAACTATCCCGAGGCAGCATCAATGACTTGATTCAGGCTGAGTATGACTCACTAACTGCAAAATTTGCTCAGAAGACAAAAACTTTAAACAAATCCATCTGGGAACATCAATAAGAGATGGAGAAAGAGCAAGCAGTATTGGTTAAGAGTATTCCTCAGGTAGCTCAGTGCCGTACCGAATATGAGGGATATGAAGTGAGGGTTCAAGAATTGGAAGCTGAACTTGCTCAAACAAGGGAGAGGCTTCTCAAAGCATTGCTAGTTCGTAATGTATTGGAGGGCCAAGTGAATACAGCTCAACAGAACTTGACACATATGGGTGTCATCCACGCAAGTTTTGTTGATTCTCTGTCCGAACTCTCTCCTGAGCAATGACAAAGCAAGGCTGGAGCTGGCTCATACAAACATTTTAAACTCCAGAAATGAGAGGATGGCTGCTTTGGCGCAACAGATCCGGAATTTAACTGCTCCTCCCCAGTGATGTACTTTTTTGCTTCTCCTGTAATTTCTCATAGATAATAAAGATATATTTTCTGACTTTGTGGACCCATCACTTTAGAATATAAATGATAGGCTAAGATGAAAGTGATATTAGAGGTAATATGAACATGATATACTTTCGGTAAGTTTTAGCTGAATGTAAATCTATTCAGAGGTAATATAAACCAGATAGAATATAATCCAACTAAATTTGTATACAAAACACTATCAGAGGTAATATGAACATGATTGGTTTACAAATTAGTTAAGCATATCTATTAAGAGGTCATATAATCCTGATAGAATATGATTCAGCTAACCTTTGTACGTAGTATCGCCAGAATGAGATCTTCATCATACTCCGTTAAGCAAAGAAGATCAAGTATAGTACTTCTTCAGACATTTGCCGTTGATAGGAGCTATTATCAAATTTCCATTAGGCTTAGCTAATCTGTAAGCGCCATTTGAGAATGTTGTTTCAATCACATAAGGGCCCTCCATTTCTTTATGATTGTTTGTGCGAACTTTGGATATCGTACCAGAGGTAATATGGACATCGTACAATACCGTGTTTGTTGAGGACATCCTACTGGGGGATCCTTGGTAGACCTATTATTTGTTGCGCACGTTGAGTGAAAATAATAAGTTCAAAACAAGCCCAATCAGAGGAAATATGGACGTGATAGGTTTTGTGGCTAGTAAAGATATCCCGCTGGGGGGTTTTTGTGGACCTATTACTTCTTGTGCACGAGAGTCAAAGTAATAAGTTTAAGACAAGCCCTGTTAGAGGTAATATAGACGTGACAGTTTTTGTGGACCCACTACTTTTTGCGCATGTTAGTGCAAGTAATAGGTTTGAGACAAGTCCTGCCAGAGATAATATAGACGCGGTAAATATGACTCTATAGGGATATTGGAGGGACATATTCCAGCGGTAATATGAACATGAACTGACTTTTTCTCTGCTGGGGAAAATGAGGATAGTTCAGAGGTAATATGGATGTGAACAATTTATTTCCATTGCGGGCATCCCACCGGGGGGGGGGGGTTTGGTAGACCTATTACTTATTGTGCACGAGAGTGCAAGTAATAAGTTTATGATAAGCCCTGCCATAGGTAATATGGATGTGACAGTTTTCGTGGAACTAACACTACTGGCGTACTTAGAGTTAAGTACGGGTGCTAAGTTGAGATGACAACCGATATCAGAGGTAATATAGACATAAAAATCGATAGCTAAAACTCGGAAGGTTTGCTCAAAGGTAATATGGATATGATAAACTCAGCATGAGAGAAATATTATGATAGCATTTCAGAGGTAATATGGACGTAAACTAATGTCTGAAAAATTCATTGAGGAGTGATTTGTTGAGTATAGTCTATCCAAACATGAAGATAGACCAAAGGATTATTTTGCCGGGGAGATTGATAGGATGATAGCTCAGAGGTAATATGAACATGGCTAGGGTCTAACGAGATTGGTTTGAATAGTCATTGCGGGAGTGTACGAGTAGACCTAAGGATTGCTCCACTGGGGGGGATTTTGAGGATCCATCATCCATTGCGTACCCAGTACTCTTAGATACGGATGATGGCTCTTTACAAGAATTTGTAAAGAAGAAAATGTTGCACATAGGCACTTGCTGGGGATACCAAATTGCTGAACATATCTATACAGAGGTCATATGAACATGATAGAATATGATTCTAGATCTTCGATGATCGATAAAATATTGCACATAGGCACTTGCTGGGGATAAAGAACTAAGAGTTGATTTATACATCTGGGTTGTGGACTTATTACCCATGGCGTCCCTTAAGTACAGATAATAAGCTGAAACGACTAGCACTATCAGGGGTTATGCGAACGTGATAGTAGGAAGTCTAAGAGAAGAACTTCACTCAGAGGTAATGTGGACATGGAAAAGTTCTGAAAATATCTTACTCAGAGGTAAGGTGGACGTGGTAAGATATGACTCAGTGGGGATAAAAAAAAATATGGCAGAGGTAATATAGGAATGACCATTTTTGTGGTGATAGATTTACTCTGCTGGAGAAAGTGGAGAGACTTAGTTCAGAGATAATATGGACGTGAACTGATCGATAGCAACAACCTAGGAGGTTTTCTCAGAGGTCACTTGGACATGGCAAACTCAGTTGGGTAAAATATTTGGACGTGAACCCATGTCCGAAAAATTTACTGGGAGTGATTTGCTGAGTGGGGATAGACCTAAAGGTTGCTCATCTAGGGAAGATTTTAGGAACTTATTATCCGGTACTTCTTGAGGGGGGCAAATTGCCACGTTGGGGTGAGATCAATTTGCAGTGACCGTCTTCTCATTTATAAGTGCAAAGTGATGACTTTGGCGTCGATCAACTCCTGGATTTTCCTTTTTAATACATAGCATGCCTTTGTGGGGTGATGAATGTACCGATGAAAGAGACAATATTCTGGGTCATCGACCTTGCCAGCCTTTTTAGGGTATCTGATGTTGGGTAGCCGAAGTTTGTTTTCCTTCATCAATATATTGAAGATTTCAATGATATCATCCTCATTGAAGGAGAAAGTCCCTTTTGGCTTTCGGGCTTCCGATACCTGAGTCGTACAGTCCTCAGGGAAAATGGTCATAGTTGCATCATCTTCGGACTCAGAGGGAATTCTACCCCCAGCTTTGGATGCTGCTCTGTTTTGTCGTGGGAGACTACCCCCAGATATGTCGTTGTCTGATTCTTCTTCCTATAATGATGAAGTATAGTTCAATCGGTCGAAAACTGACCATTTTGCTTTAGAACAGCAGCAATTAACTACAACCTCATGACTATTACAACAATATTCTCTAGGGGGTGTAATAGACATATTAGGAGATCCCCTGTCTTTGCATTTCTGGATCAAAAAATCATGTAAATCAGGGGGATTACAAGATGAAGAAGAAGGCTTATTCTGCCTTTTTATATTAGTAGGAATGTGGAGATTAGGAACCAAAACCCTTTCTCTGTCATAGGAATACAGCAGTTCACCCATGTGAGTGACATATGATCCATTATCTGTCTGAGAAGCATATCTTTCCGTGAAATGAGTCTTCTTTACGCGGACAAACATATCCTGGCATAATTTAGATTTTGGCACAGGTTCGCGTAAAATAGGGAAAGTCCTCGTAATCTATAAAGTGGGTACTTTCTTTCCTTGTGGGCGTAAAAGTCTAGAGGATGGAAGATTCGCCACTTGTTTTCCCTTGATATGATCAAAGGGTACATCTGCCTTATCCTAGATGGAATATGTAATTTTACGCACATGGCGTGTTTGAAATTTCTGGATTGGCACTGAGACATTGCCAGAAATTTTGTCTACCACGTCACAGACGGGAGACAAATTTGTATGCACAGAGCGTGTTTGAAACTTCTAGATTGGCACTGAGGCATTGCCAGAAGTGTTGTCTACCACGTCACAGACGGGAGACAAATTTGTATGCACAGGGCATGTTTGAAACTTCTGGATTGGCACTGAGACATTGCCCGAAGTATTGTCTACCACGTCACAGACGGAAGATAAATTTTTACGCACAAGGCGTGTTTGAAACTTCTGGATTGGCACTAAGGCATTGCCAGAAGTCTTGTCTGCCACGTTACAAACGGAAGACAAATTTTTATGCACGGGGCGCGTTGGCTGTGTTGTCACAACCTTGTTGATCAGAGAGTGAGAGCTTGCAAGAAGGGTAGAGGACGTCTTAGGCATCCACACTTTACGCAACTTTATGTTGTTATGGACAGAGGAGGAATGAGAGCTACCCCTGCTTGAAGCATGTCTTCATAGGCAGATTGGTCGAACTGGACGACCAAAGTATTCTTCTTCGATCCGATAGATACAGCATCGTGTTGATCAATTGCTTTCTCGTCAGAGAAAAAAGGCATCCCCAGCAGAGTCACCATTTTGTTTGGATAAACAAAAATGTGTGGGTTTATACAAAACCTTTTTGTTTACAAACGAGAAAAGAGAAAAGTATAATTAATCCTATATGAGGATGTTAAGTATAATAGAATGATTATGTGGAAGTATTGCTATAGGAGTCTGATCTGCGGTCGATCACTTTGTCACTTGGACCATACGATGATGAAGAAGTGCTGTAGAAGAAAGAATAGCTTCAAAGATTACAAGAAGGAGTGGATGCTTGATTGCAAGAAGGAGTGGATGCTTGATGCCAAGATTGCAAGAAGGAGTGGATGCTTGGCCAAACTGTGAAGAAAGTTGCATCTTTTACGCTGCGGTTATAATAACTGCTACCCACGTTCAAATAATCTTCTGAATCTGCGTATGACACGTATCCTATTATGAGGTAACACGTATAACTACTTTTCGAAGATCACGGCATGCAAGCCACGTAGGTAACTGCCCCTGCGTAAAGATGGTTGGCGTAAAAGTCAAATAGCTGTCTTGTTGGCATAAAAGCCAAATAAATAGCTGTCTTGTTGGCGTAAAAGCCAAATAGCTGTCTTGTTGGCGTAAAAGCCAAATAGCTATCTTGTTGGCATAAAAGCCAAATAGCTATTTTGTTGGCATAAAAGCCAAATAACTGTCTTGTTGGCGTAAAAGCCAAAGATTTGTCTTGTTGGCGTAAAAGCCAAATAGCTGTCTTGTTGGCGTAAAAGGCCAAACTCTGCGTAAAACTGGATGGTTCATGAATAATAGATAACCAGCGTAAAATAGCCAATTATCCATTATGACTGAGGTCTTGAGCAGATTCTGGGCTAAGTAGCCTTATCACATACCTTTGCAAATATAGCCGAGTTGGCTTATTTCGAGGAGATAGCATACGGCATACTCCTATAGTTGAAAATAACCTGGTTGGCGTAAAATGCAAGGATGGTGATGTGAGCGTATTAGTCACAGTTTTAGCTTTCCCAGTCAATTATCTATCACGACTGAGGTCTTGAGCGTATTCTGGGCTAAATAGCCTTACCACGTACCTCTGCAAATATGGCCGAGTTGGCGTATTTCGAGGAGATAGCATACGGCGTACTCCTATAGTTGAAAATAGCCTGGTTGGTGTAAAATGCAAGGATGGTAATGTGAGCGTATTAGTCACAGTTTTAGCTCTCCCAGTCATGACAAAATATGAAGAATAGAACAAAATCTCGTGCATTAAATGCAGAGATATGCCTCCATCTCATGCATTAAATCCAGAGATATGCCTCGAGTTCTGTATGAGAAACAGCTTTTGACGTGGTATCAGATTTTGTCTTATCTTGAGCGTAAAAACTCATTTCTGCCCATGTAGAATAGGCAGCGTATTCTTTGAATGCATAAAAATGACTTGTATTAAGAATATGTCGCTAAACGACAACCTGGGTCTCTGTCTAAAATTATTATCACAGCCGTCCTCTCGATCATCGTGCAGTACTTTTGTCAGGTGCCAGGTTCACTGGTTTGTCTGACAAATTCATCCGAGGAATACGAAGAGTTCCTCGTACAACTTTTATGCTGTATTAAAAAAACAAACGTATCTTAAACTTTATGCAGGAAGGTATAGCAACCTTTTATGCCAAAACAGCCTTGAAGTACTGCTTTACGCGGACAGCTTTGAAGCTCTACTTCACGCCAAACAGATTTGAAACTCTGTTTTATGCGGACAGTTCTAAAGCTCTACTTTACGCCAGACAGCTCTGAAGCCCTATTTTACGCGTACAGTTTTGAAGCTCTATTTTACGCCAAACAGCCTTAAAGCTCTGTTTTACGCATATAGCTCTGAAGTTATATTTTACGCCACACAGTCTTGAAGCTCTATTTTACGCGGACTTTATGTATGTTGGGGGTTTTGACTGTATAATATGCGTATAATTCCTCAGCGTATTTTATGCTTCTACAGTGTTATCTACCGGTACCTGGGGTGTACATACATGAGCCACTAATCATGTCTGAAATTCATTGTAGGGGTTCCAGGAAACCAGGCGGCTTAGTGATGGAGAGATATGCTTGTTCATGGGTGACGCTATAAACTAACACCTATTGTAGTAGAAGATATTATTTTATCTTTTGGTAGAAATAAATCTTTGACATTGAGAGATTATCTTTATGAACCTTCACTTAGAAGGAATTTAATTTTTGTTTTTATGCTACTTAAGGATGGATATTTAGTTTTTTAATGACAATATTGTTATTAGAAAAAATAAGCATTTTATCTGTTCTATTTTATTAGTTGTTAATTTATATGTCATTAATCCTATTTCACCCTTAATGCAACTTATAAAAATGAATAACACATTTTCTAACTTAAATAAGAGAAAAGAACCTTCTTGTATGAACCAAACATATCTTTGGCACTTGCGGTTATGACGTATTAATCTAAGAAGGATTCAAAGACTGGTTAAATATGGACCTTTGAGTTCATTGGAAGTAGAGGCACTTCCAGTCAGCAAATCCTACTTGGAAGGTAAAATAACTAAAAGGCCTTTCACGGCAAAGGAGTATAGGGCCAAAGATGTGTTAGAATTGGTTTATTCGGATTTGTGTGGGCCCATGACTGTCCAAGCTAGAAGTGGTTTTGAATATTTTGTTATATTTATTGACAATTATTTAAGGTATGGATACCTTTATTTAATATGCCATAAGTTTGAGTGCTTTGAGAAATTCAAAGAGTACAAGGCTGAAATAGAGAAACGTCAAGAAAAATGTATCAAGTTATTACATTCAGATCATGGTGACGAGTACCTCTTTGGAGAGTCTAGGGACTATTTATCAGAAACTGGGATTACATACGTATTGACTGCACCTGGAATACCCTATCAGAATGATGTAGCAAAAAAAAAAGATAGGACTGTTATGAATATGGTTAGATCAATGATGAGTTATTCGTATTTACCAGATTCGATTTAGAGATATGCCTTAGTGATTGCAGCTTATATTTTGAACTTGGTACCTTCTAAGTCAATACCTATTACTCCCACGGAGCTGTGGACCGGGCGTAAGCCTAGTCTGAAACATATACGAATTTGGGGTAGTCCAGCAGATGTGCTGAATAAAAAAGTAGATAAGTTAGAATCTTGTACATAAGTACACTTGTTTGTAGGCTATCCAAGAGAAACGAAAGGAGGTTTATTTTATAATCCTAAGGATCAGAAGGTCATTATTAGCACTAATACCTGATTCTTAAAGGAAGGCTGTGTGATGAACAATAAACCCATGAGTATAGTTGTTCTAGAAAAACTGAGAAATGAGATACCAAATACTTCAGTACCAACAGTACAATAGGAGGAACCACAAGTAACTGCACAACGTGTTACAATTGTTACACTATAACCTATAGTGCCTCATCGTAGTGGGAGGGTTATTATACAACCTGACAGATTCATGTTCTTGGGAGAGTCATCAGACTTCATCCCTGAGGAACAAGATTCTGAGCCCTGCATCTATAATAAAGCAATCCAAGATAAAGATGTAGAATCTTGGCAAAAAGCAATGATATCTGAAATAGAATCTATGGATAATCAAGTCTGGGAACTTCTAAAACCACCCACTTATGTAAATGCCATTGGATGTATATGGGTTTACAAGAGAAAAATAGGATCAGACGGTAAGGTTGAAACCTTAAAGCTCGGCTTGTTGCGAAAGATTTTACTCAGAAAGAGGGTATTGATTATGAGAAAACTTTTTTGCCAGTAGCCATTCTTAAGTCTATCCAGATTCTTTTATCTATTGCAGCTCATCTCGATTATGCGATTTGGAAAATGGATGTCAAGACAACTTTTCTTAATGAAAGTCTTGAGGAGAACA
Source organism: Iris macrosiphon (assembly GCA_036927795.1). Lineage (NCBI taxonomy): Eukaryota > Viridiplantae > Streptophyta > Magnoliopsida > Asparagales > Iridaceae > Iris > Iris macrosiphon. The sequence continues at coordinate 69,486,932 of JAYESA010000011.1, read as the reverse complement.
TCTATATGAAGCAACCAGATAGGTTCATATAAAAGGGCAAAAAGCATCTTATTTATAAGATCTTGGGAGAAGTAGGTCACATCCTTGTGATCAAATTTCTATGACATCTCAAGAAAAGGATGTTAGTCTTATCCCAAGCTACCTATATCGATACTATACAAACTTGTTTTAGCATGCAAAATTCTAAGAAAAGTTTCTTACCTTTTAGGCATGGAATTGCTCAATCAAAAAAGTAGTGTCCGAGGACACCTAAAGAGATAAAGGACATGAAAGCGGTTCCTTATACTTCGGCAGTATGAAGCTTAATGTATGTATACCATGTACGAGACCAGACATCTACTTTGTTGTTGGCATGATTAGCATATATCAGTCTAACCCAGGACACGATCAATGGACTGCGGTAAAGCATATTTTGAAGTACCTGAAAAGGACTAAATATTATATGCTGGTTTATCATGCAGATAGTTTAGTGCCCTTGATGTATACATACTCATATTTTCAGTCACATAGGAATGCCAGGAAATTTACCTCAGGTTTTTCATTTACTTTAGGAGGTGGAGCCATAGTATGGATGAGCATGAAGCAAAAATGTATTGCCGATTCCACCATGGAAGCTGAGTATATGGAAGTCTCTGAGGCAGCCAAAGAAGCGGTTTGGCTCAGAAACGTTCTATTCGACTTGTATGTGGTACCTAGTTTGCCTAAGACTATTACACTTTATTGTGATAATAGTGGTATAGTTGTAAACTTTAAGGAACCACGAGTCCATAAGACAGGTAAACACATTGAGTGCAAGTAACACCTTATACAAAATTTTGTAAAGAAAGGAGAAGTTGTTGTGATTAAGATAGCATCAACAGATAACCTAACTGATCCCTTTACAAAGAGCTTACTAACTAAGGCTTTTGATAGTCATGTTGAGGGAATGGGAGTCAGATGCGTATCAGCATGGCTTTAAGTATAAGTGGAAGATTTGTAATATTATACTAAAAAAGTAATGCTTTGAGTATAAGTGGGATATTGTTAGGGTTATATACTAAAAGCATCACTTTGTATTAACTATATTTTCTTATTTTTAAATGAGAATCATATGAACAAATGTTTGCATGTTGTATTTATTATAATATTAATGCAATTGTCTGATATTCTATATTGTAGATAATATGGTGTGTGGTATCACACAGAAGATCATATTATCAGTTTTCTGTAGAATATATAAATAGTTCACAACCTAGATAGACTTGGACAAACCATTGAAAAGGTTATGGTTTAATCTGGTATTAGTTTATCTTGATTGTAGGTTTACACTAGTATACTTTGTGTGTATTGAACATGATCACTTGAGGTTCTTCTCTTTGTACTGACTACATAAGAGAACAAATACCTTTGTTATTATGGATGCTTATGATCTTAATTCGGATATAATAAAAGACATGTATATGCAGTGTGTCACACCCCAGTCCCAAAATACGTAGGACCAGGTATACGTACACATGTCAGATGTACGAACAAATATAGGAACCTAAATTAATAGACCTAGCTAGTCGTAGTACGCTGTAAAATATAACTAAGACTCAATATCATAGGCAGGTAAAATCTAATCTCATCCACAAAATATCATAGAATAAAAAACTGAATAAAATAAATAAGTCTCAGAATCTACTACAAAAGAATATCTAGTGGAGAAAAATCTACGAAAATGAGTATAAAAGAATACTGAAAGAATACAACTAAGCAATAAAGAAATAGTCCGGGTGTCAGCTAACTAGATAAAGACACGAAAGATACTAAGCAATTGCCATGCATGAATGAATGCTTAAGGAAACTCATGTGGCTCCACCTCAAAGTCCTCGTCAGCAAAATCTCTAACTCCATAATCCGTCGGGTACAAGTGCTCGTCTGGATCTAGAAAATATTCTAGGTCCTCAGAGGGACGTAACAAGTACACAAGAAATTGACATGCATGAAAGTAAAACAGTAAACAATAAATAGGGTAACTAAGCCATATATGTGATGTGTACTCAAGACATCTCTTATGGAGCATGAGGGGAGAGAAATAGAAGAATAGTCATCCCACCAGGCGTCCAAAATGGACTCGGGGTACACGAGTTACACCATATATCCATTAGAAACAAAAGTCCCATACGCTGGCAATTAGATTCTCCCCTCCCAATGTATGTGAACCGTATACGCGGTGCAGACATAATGCAATTATAAACCCCCCACTTCTATTTCTCTAGATAGTCTGGTATGGGATGGAAAATTTTGGTTTAGCAGCAGATGATTGAGGTTTAGAGTAAGGTTGCAGATGTCTGATTATTTTAATTAAACCCTCGGCGCATACTACCGTTGTTGAAATATTCGGAGCCCAACATCAGCCCATAAATTCCAACAGATTATTGCACTTTTGACTTGACACGCCAATTTAGGTACTGAACTTTTCCGTCACTCAAAATCATAATTCCTTGTGCTCTAAATTAATTGCACAATTTTTCGTAACCGAAATCCTTATTTAAATCCTGTGTCGCGCACCGGTGTCATTGTCATCAATTTTGAGACACCAACTCAACCCGTTGAGCTGGACCAATTAAAGGGTCCAAGACTGACATCAAGCCTACACCATTCATGACCTTTGTGTCACTCCCAATTGAGGTCCCATGTGCACCTATTTAATTTAAGAGCACATGATAATTTATTCTAATTAAATTGGGGATACCAACTTTGACTAATCCTATTTTAATCCTAATTTAATTCCAATGCCTATTTAATTAAGCCCATGCAAAACGCACAACACCCCCTTATCCTACAAAATACCAAACGCCAATTCCCACACAATTTTTCTATCATTTTATGTGGTTGTGCAAATACCCAAACTTAAGTGGTTAAATTGCAAATATTGTGACATGTGGCATACCCTCATTGGTCAAGGCCAAATAAAGAAGCCACCCCTCTTCTTTGACCGGTTAAGCCTTCCTCCCCATCTCATTTGGATGAAGAAATAAATTCCTCCATATGTAATCTCCATCACTCATTTGAAATGGGCTCATCCACACCATCTATTCTACCCACACTCCCCTTATTTAATGTCTCCTCCAACACACATACCAAGCAGGCCCTAATCCCCAAACTTGGGAAACTCCACCCCCTCTCTCTCTTCTCCCTCTTCCTACATCAAAATCCGAACCCTTCCTCCATATTTTCTTTCTTCTTCTTCTTCCTTTCTTCTTCTCCTTCTTCCTTCCTCCTTCTTTGAAGAACCCCACCCGAGCACTGCCACTACCCGACCGGATCACCCTCCGGCCATACCTATTGAACCCCACGAGCCAACCTTCCTCTTCTCCGGCTACCACGGTGAGCCGCTACCGAACTGCACCGGCAAGCCACGAGCTTCCTCTACCCGTTGAATCCCCAACGCTGCCACGAGCTCCGGCATCCCTGTTCCTCTCTCGCACCTCCAGCTTCAATGCTATCTCCGTCGAGTCTAACACCTCCCCTCGACTGCCATACTCCGACCACTTGCTGAATCCTCATAAGCCGAGCTCCATTATCCGGTGGACCGAGTGCTTCCAATCGACCAGCCCATACTCCGGTCGAGTACTGATGACTTTACCCCGCCACCACTCGAAACTCCGACAGTCGAGCGCTGCCATGAGCCAACCCCACGAGTTCCAACACATCACGGCGAGCCCGAGCACCACTGTGCGAGTCCACCGATCGGGCGCAACAGAGTCAACTCCGGCCATCTCTAAGGCCTCCTCGCCGTTTTCAGCTACACACTCTAGCCGACTTCTGTCTGCCATTCCTACGAGCAGTCCACCATGGCTATAGGAGTCCCCGCACCCCCCAACTCGCCATTACCAGAGCCTCCATCGATCCAGCTTCATTACCACCACCACCTCCAGCTTCATTATCACCACCACCCTTCACCTGATTTTGGCCATCCACGGTTCTCCGGCCAGCGACCACCTCGTCGAGGTAAAATACTTCTCCTCCTCTCTATACATTTATATATTTGTTTGGTGTAAATTTTAGTGTAGTATAATTGATCTTGTGTTTTAATGAGGTATGATTAGGGTTTAATGTAGTGTTTAGGGTTTATTTACATAAGTATTAAAATGAAATTAATGGATATACATGAGTTAGGGTATGAGAATAATTGGATCTTTGTTAGGGGTTATATTCGTATTGGGAATTTTGAGGATAAATTACATAGTTAATAAATAAGGATTATAAATGCTAGGTTGAGATGTTAAGGTTTTTCAATTAATATATACATTATTGATTATTATTGTTGTGCATGTATTTAAACGCCTGAGAAAGGATGGTGATATTAACACATTGATTAATACCAAGGAGCAGATTTAATTAATAAATGGTAGAGGGATATCGATCCTTGGGTAAATATTGGGAGTTGATGATAAAGTTGTTTAAGAACATAATATATATATATATACGCATATTGGTCATTGTTGTTCTAGCTGTTGTAAGCTATTGCCAAAAATTAATATGATATTAAAATATTGATGGACATTGGGAGCAGGTGCTCGATCGTGAAATAGGTATAATATCAAATCATGAGACCGTGATTGAGTGTTGAGAATATTAATTATTTAATTGAACTTGAGAAGTCAATGTGCATGTTAACATCTGTGAACACTGAGGTGAATCTTAGGATTGATCATGGCTCAAAATACTGATAAACACTGTGATGAATATAGTAGGATTAAGGATAGTTGATTGAAGATGATTAATTTGATTGGATGTAATGTACCATTAGTCAACCTTGGGCAACCCTCTAGTGTCGTGTCCCTGTGAGTTGTAGCTGAGTCTAAGCATAATGTTAGACGTGTGTCACACCTTATTTCAGCCGCGTGATAGTTTATTGATGAGTTTGTATCTCGTCTCTAGGTACTCCGGGACCTGTGGACTCGGACGTGGTACCGGATCCCCATCTTCAGCAGTCGGACGCAGGCAAGTGTACCTTGCCACCCTGTATTTCAGTTACAGATATTTATTTGTTTTATTATGTACATTGTACGCGTGTTTGATTAAGGTCGTTACTTTGCGTCCGGATCACAACCGGGTGCAGACGTTCGTCGTAACATCTTGTAACGAATGTTAGATGTTCGTAACCCCTCGATGTACGTACTTGAGTATATCGTCACCCCAGGACACATTCATACACTATTATCGTGCCAGATTTCCTGTATCCTGATACTGACATTATGATCGGAGAATGGGACGACCTTAGGGTCGCGTTTGTTGAGTTATTTTTGTGTGACGAGACTGTTAGTTAGAGGTTCAGGTTCAACGCACAATCGTTGACCGCTTGGGATAGGAAAGACAGTTACTAGACGTTTGGGCTCCTCTGCATGTGCTTATATATGTATATGTACTGTTGCTGTAGTGATCCTGTATCTAGTGTAGTTGTTTCATCCGTGTGACTCTTTGCCCGGAGCTGGTACGTCCCGTGTGTCTCCGCGTCCGGAGCTACGATTTTATTTTGGACAGCCCATGCATCGAACATTGTCTTTAAACTATGTCTCACTTAGTTGGTTATGCTAGACCATACGACGTTGCACATGTACTTTCTATTATACTTTGGCATGTTGTAGTTTTTGTACCTTATTACGTCCCTCTGAGGACCTGGTCTCCTGCATGTTTTACAGCTTAGACGATTACGGAGCATTTGGAGTTGCTGATGGAGTTGCATGTCTTGTGGGTATTGTACCAGGTACTCACATCATATCTACCGGCATTACAGTTATTTTATATTGATTATTCATTTGCTGTCGTAGCCTAGTTTTTATAGACTCATATTTGCTTATCGAGTCTATTCGAGTTGGTATGTTATTGGACGACCGAGTTTAGCACATGTAGTTCTTTCTTGTATATTTTTGTTCATTGTGGATTGAGACATAGATGTTTACATTTACGGGATTTTTAGATAGTGCCCTTTATTATACAGCTTATACGTATTCGAGTCAGAACAGAGTCTGGTCGAATGCGTAGCTGGCATGTCGCGTATTCCTGGTCTTATGTATTTTGGGACTGGGGCATGACATATTTTTGTGGTGGCCCATGCAGGTCAATTTTAAATCGTCTTGGTCACCTGACTGTGCCAAGCAAGCCTGCAAATTAGGAATAGATGTTATGATTGTTGAATAGGATCTCAATCCATAATCGATTTTAAAAACTCACTTTGTTTGTGATTATCGCCCTTGGACTTCCAATTTGTATTCGTTCAATTTTCATCATTATTGTTATCATTGTTTCTCATCCCCTATTATTCGGGAAGGTGAACACTTGTGCCTGATGATTCCCTCTAGAAGAAGATCGTAGTTTAGACGACAGAAGACAAATTTCGTATAGTATTCTCTAAGAAGATTGTTACCCTTAGTATGATAGATTGATAGGTTCTTTTCAGATTTTAGATCTAGCGTGGAAGGCTAGCAAGAGAATTGGACCCAGTAGTACCCTACCCGTGCTTGAGATAGTAGTGATCTTGGAAGTATTGGGAGCTGGAAAGATTGTTGATCATGACCTAGAATAATTTTTTGAAATGCATAGCCCGATGCTAGAACTTAGTTGTTGTATATGATGGCGATACCAGGAATGATATTAGAAAATGGTGAGGATAAAATTTTAGGCTCTCACTTGAAAGATAATGATCTGATTCCGGGAATTCTAGTATGTGCTTGGGGGATACCATTAATGTACTATGTGACTTGGAGAGATAAATAACGAAAAGAAGAAATTTGAGGAATACAATTGTAGGAATAAATTTAAGGAGCAGAGCATACATTAGGCAAGGAAAAAATTTCTTTTGAGGATTGATGTTGAAAACAGAATGGGTGAATTTATTATGAGATTTAGTCTAGACTATGACATTATCCTAGACATGGATTAGTTGAGCCAATACCACGCGATGCTAGATTGTCGGCGTGGTTACATTATTTATGACCACTAGATTACCCTGAGTTTGAGTTTCTTCAGAGAGCCCGGGAGCATGATGCCCATCTACCTTAGAGGCACACATTACAAAAGGTGAATCAGTGTATCCCCATATTATATTAGAGTTTGAGGATGTGGTTCTAGAGAATCTTTCCGGCCTGCCACCTGACAGAGAGATAGAATTTTCTATAGAGTTGACTCCAAGAGCCGAGCCAATTATTTCCCCTGTCTATAGACTAGCACCGACAGAGTTGGTTGAGTTGAAGGTCCATAGTAGAGGATCTCTTAGTCATGGATTTCAGTCGGGCTAGTGTTTCTCCATGGGGACTACCCATCTTATGATACCGAAGAAGGACGAGAAGGTACATTGTGTATCGATTGCAGGGCATTAAATGTCGTAGCGATAAAGAGCAAGTACCCTTGTCGCACATTGATGATTTATTTGATCAGCTTAGTGGCGCGTGTGTATTCTCAAGAATTGATCTCAGATCAGGCTATCATCAGATCAAGGTACGGAGAAAGGACATTCCGAAGATGACTTTTTGGATGAAGTACGAGCACTGTGAGTTTCAAGTCATGCTGTTTGATTTAACCAACGCACCAGCAGTATTTATGAGCCTGATGAACAATGTTTTCCACCAGTAACTAGATAAGTTCGTGGTGGTATTTATTGATGGCATCTTGGTATATTCCAAGAGCCAGGAGGAGCACGAGTGACATCTCAGGATTATGTTGGAGACGCTGAGACAGAAGAGTCTGTACGCCAAGCTCAGCAAATGTGAGTTCTACTTGTATAGAGTACCATTCCTGGGACACATAATCACCGGAGATGGGCTATCAAGTTGACCTGGAGAAGATAGCTGCAATTGAGACATGGCCTATCCCTACATCAGTTACAGAGGTTAGGAGTTTCCTCGGACTTGCCGGATATTATCAGAGGTTCGTGGAAAATTTCTCGAGAATCGCTGTGCCTATGACACGACTGACGCATAAAGGTGAGAAGTTTATCTGGACCGACGAGTGTCAGAAGGCTGTCAATAAGCTGAAGAAGCGTCTGATATCAGCACCGATTTTGACACTACCTTCAAGATCAGGAGGATTTGTATTGTATAATGATGCGTCTGGGAGCGGATTAGGATGTGTACTGATGCAACATGGCAAAGTAATAGCCTACGCATCGAGACAGCTGAGAGTTCATGAGAAGAACTATCCGACGCACGATTTAGAGCTAGCTGTAGTGATTTTTGTACTAAAACTATGGCGATACTACCTTTATGGTGAGCGTGTTAAGATTTACACAGATCATAAAAGTCTGAAGTATGTCTACACACAGAAGGAGCTCAACATGAGACAGAGGCACTGGCTAGAGTTGATGGCAGATTATGATATAGAGTTGCAATATCACCCAGGCAAGGCGAATATAGTAGCAGATGCCTTAAGCAGGAAGCCCATGGCATACTTTTATATGACTCAGCGGCAATTGTTAGAGGATCTTCAGGAGCTCAGGATTAAGATTGTATTGCCAGGCAAGGACGAACAGATGGCCAGTCTCGAGGTCCAGTCTATATTAATTGAGAGGATCAAGGCAGCCCTGCCTACAGATGCAAGATTTCGACGATTACGAGAGCGGACAAAGGCCGGCATGCAGACGGGACTAAGGATTCATGATGACGAAACATTAAGGTGTGGAGATCGCCTATACGTTCCGAGTGGCGAGCTACGCCAAGAGTTGATGACCGAGGCTCATAGCTCAATTTATTCTATTCATCCCGGGGGTACGAAGATGTACCGAGATTTGAGACAACATTACTGGTGGCAAGGGATAAAGAGAGAGATTGAAAGATTCGTGGCGAGATATTTGGTCTGTCAGCAAGTCAAGGCTGAACTTCAGAGGACTGTAGAACTATTGCAGTCGCTTCCCATTCCCTAGTGGAAGTGGGAACACATCACCATGGACTTCGTCATAGGATTCCCGCGGAGCCCTAGCGGGAAGGTTGCAGTTTGGGTTGTCATAGGCAGATTCACCAAGTCTACACATTTCTTGCACTTCAAAGTTGGGCAGTCCAAGGAGATATTAGCTGACATATATATGAGGCAGATAGTACGACTACATGGAGTGCCTGTCAGCATCATATCGGATCGTGATTCCAGATTCACGTCATATTTTTGGCGAAGTATGTAGGAGAGCCTAGGAACTCGTCTCAAGTTCAGCACTGCATATCATCCACAGACTGATGGCCAGTCAGAGTGCACGATACAAATACTAGAGGATATATTGAGAGCGTGCATGATCAATTTTGGAGGATCTTGGGAGGACCATCTACACTTGGTGGAATTCTCCTACAATTACAACTACAAGGCTAGCATACAGATGGCATATTATGAGGCACTGTACGGCAGAAAGTGTAGGTCACCATTATTTTGGAGTGACGTGGGAGAGCGTCAGATACTTGGTCCAAAGTTGGTGACACAAACAGTGGAGAAAGTCCAGCAGATTCAGAGCCACCTGCGTGCAGCACTGGACAGACAACAACATTGGGCAGATGTGCTCCGCAGACCTTTGGAGTTAAAGGAAGGTGACCATGTATTTTTGAAGATATCGTCTACTCATGGTACCTTCAGATTCGGAGGCAGAGGTAAGCTGAGTCCGAGGTACATCGGGCCTTTTCACATCTTAGAATGAGTTGGCGAAGTTTCTTATCGTCTTGTATTGCCTCCATCATTAGAAGGAGTGCATGACATATTTCACGTATCGCAGTTGAGGAGATACGTGGCAGACCCTAGCCACGTGCTTGATCATTCGGAGATTACAGTTGGGCCCAGTTTATCTTACGTAGAGCAGCCAGTGGGGATACTCGATCGCAGTGGGAAGACTTTGAGAGGTCAGACTATTCGACTGGTCAGAGTTATAGGGAAGCATCATTCGCCAGGCGAGTCTATCTGGGAGCGCGAGGATTCCATTCGACAACGTCTCCTGTATTTATTTGAGGACCAAGGTACGAATTTACGTACCGCATTTGATTACCAGTTTGCTTTTAAATTCTCTTAGCTATTATCGTGCTTTACTTTTAATTTCGGGGACGAAATTTTTCTAAGTTGGGAAGGATGTAAACCCCCCACTTTTATTTCTCTAGATAGTCTGGTATGGGATGGAAAATTTTGGTTTAGCAGCAGATGATTGAGGTTTACAGTAAGGTTGCAGAGGTCTGATTATTTTAATTAAACCCTCGGCGCACACTACCATTGTTAAAATATTCGGAGCCCAACATCAGCCCATAAATTCTAACAGATTGTTGCACTTTTGACTTGACACGCCAATTTAGGCGTTGGACTTTTTCGTCACTCAAAATCATAATTTCTTGTGCTCTAAATTAATTGCACAATTTTCCGTAACCGAAATCCTTATTTAAATCCCGCATTGCGCACCGGTGTCGTTGTCATCAATTTTGAGACACCAACTCAACCCGTTGAGCCGGACCAATTAAAGGGTCCAAGACTGACACCAAGACTACACCATTCATGACCTTTGTGTCACTCCCAATTGAGGTCCCATGTGCACCCATTTAATTTAAGAGCACATGATAATTTATTCTAATTAAATTGGGGATACCAACTTTGACTAATCCCATTTTAATCCCAATTTAATTCCAATGACCATTTTATTAAGCCCATGCAAAACACACAACACCCCCTCACCCTATAAAACACCAAACGCCAATTCTTCCATAATTTTTCCATTATTTCATGTGGTTGTGCAAATACCCAAACTTAAGGGGCCAAATTGCTAATGTTGTGACATGTGGCATACCCTCATTGGTCAAGGCCAAATAAAGAAGCCACCCCTCTTCTTTGACCGGTCAAGCCTCCCTCTCCATCTCATTTGGATGAAGAAATAAATTCCTCCATATGTAATCTCCACCACTCATTTGAAATGGGCTCATCCACACCATCCATTCTACCCACACTCCCCTTATTTAATGTCTCCTCCTACACACATACCAAGCAGGCCCTAATCCCCAAACTTGGGAAACCCCACCCCCTCTCTCTCTCCTTCCTCTTCCTACATCAAAAATCGAACCCTTCCTCCATATTTCCTTTTTTTCTTCTTTCTTTCTTCTTTTCCTTCTTCCTTCCTTCTTCTTTGAAGAACCCCACCCGAGCATTGCCACTACCCGGCCGGATCCCCCTCCGGCCACACCCGCTGAACGTCATGAGCCAACCTTCCTCTTCTTCGGCTACCACGGCGAGCCGCTACCGAACTGCACCGGCGAGTCGCGAGCTTCCTCCACCCGCTGAATCCCCACCACTGCCATGAGCTCCGGCATCCCTGTTCCTCCCCCGCACCTCCAGCTTCAACGCCATCTCCGCCGAGTCGAACCCTCCCCTCGAATGCCATACTCCGTCCACTAGCTAAATCACCACGAGCCGAGCTCCATTCTCCGGCGGACCGAGTGCTTCCAGTCGACCGGCCCATACTCCGGTCGAGCACTGACGACTTCACCCCGCCACCACTCCACACTCCGGCCGTCGAACGCTGCCACGAGCCAACCCCACGAGCTCTACCTCCTCACGGCGAGCCCGAGCACCACCGTGCGAGTCCACCGACCGGGCACAGCAGAGTCGATTCTGGCCATCTCTAAGGCCTCCTCGTCGTCTTCAGCTACATACTCTGGCCGACTTCCATCCGTAATTCCTACGAGCAGTCCACCACGGCTGCTGGAGTCCGTGTACCCCCAACTCGCCATTACCGGAGCCTCCATCGATCCAGCTTCATTACCACCACCTCCTCCAGCTTCATTATCACCACCACCCTTCACCTGACTCCAGCCATCCACGGTTCTCCGGCCAGTGACCACCTCGCCGAGGTGAAACACTTCTCCCCCTCTCTATACATTTATATATTTGTTTGGTGTAAATTTTAGTGTAGTATAATTGATCTTGTGTTTTAATGAGGTGTGATTAGGGTTTAATGTGTTTAGGGTTTATTTACATAAGTATTAAAATGAAATTAATGGATATACATGAATTAGGGTATGAGAATAATTGGATCTTTGTTTGGGGTTATATTCGTATTGAGAATTTTTAGGATAAATTACATGGTTAATAAATAAGGCTTATAAATTCTAGGTTGAGATGTTAAGGTTTTTCAATTAATATATACATTATTGATTATTGTTGTTGTGCATGCATTTAAACGCCTGAGAAAAGATGGTGATATTAACACATTGATTAATACCAAGGAGCATATTTAATTAATAAATGGTAGAGGGATATCGATCCTTGGGTAAATATTAGGAGTTGATGATAAAGTTATTTAAGGACATAAAATATCTATATACGCATATTGGTCATTGTTGTTCTAGCTGTTGTAAACTATTTCTAAAAATTAATATAATATTAAAATGTTGATGGACATTGGGAGCAGGTGCTCGATCGTTAAATAGGTATAATATCAAATCATGAGACCGTGATTGATGGTTGAGAATATTAATTATTTAATTGAACTTGAGAAGTCAATGTGCATGTTAACATCTGTGAACACTGAGGTGAATCTGAGGATTGATCATGGCTCAAAATACTGATAAATACTGTGATGAATATAGTAGGATTGAGGATAGTTGATGATATTGTGCAGATGATTAATTTGATTGGATGTAACGTACCATTAGTCAACCTTGGGCAACCCTCTAGCGTCGTATCCCTGTGAGTTATAGCTGAGTCTGAGCATAATATTAGACGTGTATCACACCTTATTTCAGCCGCGTGATAGTTTATTGATTGAGTTTGTATCTCGTCTCTAGGTACTACGGGACCTGCAGACTCGAACGTGGTACCGGTTCCCCATCTTCAGCAGTCGGATGCAGGCAAGTGTACCTTGCCACCCTGTATTTCAGTTACAAATTTTTTTTTTTATTATGTACATTGTGCACGTGTTTGATTAAGGTCGTTACTTCCCGTCCGGATCACAACCAGGTGCAGACGTTCATCGTAACGTTTTGTAACGAATGTTAGATGTTCGTAACCTCTCAATGTACATACCTGAGTATATCGTCATCCCAGGACACATTATACATTATTATCATGCCAGATTTCCTGTATCCTGATACTGACATCATGATCGGAGATTGGGACGACCATAGGGTCGCGTCTGTTGAGTTATTTCTGTGTGACGAGACTGTTAGTTAGAGGTTCAGGTTCAACGCATAATCGTTGATCGCTTGGGATAGGGAAGACAGTTACTAGACGTTTGGGCACTTCTGTATGCGTTTATATATATATATGTACTATTTCTGTAGTGATCCTGTATCTAGTGTATTTGAATCACCCGTGTGACTCTTTGCCCGGAGCTGCGGTACGTTCCGTGTGTCTCCATGTCCGGAGCTACGGTTTTATTTTGGACAACCCATGCGTCGAACATTGTCTTCAAAGTGTGTCTCACTTAGTTGGTTATGCTAGACCAGACGTTGTACATGTACTTTCTGTTATACTTTGGCATGCTGTATTTTTTGTACCTTGTTACGTCCCTCTGAGGACCTGGTCCCCTGCTACTTTTGTAGCTTAGACGATTACGGAGCATTTGGAGTTGCTGATGGAGATGCATGTCTTACGGGCACTGTACCAGGTACTCACATCATATCTACCGGCATTATGGTTATTTTATATTAATTATTTATCTGCTATCGTAGCCTAGTTTTTATAGACTCATATTTACTTCTCGAGTCTATTCGAGTTGGTGTGTTATTGGGCGGCCGACTTTAGCACATACAACTCTTTCTTGTATATTTTTTTTAATGTGGATTGAGACATAGATGTTTACATTTACGGAATTTTTAGATAGTGCCCTTTATTATACAGCTTATACGTATTCGAGTCAGACCAGAGTCTGGTCGAATGCGTAGCTGGCGTGTCACATATTTCTGGTCCTATGTATTTTGGGACTGGGGCGTGACAGCAATGACATCATTAATATAGACAACAAGACGAACACTAACTACCAACACAAGACGCGAACTCACATATCAATGGCCAGTCAACTCGCTAATTCATGCACTCTCTCTCTCTCACACACACACAGTGAACGTATTTGAAACAGTGTCAGGTTAGTAGATACCACATATCTTCACAACATAATAGGTAAGTCTACTACTCTAAACGCGTGCACACAACTAATCAAAATAAAACTAGGCATATATAAACTGTAAAATACAAACAAGCAAGGTATACTTGCCTTCCATGCCAAAATGCGAGCACAACAAATCTGATCTGGAGCTCTCCACAGGAATGTCTCGAACACCTACCAATTAATTATTACATTAATTAGACACTTACTATCTAGTCAAAATTAGGTTATTAACTAGTTGTTAATTCTACGTTGATTGTACATGCAAGTAACTAGCCCTCAAAATAATACTAGTCGTTAAACGTTACTAAAAATCATTTTTAAAGATATTAATTTATAAAAATTATAATTCTAGAATCAATCATAAAAATAAACAAAAGAACGGTTTCCTTCTATATAGGGTCTCTACGAAGGTTGGCTAATAGTCATGCTAATATAGGTGCTAAATAGAGTTTTTCTGACATGCAAGTTCTCAAAAGAAGAAATCATAAAAATTTTAAATTCTGGGAATAATTCTAGAATATTAGAAAATAATGATTTAATGAGTCCCTACATACATCTTTATCAGTTCTATTTATTGGTTTGTCCGTTGGACACATACTAGTCTTCTAGCAATAGTATTTGTAAAATTTTGCCATTATAATCCTACTATTATGCTTTGCATAAAAATCTAAAATTATATTTAATTCTAGAAAAGTAAGCTTTAAATCAAATATAATAGGAAAGATATTCATATATGGCCAAAGAACAAGTTACAATAGATTTATATGAAAACTAGGTCAACTAGATGACTTTTTATGCATAAAAACTATTTAAATAAAAAATAATATTTTTGAAAAATAAATTAAAAACTGAATTTAATATAGTTTAATAACATCATAATTTAATTATTTAGAAAGTTTTTGAAGGGTTCGATGCAAAATTTTGGAGAAAACATAAAACTAGGTCACCATTCCCATTGTACATGCAATTTATTCCAAAAAGAATAATAATTTAATAATCTAAAACAAACAGAAGAAATATAAAAAAATAATAATTTAAACATTATATTTCTATATTAATAACAAGTTTTAATCAAGGTTTCTACCTATGGGTGCATACATGCATTCATGGGTTCAAATCTTGTAAGATTAGTTTAAATTGTTTCATAATTTGGTTAGTAGCAATTTAAGATAAATCACTAATCCTAATAGATATTAATATCAAAGATTTGATTAGGATTCTAAAGAATAAGATAATAATAAATAAATACATAAATAATTCCTACAAAAAGAGGAAAGTGGCCTAATTTGGCATGGAGGAATTATGAGTTGTTTAATGAAGAAGATTGGATTGAAAAATAACCACAAATAAATTATTTATATAAAAAAATCTAAATATTACCCACAAGAAACTTGAGTTATTACACTAGTGCCATACTAATGCTAAATAATCGAATTTTGTGTCACATAATGATCCTACGAGTAGTGTCTCCAATGTAGGCCACTTCCTACGAAGGGCGATATCGATTTTGGTGTCGTCCCATGTCATTAATGTTCAAACTCCTATGTTATTCATGTTCAAACTACGGTGAAGTATCCTAATACAATAATTAGATTTAAATTAATTTTAAAAATGATCTAAATAAACACAATAAATATAGAATACACACAAAATACCTATTTTGGGTGAGGGGTTTTACAACCTATCCACCTTAGAAAATTTTGTCCTCAAAATTAAGAATATGGCACGATCAAGAAAAATAATATGCGGTATGTAAAGTCCATACCTGAAGACTCACTTAAGTGAGGAAAACTCTCTAAGATAGAATCCTCTGGCTCCCAATTCGATTCGCCTGGTGAATTATGCCTTCAAGCAACGCGAACTAATCGAATGGTCTTCCCCTTTAGCACATTCTCTCTGCGGCCGAGAATCTCAATCGGCTGCTCCTCATAAGATAACCTCGGTCCTACAGTGATCTCTGAATGATCAAATACATGGATAGGATCCACCATATTCCTTCTCAATTGTGAGATATGGAACACATCGTGGACACCCTTCAAGGTCTACGATAATGCTAGTCTGTAAGCAACCTCTCCAACTAGTTCCAATACGTCAAACGGTCCGAGGTACATCGGACAAAGCTTTCGTATACCTCCAAATCTGATGGTTCCTCTATTAGGGGAGATCCTTAAGAATACATAATCTCCCGACTTGAACTCTAGGGGTCGACGACAAGTATCTGCCCACTATTTTTGTCTATCTTGTGCTGCTCGAAGGTGACCTTGAATCTTCTTGACCTTCTCTACTGTGTGAGTCACCAAATCTGGTCCAAGTATCTGTCCCTCGCCCACATTACTCCAACATACTAGCGATCGACACTTTCTTCTGTATTATGCTTCAAAAGGAGCCATCTGAATGCTTGCTTGGTAGCTATTATTGTAAGAGAACTCCACCAAATATAAGTGATCCTCCAAAGATCCTCCAAAGTCAAGCATGCATGTCTCAACATGTCCTCCAACATCTGAATAGTGCACTCTGACTGTCCGTTTGTCTGTAGGTAATAAGAAGTGCTAAACTTCAATCTAGTTCCTAGGCTCTCCTGCATACTCCTCCAGAAGTGTGACGTGAACCTCGAATCTCTGTCAGAAACTATACTGACTGGTACTCCATATAGGCGTACAATCTCCTTTATGTATATCTCTGCGAAAACTTCTATATATTGCCCAACTCTAAAGAGTAAGAAGTGTACCGCCTTAGTCAATATATCCACAATCACCCAAACTACATCTCGGCTAGCTGGACTCCTCGAAAAATTTGTAACGAAGTCCATGGTTATGTGCTCCCATTTTCACTCCATAATTGGAAGTGGTTGGAGTAGTCCTGCTAATCTCTGATGTTCTGCCTTAACTTGCTGACATACTAAGTACTTTGCCAAAAACTGTGTTATCTCTCGCTTTATCCCGTGCCACCAGTAATGCTGTCTCAAGTCTCTGTACATCTTCGTACCTCCCGGATGAATAGAGTATACTGAACTGTGAGCCTCCGATATTAGCTCCTGCCTAAGCTCTCCATTAGGAACTTAGAGGCGATCCCCACACCTCAAAGTACCATCTTCATGTATCCTTAGCCCAGTCTGCAACCTAGCCTCAGTCCTCTGTCTAAGCCTCTAAAATCTGGCAATAATCGGCATAACTGCCTTGATACGCTCCACAATAATGATTGTACTTGAAGGTTCATCAACTTTGCGACTTCTCCTAGCATAACCACCTCTATGCCCAGGTGCTCCAAATCATATAATAATTCTTTCTGTGTTGTCAAGAAGTACGCCTCGGTCTCCTACTTAATGCATCTGCTACTACATTAGCCTTGCATGGATGATACTGTAGCTCAATGTCAAAATCTGCCATCAACTCGAGCCATCGTCTCTGTCTCTAATTCAGATCCTTCTGGGTATAGACATAATTTAAACTCTTATGATCTGTATAGATATCCATATTCTCTCCATATAAATAGTGCATCCAAATCTTCAGAGCAAAGATTACTGCTGTAAGCTCCAAGTCATGAGTGGAGTAGTTCTTCTCATGGATCCTCAACTGTCAAGAACCATAGGCTACCACCTTTCCATGCTGTATCAAGACACAACATAATCCCTTTCCGGATGCATGGTTATAAATAACAAATCCTCTCGGTCCAGTAGGTATGGTCAAGATCGGTGTTGTAGTCAAGCGCTTCTTCAACTCATCAAACACCATCTGGCACTCCTCTATCCAAATAAACTTCTGGTCCTTGCAGGTCAACCTTTTTATAGGCTCTGAAATCCTCACAAAATTCTTCACAAACCTTCGGTAATATCCGGCAAGTCCTAGAAAACTTCGCACCTATGAGACGTCGGTTGGGGTCGACTACATCTCTACTACTGATATCTTAGCTGAATCCACTGACATGCCTTCTTCCGAGATAACATACCCAAGAAAAGAGATATGATCTAGGAGAAACTTGCACTTGCTCAACTTAGCATATAACTTCCAATGTCTTAATATTTCTAGCAACTTTCTCAAATGTTTCTCGTGCTCCTCATGGCTCTTCGAGTATACCAAGATGTCATCGATGAATACGACCACAAACTGGTCCAAGAACTGATGGAATACTTGGTTTATTAAGTTTATAAACACAGCTGGCACATTTGTCAATCCAAAGGGCATTACTAAGAACTCGTAGTGACAATAGCGAGTCCTGAAAGCCATCTTCTGAATATTCTCGCACCTCACCTTCACCTGATGGTATCCTGATCTCAGATTAATCTTAGAAAACATATATGCTCCTGTCAGTTAGTCGAACAAGTTATCAATCCACGGTAGAGGGAACTTATTCTTGATGGTCACCGCATTAAGGGCTTTGTAGTCGATGCACATACAGACTGTTTCATCTTTCTTTGGCACAAAAAATACTAGGGTTCCCCAAGGTGATGAACTTGGCCTAATGAATCCCTTGTCCTACAACTCTTGCAACTGCACCATCAGCTCATCTAGCTCCTTCTTTGCCAGCCGATACACATTAGAAGATATTGGCGCTGCTCCCGACACTAACTCAATAGTGAACTCAACTTTTCTGTCCGGTGGCAGACCTGGCAACTCATCTGGAAAGACATCTACAAACTCCTTAATAATCGGTGGCAGCACA
This sequence comes from Iris macrosiphon, assembly GCA_036927795.1. NCBI lineage: Eukaryota > Viridiplantae > Streptophyta > Magnoliopsida > Asparagales > Iridaceae > Iris > Iris macrosiphon. The sequence continues at coordinate 69,468,196 of JAYESA010000011.1, read as the reverse complement.
ACTTCTATCGCCACACAAGCTCCACCATACTGGCCTACTCCCTCCATATCCTGAAATTCTAGCTTAAATGTTGTTATTAGGTAAATTTGGGGCTATTGAGATTTTTTTATAATTTTTTGGTTAATTAAAACTAGTAACACTAATTTTATAGGGCTTTCAAGAATTTATTTTAGTGTCAAACATAATTAAAAATATCCCAAACTTTCATTTTAGGTAGTTCTAAATAATCAAATATATTTTTTAGAATTTGCTGAGTATTTTTAGTATTTTATTGGGTGCTATTTAGGCTAATAACTAATTTTCTAGGACTTCTAGAATTTATTGTGCAAACCAAGGAACATAGAATGGACCCAAGTAATTTTCTTTAGTTTATAATATTATTATATATTTTCTGAAATTTTTTAGAATTTTTGGAATATTGTTAATATTATTTTTGGTTAAATAGATAAAAGTAATTTTTAGAGTTTCTAGTAATTATAGTAGGAAACCTATGAACATAAAACTGTCCCAAGTATTTTTTTAGGGTTTGTTGGTTCAATATTTATTTTCTTTAATTTTTCCAAATTTCTATGATTATTTTTAATATTTATTTTGAGTTATTAGATTTAAAATAACTTAAATAATATTTTGATAAAGGCAAATTGAAAACAAATAATATAAACAAACCACCCAACCAGATTCTGACACGTGTCTACCCAATCCCTTTTCTTTCAACCGTATACCAGCATATATATATATATATATATATATATATATATATATATATATATATATATATATATATATATATATATATAACATTAATAAGCCGATTAATTTGAGAGAGAGAGAAGGGGTTGGGGGATTGTCATCTAGGGTTCTTCAATTTTCCAGAAGCCATTACTCATAGCTCCGGACTCCAAACGTGTCCTCATTTCTTGTGTTGGAATCATATTGAGGTTATTTTTCAGAATATATAATTTGTTTCACAAAATTCAGATTATTAAATTATAGAATATTCGTAGAGCACAGCATATCCGAAAATAGATGCGTCTCGATGTTTTTGGATTCCAGAAGAACCAGGAATCCGAACCATGAACCATTTGAAGTTTCGGAAAGATAAACTCGAGATTATCAATATATATTTTTCCAAGAATTTAACTAGAATTATTTTAGTGCTGCTAATTCTGTAGAACTTCTAGGTTAGCAATCATCCACCGTTGTACAATACGATTTTGTATGTGCAATAGTTTCCAAACGAATTCGAATCTGGATGATCTATAAATTCTAGCTTGTGTGTGACACTAAAATCTAGAAGAAATTATGAATGAAAGTCAAGTTTGTATCGGTTGACTGTTCTGTCAACAAGATTGTCCCGATTTGCGTGCCATGAGTCTCGTATTGATAAAATCGGGTTCATTAGACAAAATTTTGGAATTTAGCTAAAAATTTAGAATAAAAATTAAAATAAGATTTTATATTAATTATTCTAGAATTAAATAAATTAAATTAAATATCTTCTGATATGGTAAATTCGTAATACATAGGCTATTTGGACTTTAACTTGGATTTTGACTCGTACCAGCTAAGGACCATAGGCGAGTACATTCTTTGATAGTTTTTATTATTAGATATTTTCTATGATGCATGTTTATAATTGTTTTTTACCTGATTACTGATACGATGGATATTCTGATTGGTATTGTATGGATTTATTTTCGTGAGATACGTATTTTCAAGCCTATTGACTTTTTTTGGACTAATGAATTACTGGACTAATATATTTTCTGGCCTATTGACATATTTTGGACAATTGAGATTATTCGTGTCTGAACTTGGATCCATGAGTACTAGTCGAACAAAAAAATACCTAGGAGACGCGTGGACATTTTCTTTCTATCATATGGTCTTACTGGAATAATAGCAGCTACGCACGACACGTGTGGTTTGTCGAATATTACCCCCTAGCCATTTATATGTCAACTTGATATTTCAAAATACTAGTTTGATACATTTATTCTGGATTAATCTATATTTGCTGATTGTACACTTGCATGACAGGTTTTCTTGTTCACATAACTGTCTGTCTTTACATGCTTTTTTGTTCTTCTTTCTTGTCTTTCATTATTTCTTTATTTCACTGTTCCTCTATGATGTACCCTATTCTATTATTATATGCTCTTCAAGTATTTTATAACTATTTACTGCTCATAGTACTTATCAATTAACTGAAACTGATATTGGGTTGTACTCGTTCCATCTTGACTGGGTAAACAATTTTAGGTGACTTGCTATCTTGCACATTGGATTTTGTTGGAGATCGAGATACTTTTGGAGACCAATATTAGAATTTATATAGTTTAGCAACTTCTTTGGATTTGATGTTTAGAGAATTTGTTCTGGAGTTATGATTTAATTGTATATTAAGAATCTTGTAAAACTATGTAAATATTGTGAATGAGCAATAGATTTGAATTTGTGATTAAATATTATCTATTTTGATAGATGTACCATTGTTATCATAGACATCATACTACCGCCGATGCTGCGGCATAGGCTGGGCTTGGCCACGTACTCGTATCCAAAAAATGGTGCGGATCGTGACAAGTTTTTATGGTGGCCCACGCAGGTCCGATTTTATAAATAGTGTGAACTCATGGTAGTACTTAAGTTAGTCTTACTACTGCGAGCCTGAGACTAGTAATAATAATTTTATAAATAGTGTGAACACAGCTGGCATATTTGTCAATCCAAAGGGCATTACTAAGAACTCATAGTGACAATAGCGAGTCCATGATGTTGCGATCATTGGAGGCTCTAATATCATTTGTCAATTCTCGTAGCTCCGTCATGCTGCGGTCGAGCATATCCAATCGTGCGATAAGCATCGGATCGTCCGCCTGCGGCTGGGACCGGGACTGGTCCTCCATACTTCGCAGCAAGTCGTCACGGAGAGACGCAATCTGACGGTCAACGGCCTCCTGGACGGCCTCCTGGACTCTGGCCGACGACTGCGAGGGCTGCGACTGCGAGGGGTGTGTGGAATGCACAGCTGTCGGGGAGGCCCTAGATGACTGCGTCGCAACCAGGGCGCCATAGGAGCCCGTACCGTAGTACGTACCCCTCTGGAGACCACCAGCTGCGGTCACCCACAGGTCGTCCGCCGACGGAGATGGACCGGGCTGCGACGAAGCACCAGCCTCTCCAGGTGTAGGTGCACTAGCAGTCGCCCGCTCACGAAGCCTAAGATACTCGGCCTAGAAAAGGTTTGGAAACTCAATAATTGTCTAAGTTATATTAAAATAAACACAAAGTAAAGTAATACTTACATAGGTCTGTGAGGCCCTCTCATCAATGAGATTTTCGTCCTTGCGATGGGTGGCCAAGAAGACGGTCACCATGTTTGCATCCTCACCCCTCTGTACCTGTTAAAAATATATTTTTTATTACTAAACTTAAATATTTTTTCCAAGTACCATTTTATGGTACTTATATTAAAATAATATATTTTAAAAGAAAAAACATACCAAACGACGGAAATATTCCGTCATCGGAATCGAGCCACCACACCACTTGGCAGCATTCTGTCTAGCCGCCTTGGCCTTCTTAGACCTTTCCTTGTAGCTCGGATCGTCGAATCTAGCCCTCATCGCAGTCCACTGCTCAGGCGTGATCCAACCTTGGATCGGTTTTCCAGCACGATCACGAGCCTTCTGGTCATCCAGAGCATCTCGGATAAGCTTGGCGGCAACGGTAGGAAAGAGCCGCTCGATCAACTCGGCCCGGTACGGAGGATAAAAATACGTTTGCTACAATAAATAATTCATTAAGTTAGCATCATGAATATGCATAAATTAGAGGATTTATTTAATATACTTTTACCTGGAAGTGCGCAAACCAGAACGCCTTCCTCTCCTCCGGAGCCTCAGAGTAGTTGATCTAAGGGCCACCGTAGTTGTTCCTCAGAAATTGGCCCAGGCGTCTCTGAACCGACGATGGACGATATCTATACAGAAATAATAATTTAGATTACTGAAAAAGTCAATATACGATAAATAAAGAGAAACACAAATATATACTAAACCATCTAATTGACTTACTTTGTACCGTCGGCCCAAATCTCTGTCCTCGTCTCCTCCGGTGGTGCGCATGGAGGATCTTGCTGATGCTGGGACAACGTCGGCACGACCTCCTCTACATGCTCATCAGTCTCTATGGTTCCGTCAGCAGGAGGAACGCTGGACGAGGGAGTACTATCACGAGTACTATCACGCCTGGAACTACTCATCCCAGGAGTGATGCCACGCAACGTCGTCGCAGTCGGAGATGTGGCTGCTCGATATACTGGAGTACTGGGCGACGATGATCCGGAACCAACAGTAGGCAGTACCGGAGTGGCACTCTGTCTACCTCGGGACCTGCCGAATCCTCCGCGTCGTCCTGTCATATCTGATAACAACATATGATGAATATAGAGAAACACAAATATATACTACATTCTACAGTCAAAATGTGATACATATCTCAAAGCATTATACAGTCAAAATATAATACATATATTCGTTAATGTCAAAATGTGATACATATCTCAAAGCATTATACAGTCAAAATATAATACATATATTCGTTAATGTCAAAATATGATACATATCTCAAAGCATTTTACAGTCCAAATATAGTTACATTCTATATGGAATATTTTATATTTTCAATCATCTTCAGAAAATTCATCTTGTTCGCCTTCTTCGTCCTGCTCTTCCTCTTCCTCGTCTTCACTTTTATCTACTTCGTCCTCTTCGGATAATTCTACATCTTCTACATTATTACTCGTGTAATGAGTAACTTCCGTTGAGTCCACATCTACAATATTTGTTACAAGAGGTAGATCGTCCTCCTGATAAGCTATTTCGTCAATGTCAAAGATATTTCTAGCTTTAGTCTTGCATACTGCCCACCAATCCGACCTCGCTGTCCCCCGTCTAGGATAAGTTGTGAAGTACACGAGCTGAGCCTGACTTGATAGGACAAATGGTTCGTAGCCTTGATATCTACGCTTGTAGTTTATATCCACAAGGCCATGCTTGTCAATTTTCCAACCTTGATCTTGAATCGGATCGAACCATTCACACCTGAATAGCACGATATTAGCAGGTTCTGGGCCATAATTATATGTCAACTCCATAATCTCTCGTAAGATGCCAAAAAAATCATTGTCCGGATTGACGTCTTTGTAGTTTGTAGATTTGATACACAAACCACTGTTTTTCGTGGAATCAAGATCCAGAAAGCTGTCTCTGATAGGAGCATTTGTTGACTTGAACCTGAACCCATTCACACAGAAACTTGGCCATATTTTTACGGCAGTAATTGGTCCCTTGGCTAGAGTCCTAATAGATTCAGTCTCGGATGATATTAGACGATCGACCTAAATACCAAAGTAGCGATGGTAAGTTATTTATTTTACAAGTGCAGAAATAAAAAGTAATTACCAAGTATCTTACATATGCGCTCAACCAAGAAGGAAAATGGCATCTCATTTCTTGTTCTACTTCTTCGTCTGTTATATAGGGTCTAACCGACCTTAACTCATCATTATATGTGCTGAAAAACAATGATGCAACTACTAATTAGTAGCATAATAGTATCTTATACTATTACATTGAGATGATGTAAACGTGGACGTATTAATTACTTACCCCTCTAGCTTCTCCACTTCATCCTCGTCACAATTGAGTAATATATATAATTGAGCAGCCCTTAGCTCATCGTCATTCAAATATCTCTTCTTCATTTTTCCCGAAGGCTTTCCGGATGCATTGAATACTTTGAGTATTGTATCATTAGATTCCTTATATGCGTCGTCGTTTCTGGGAGCTTTATTCCTATTAGTAGCAACATGCGGTTTGAAATACGTCGAGCAAAAGTTTGTAATCTCCTCGAGAACATAAGCTTCACAAATAGATCCTTCAACCCGTGCCTTATTTTTTACCTTTCTCTTTAGGTGATTTAGATGACGCTCGAAGGGGTACATCCACCGATAACCGACAGGACCACCAACACGTGCCTCATAGGAAAGATGAATTGGCAAATGCTCCATAGAGTCGAAGAATCCTGGAGGAAACACCTTCTCGAGCTTACATAGTGTTACCGCAATGTCCCTCTCTTGCTTTTCTAGACGATCGACGAGCAACTTAGTACAACAAAGATCTCTGAAGAATATGCTCAGCTCTGTCAATGGGTCCCAAACGACCTGCGGTAAGAATTCCCGAAATGCAATCGGAATTAACCTCTCCATGAATACATGACAATCGTGGCTCTTCATACCTACTAGTTTATTCTCCTTGAGGTCGACGCATCTTCTCAAGTTTGACACGTACCCGTCTGGAAACTTTAGACCCTGAATCCACCTACAAAGTCTACCTTTATCCTCTTTATCCAGTGAGAAAACTGACTTAGGTTGCTTTAACTTTCCATTCCCCTCCTCTATCAGATGCAATGCAGGACGTCTACATATGTCTTCTAAGTCCAACCTGGCCTTCGGATTATCTTTCGTCTTCCCCTTTACATCCATTACAGTATTAATTATGTTATCAAACACATTCTTCTCGATATGCATGACATCAAGGTTATGTCTGATCAGATTGGTGCTCCAATATGGCAGATCCCAGAATATACTCCTCTTCGTCCAGTTATGGGTGCGACCAAATCCGTCACACTTGTACCCCTTAGCAGGCTCTTCGATAGCACTTGGTAAATATTTTACCTCTTCCCATATCGTGCATCCGGGCCACCTTGGAGGTGGATTGGCCTTCTCCACAACTCCCGCACGAAAAGCATTCTGATTCCTCCGGTACGGATGATCCTTTGGCAAAAATTGTCGATGACAATCGAAGAAGCACGGTTTGCCTCCGTGTTTCAAACGGAAAGCCTGAGAACGGTCCATGCAATACGGACATGAGAGACGACCATGGGTGCTCCATCCCGATAACATTCCATAGGCCGGAAAGTCGTTGATGGTCCACATAAGTGCTGCCCTCATCTGAAAATTCTGCTTTCTAGAAACATCGTACGTGTTGGCACCTACTTCCCACAGCTGATTCAACTCATCTATCAAAGGCTGTAAGTACACATCGATGTTCCTCTTCGGATTGTTCGGACCCGGGATAATAACGGTTAGGAACATATACGGAGTCTTCATGCACATCCAAGGCGGTAGATTGTACGGAGTGACGATCACAGGCCAACACGAATACTGGGAGCCCGAAAGTCCGAATGGGGTAAAACCGTCAGAGCAGAGCCCCAATCTGATATTACGTGCTTCCTCGGCAAAATGTGGATACTCTCGATCAAAGTGCTTCCATGCTTCTCCATCGGATGGATGATCCAATACTCCTTCGATCTGTTTTCGCCTGTGCCAACTCATATTTTCTGCAGTCTCCTTAACCATAAACAACCGCTGCAACCGCGACGTCAAAGGCAAGTAGTGCATCGAATCGGTAGGCTTCCTTGCACCGACAGACTTTTCTCTAACAGTGGCCTTGTAGCGATCAGCACCACAGAATCTACACGCATCTTCATCCTTGTCGTCTTTGTAGTCCAACATGCACCCATTGCGACATGCATCAATTTTCTCGTATCCCATCCAAAGCGATCTCACCATCCTCTTAGATCGATAGAAGTCTTTAGGCAACTTTGCACCCTCGGGCAAGATCTCTATAATCAAATCGAGCAGTCGATTATAGCATTCTTGCGACATGTTAAAATCGGACTTGATGCTCAATAATCTTGTAACCACCTCCAACGGTGAATGGTCCTCACAACCAGGATATAGTGGAGTCCTTGCATTCTCAAGCAACTCCATAAACTTTGCAGCATCGGCATTCGGTGCCTCCTCAGCTGCATCATAATTGTCTGGATTGAAACTAGGTCCTGCCGCATCATAATTGTCAGGATTGAAACTAGGCCCCGCCGCATCATAATTGTCAGGATTGAAACTAGGCCCCGCCGCATCATAAACCATGTTCACCAACCCGTCGTCGTAAGCATCGTGGTCTTGGACATCCATATACGGCTCCACATAGGGCTCCGACTCTGATGCTAGAGATACAAGTTCTTCGTGCGCGGTCCACTGATAGTAATTCGGCGTAAAGCCCTTCGAGTATAAATGATATGTAACTTCCACTTCTGGATGATATTTCCTGTTGCGACATCTCACACATGGACACTTAATTTTGGTACCGTCCATGTACTGAGGGAACGCCTTGGCGAACTGCAGGAACTGCTGTACACCCTCAATGAATTCATCCCGCACACCGCACATGTCATCAGGATGACGGTTGTACATCCACGAACGATGACGCAGATAGTAATTCATATCCATTTCTAGATACTTCTGCAAAATTGACAGTATGTATCATATAAATCATTACATGCAAAATTAACTTCTGTGTCTGTGTCAGTGTCCGTTATTGGAAAAGCAGTATATATATATATATATATATATATATATATATATATATATATATATAACATTACCCAAATAATATCTTAATACCACTTTACTACTATACCTTAACCCACTTCTGTGTCAGTGTCCGGATTTTAGTGTAGTAGGCTCCAGCCGAAGCCAATAAGTTTCTTGAGATGCATGTCCTTAATGATGCATGCTGCGATGATATCTTTGCTCCATTAGAGGCTCTTCATACTGCTAGCTAGTGATTTCAGTAAGTGTTGAAATTAATCCTTTATTTATTTAAGCTGATTTGTAAGTTTCGTTTAGCTAATTCAACTGTTATAGTCATATTATTTAGACCATTAGGCACTTCTTGAAACTGGCAGTAGGGTGAGGAACTGAGATACATAACTCCGCAGTACTTTGCTTTCGGCAATTAACCCCTATATATATTGGGAGTGCAACGAGGAAGTAGCTAGAGCTCAAAATTCTTGGGGCACAATTAAGGACGGTTGCTTAGATCATACACTTCCTGGTCGAATAATTGGCGTTCTAATTAATTTGATCACATGATCAGTTGTTGTACGAATATTCAGGAATTAGTTCTAATTTGTTCACCCAATGTACGTAGTCATGACATATGAACATGGATTCAATAATAGCCATCATTTTTTCCCCTCCTCCATTGGACCAATGAATAGTAACCACAAAATCAAACAATTAGTATGTATGTATGTATGTATATATATATATATATATATATATATATATATATATATATATTGCAAAAGTGCAAATAAATACACTTATGTTCTTTCTTTCTTATTCATCGATCCATATTATTTATTTATTTTATACTTGAAAGAAGAAATTAAAATCTGATCTCTACATGATCGCACATGCATGAACATTGTCAAAAAACCTAACCCTAACCCTAACCCTAACCCCATGTCAAAAAACCTAACCCTAACCCTAACCCTAACCCCATGTCAAAAAACCTAACCCTAACCCTAACCCTAGGTCCAGATCAGTGTCTGTGTCAATGTGTGTGTGTGCCGTGTCTGTGTCTGTGTCAGTGTCAGTGTGTGTGTCGTGTTTGTGTCAATGTCACATGTGTCCTGTGAGAGAGAGAGAGAGAGAGAGAGAGAGAGTATACCTTGCCGGAGTAGTCGCGGTCGACGGAGCTGGGGAGGGGGGGAATATGTTTTCGAATCGAAATTTCAACTGACGGGGAAAAAGGAAACCGACCCCTAATTAACCAAATTTTAGCGACGTTTAGCGACGTCCAATAAAAATATCGCTAAATTAAATATTTGCGACGTAAAGGACGTCGCTAAACACGTTGCTAAATATTTTGAGTTTAAATGTCGCTATATACGTCGCTAAACGTCGCTAAATTAGACATATTAGCGACGTTTAGCGACCTTAATTGAACTTATAGCGACTTATCTTTTAAAATTGTATTAAAAGTCGCTAAACGTCGCTAACTGTCGCCATTTAGCGACGTCTAGCGACGTGTTTATAATGAGTCGCTAATTTATGTATTATTAGCGACGTTTCTTTTGACGTCGCTAAAATACGTCGCTAATCCCGCTTTTTCTAGTAGTGGGACAAAGTGGCCATTCATAACTTAGGATTGATTTAAATTTAGGAGAATGACTAGGACTAGGTATACAATAAAAATGCCTTATTTCAATTTTATTGCTTGGGTAGTTAAGTTGTTACAAATGATACGTGATTAAGGTAGGTATAAATGTTAAATTTTGAGGTAAACTCTAGTAGATGAATTTGAGAAATTAGGTATTATATATTATGGGATTTTGATAAGTAGTAGTGAGCAAATGTGGGGTAGAATTCTCGATTGACGAATTATTTCTTTGGGGTTAATCAATTATTGAAGATAAGAATTATTATTATTATTATTATTTTGTGCTTTGAGGTTTAAATTTCTATCTAGTTTGATGATTATGATTTTCTTGCTAAAATAAGGTTAAATTCTTGTTTTAGAAAAAAAATAGTTTTCAACGTAAATGATGATAAAGATAAGAAGTTGGAGATTTATTGAATTTTAGATTTTTGTAGATTGATATGGTGGATTTATGTTTTAGTTTGAAGAATTTAAAATTTTAAGGTTTGATTTAAAATTTTAGAGTATTGTTTATTTAATTTATGATTTTGAGGAATTTTAAAGGATTAACATTAGAGCTATTGACATACAAGATGTGGATTTAAACTTTATATTTTGACATTTTGAAATTAAATTTTAAGTTTTTAGAATTTTGAGGAGTTGAGATTTTATGGATTTGAAAAATTTTAAGGATTAAAATCTAATTCAAAAAAATATAGTCATAGCTATAAAGATTTCTGGAAGTGATTAAAATTTTATTTTATTTATTTTATTTTATTTTTTTAGGAAAGTATGATACATTTTATTTAATTTTTTAAAGAGTTAAAATTTGAGGATTTTATTTTAAGGATAAAATTATAAGGTGGGTAGAAGTTGTCATATTTGATTATTGACAAAAACAATTGAGGATAATGTTGAAAGTTTTTAAAATTGAGGATAATCTTAAAAGTTTTGAGATATAATTCGAGAAATTCAAAGATAATATTGAGAATTTGAGTGTTAGGAGTTCAATATAATATTGAGATTTGATTTATGGGTCGAGTTAGACCAAAAGAATAACAATACAAAGACTAATTTTATAACTTGTTGAATTTGACTTTTAAGGACTTAATTTGAATTCAAAATTTAATTTTTTTTTGAGAGATATGATTGATGGAGTAGATTTGGAATTCAAATTTTGAGGATGAGACTTTGAATTTTTTAAATTTATTCATGAAATATATAGTAGTAGGATTTACTTTGAAGATTGGATTTAACTTTTAAATTTATAGGATTGAATCATTAATCGATGTTCTGAGGATGATCATTGATTTAAATACCAAGAATTTGTATACGTAATAGCAGTGAGGACAAAACAAATTATGGCTATAGGAACAAATCAAATTATTGTGAGAAATGAATACAATATGAGATTTCAATTTTTAAGGATGGAATTAATTTTTTTAAAACTTCAAGATTGGATTTAATTTTTAAGTTTCGATATGAGATTAAATTTGAAGAATTTAATTATTAAATTTTTGAAGACAATTATAAATTATATTTAAATTTTAAGGAAATAATGTTAGATTTTATTTAAGAGTTATGACTTGTGAATCAGATTTAAGAGAAAAATTCTATTGGATTTTAAATTTTGAAGATAAATTCAAATTTTGAAGATTTACTTTAAAATTTTAAGTTGTGAGGATAAAGTTAATTTTTAAGGACTTTGTTAAATAACAATAGTGGTTTGACTTCATGATTATATTGCTTGAATTTTGATGATGGGAGAAATTTTTTTATTAAGGATTATAAATTTCGAGGATAAATATTAATTAAAGATTTGATAATTTAATATTGCATAATTGACAATTTTGTTAAATCACAGATTTTTATGAAGTTATGAAATGATTGGATTTATCATTAAATTTTTAGAAATTTAAGAATATTATCATTATATTTATTTGACTACAAGATATAAATTTAAAATTTATATTTTAAATGTTGCATTGACGATTTTGTAAGTATTATATTGTTTGAGTATTGTGTGGAAAAAGAATCGTGTAGTAAGATTATTAATGGATTAGTGTTTTAATTAAAAAATTTGGGATGAGATTTTAAATTTTATAAATATGCATTGATTAGATCTAAATTAGAGGATTGAATATTAAATTTTTTTAGTATTTAATTATTAACTTAAAATTTTGGAGGAGATTGTGATAACAATAGAATTTGATTTAAAAATTAAAGATTTTCAGAAATATGATATTTTTAGAATTTTGAAAATTTTGTGAAATAAAAATATGTGTTTACTTCATGATTATATGTTTTGTTGAATTTAAATTTTGATGGTAAAAAAAAATATTGAGGATTTTAAATTTTAAGGATAAATTTTTTTAAGGGGGTAGACTTGTAACCTCCATATCCTGAAATTCTAGCTTAAATGTTGTTATTAGATAAATTTGGGACTATTGAGATTTTTCACAATTTTTTGGTTAATTAAAACTAGTAACACTAATTTTTTAGGGATTTTAAAAAAATTATTTTAGTGAGAAACCTAATTAAAAATAGCCTAAACTTTTATTTTAGATTCTAAATAATCAAATATATTTTCTAGAATTTTATAAAAAAAAAATTTGAGTATTTTGAGTATTTTAATGGGAGTTATTTCGGCTAATAACTAATTTTTTTGAATTCTAGAATTTATTGTGCAAGCCAAGAAATATAGAATGGACCCAAGTAATTTTTTTGGGTTTATAATATTAGTACATATTTTGTGGATTTTTTTAGAATTTTTGGAATATTTTTAATAGTTATTTTGGTTAAATAGTTAAAACTAATTTTTAGAGTTTATAGTAATTATAGTAGCAAACCTATGAATATAAAACTGCCCCAAGTATATTACTAGGATTTGTAGGTTCAAAATTTATTTTCTATAATTTTTCCAAAATTTTATGATTATTTTTAATATTTATTTTGGGTTATTTAGTTTTAAAACGGCTTAAATAAGTTATTGATAAAGGCAAATCAAAAATAAATAATGTAAACAAACCACCCAATCAAATTCTGGCACGTATCCAGCCTATTCCTTTTCTTTCAACCGCATACCAAGAGATATATATATATATATATATATATATATATATATATATATATATATATATATATATATATATATATATATATATATAACTTTAATCAGCCGATTAATTTGAGAGAGTGAGTTATTTAGATTTAAAACAGTTTAAATAATATTTTGATAAAGGCAAATCAAAAACGAATAATATAAATAAACCATCCAACCAGATTCTGACACGTATCTTGCCTATCATATTACTTTCAGTCGCATACCAGTATATATATATATATATATATATATATATATATATATATATATATATATATATATATATATAATAACCTTAATCAGCCGATTAATTTGAGAGAGAGAGAAGGGGTTTGGGGATTGTCATCTAGGGTTCTACGATCTTCCAGAAGCCATTACTCATAGCTCCGGACTCCAAACGCGTTATCGTTTACTACCTTTGAACCATATTGAGGTTATTTTTTGGAATATATAATTTGTTTCACAAAATTCAGAGTATTAAATTCTAGAAAATTCGTAGAGCACAACTTGTCCAAAAATAGATGCGTCTCGGTATTTTCTCGATTTCGGGAGAACCAGGGATCCGAATCATGAACCGTTTAAAGTTTCGGAAATCTAACGTCTAGACCGTCGACATATGTTTTTCCCTTAGTTTAATGTGAATTATTAATGTGCTGTTAATTCTATATAACTTATAGGTTAGCAATCAAACACCATTGCACAATATGATTTTGTATGTGCAATAATTTCCAAACGAATTTGAATCCATATGAGCCACAAATTCTAGCAATTTTGTGACGTAGAAATCTATAATAAATCATGCATAAAAGTTGAGTTTGTATCGATTGACTATTCGGTCAACAAGATTGCCTCGATTTGTGCGCCATGAGTCTCGAGTTGATAAAATTGGGTTCTTTGGACAAAATTTAGGAATTTACCTAAAAATTTAAAATAAAAATAAGATTTTAGAGTAATTATTCTAGAATTAAATAAATTAAATAAAATATCTTTTGACACGATAAATTCGTAATACATAGGCTATTTGGACTTTGACTTAGATTCTGACTCGTACCAGCTAAGGACCACAGGTTCCTACATTCTCTGATAGTTTTTATTTTTTGATATTTTTTATGATGCATGTTTATAGTAGTGTTTTACCAGATTTCTGACATGATGGATACACGGATTGATATTGTTTGGATTCATTTTCGTGAGATACGTATTTTCAGGACTATTGACTTTTTTCTAGACTAATGAATTTATGGACTAATGAATTACTGGACTAATGAATTATTGGACTAATATATTTTCTGGCCTGTTAACATCTTCTGGACTATTGAGATTATTCTTGTCTGGACTTGGATCCATGAGTTCTAGTCGGCGGGGAAATACCTAGGAGATGCGTGGACATTTCCTTTCTATCCTATGGTCTTATTGGAATAATAGCAGCCACACACGACACTTGTGGTTTGTCGGATATTACCTCCTAGCGGTTCACATGTCAAATTGGTCTTTCAAAACACTAGTTAAATATAGTCATTCTAGATTAATCTATACTTGCTGATTGTACACTTGCATGACAGATTTTCTAGTTCACATATCTGTTTGTCTTTACATGCTTCTCTGTTCTTATGTCTCATTATTTCTTTATTTAACCGTTCCTCTATTATGTACCCTATTCCATTATTATATGATTATCAAGTATTTCATAAATATTTACTACTCCTAGTACTTGTCAATTAATTAGAACTGCTATAGGTTGTACCGTTCTATCTTGATTGGGTAAATATTTTTAGGTGACTTACTATCTTGCTCATTGGATTTTGTTGGAGATCGAGATGCTTTTGGAGGCCAATATTAGAATTTAGATAGTTTAACAACTTCTTTGGATTTGATGTTTAGTGGGTTTATTTTTGAGTTATAATTTAATTGTAAATTAAGAATCTTTTAAAACTATATAAATATTGTGAATGGGCAATAGATTTGAATTTGTGATTAAATATTATATATTTGGATTGATGGACCATTATTATCATAGACAACGTATTGCCACCGATGCTACGACGTAGGCTAGGCTTGGCCACGTACTCGTATCCGAAAAGCAGGTACTGGTGGTGACAAATTTTTATCACCAAGCAAGCTCCACCATACTGGCCTACTCCCTTCTCCGTAGTTTCTCTCATAAACTCAAACTTTGGCTGGCCTGGTGGATTAAAGATAGCACAACCTCTATGGAAATCTAATACTGCATGATAATAGCTAAGCCAATCCATCCCCAACACTACGTCAAAATTTTATATTGGAAATACCAAAAGTTGAGCTCTCATCTCCCGTCCACAAATAATAACTGAAAAAGTCCTACAGGTACTAGTTACAGGCACTATTTCTCCCCTGGTAAGAATCCTCCAACTCTTAGGCAAGGGTGAAGTAGCTATTCTATGCATTGCTACAAATCTTGATGATATGAATGAAAGAGTGGCCCTAGAATCAAATAAAATAGTGGCAGGTACTGATCCGACTAGAATAATACCTGTAATAGTCTATCCTTCAGTCTTTTCTCCTTCCTGAGTCAGTAAAAATATATGTCCTTGCCTCTGAGCTACTGCCTGCTATCTTGCTTTCGTGAATTGTACTGCTTGCGACGACAAGGGTGGTCCTCTTTGTTGGCCTCCTGGTGTTGGTAAACGAGGTAATCCTCCTCCTTGGTTGGTTGCTCCTAGTGCTGGTACTGCTGGTTTTTGAACTCCTACTGGAACAATGGCTCCATGCTGCAGATACTCCAGAGTCTGATGTTGTCCCGATCTGTAAATCATGCAAGTTTCCAGTTTCTTGCTGCACTCCCTTTGCACATGCCCCTTCTTGCCACAAAAGTGACAAGTCGGAGGTTCTCTAAGCTGGTAGGGTCCTGTCCTCTATTGTTGCTACTGATGTCCCCTTGGTCGTCTGATAGGCCCTCATTGTTGCATCTTTGCTGGTCCTTGCTGAATTCTTTGTTGATTCCCTTTTCCTTTGCTGATGGCCTCCTGAACCATGACCTCCGTCAATAATTCAACATAAGAGATCCTGGATTATGAGCTGGTATAGTATTAAAGCTCCTGAGTCAGCCCGTGATAAAATCTCTTAGCTTTCTCCAAGTTATTGGGTATCAGAACGGTGCCATATCTACTGAGGCGGCTAAAATCTGAGTCATACTCATCGACTGTCTTGTTCCCCTGCTCTAGATAGAGGAACTGATTGTATAATGCATCCTTTACAGTGGCCGAAAATTATTTCTTCTCAAAGTACTTCAAGAATTGCTTCCAAGTCTGATGTGTACCCCATTGGCGCTCCATCATTTTCCACTAGTGATGAGTGTTCCCTTCTAACTGATTCCTCAAGCCTGTCATCCAAAAGTCTGTAAGCATCTATGACGCCTCTAAAAGCTTCTTGGTACTGGTAATCCAAGTTGTGGTCTCCTCTGGACTCTCATTGCCTTTATATGGCTTGGGGTTCATTTGCACAAAGTCCTTAACTTAACCAATACGTGCTTGTGGTACTGGAGCTAGTGCCTGGGCTGGTGCGGTTGCTAGTGCAGCCATCCTCTTAAGTGCTGCAAGGAATCCCTGTCTTATCTCGGCGGCATGCTGCCTCTGCTCTGCCGCTTGCTGCCTCTGCTCGACAGCCAGTTCGGCAGCCTGTTGTCTATGTTCCTACATTATTATCTAAAAGAATTGGAACATCTGCGTTTGGCCGTCCTATGGTCCTGCTGGAGTTGGGGGAGCTCCATTAGGCACTATAGGAGGAGCTGGTGGAACCGGATTGTCAGTATGTCCGTCCGGTCCTGGAAGTCGAGGAGTCATCGAGGCCTCTCCTGGTGATTGGCTATCATCCCCAGGAGACGTGTTACCCCCGGTAGCGGCACGTCTGTTACGCAAATTCATCTCTCTGTAAGAGATGGACAAATAATTAGGAAGAGTATCTGAATCAAGTAGGATGCAAGCATTTATTCAAATAGGAAGAATTGGGAGGAAGGTAAGTTATAGTCAAATATGGATGAGACCTAAAACTTTAATCCTAAGTGCAGGCCCACTCGGTATAGTTATGTAACCGAAATAACTAACTCGACCTGCATGACCACCACTAAAAATATGTCACGCCACAGTCCCAAAATACGTAAGACCAGATATACGTACACATGTCAACTGTACGAACAAGTATAGGAACCCAATTTAATGGACCTAACCAGTTGTAGTACGCTGTAAAATATGACTAAGACTCAATATCACATGCAGGTAAAATCTAATCTCATCCACAAAATATCATAGAATAAAAAACTGAATAAAATAAATAAGTCTCAAAATCTACTACAAAAGAATATCTAGTGGAGAACAATCCACGAAAATGAGTACAAAAGAATACAACTAAGTAATAAAGAAATAGTCTGTGTGTCAGCAAACTAGATAAAGACACCAAAGACACTAAGCAATTGTCGTCCATGAATTAATTCTCAAGGAAACTCCTGTGGCTCCACCTCAAAGTCCTCGTCTGCAAAATCTCCAACTCTGTAATTCATCGGATACAAGTGCTCATTTGGATCTGGAAAAGGTGCGATGTCCTCAGAGGGACATAACAAGTACACAAAAAATTGACATGCATGAAAGTAAAGCAGTAAACAATAAATAGGGTAACTAAATTATCTATATGATGTGCACTCGAGACATCTCTAATGGCGCATGAGGGTGGAGAAATAGAAGAATAGTCTTCCCATCTGGCGTCCAAAAAGGACTCGGGGGTACATGAGTTACACCATATATACATTAGAAATAAAAATCCCATACGCTCACTAGTAGATTCTCCCCTCCCAATGTATATGAACCGCATACGCGGTACAGACATAATACAACGACGTCAATAATATAGACAACAAGACCAATACTAACTACCAACATAAGACGCGAACTCACGTATTAATGGCCAGTCAACACGCTAGTCCATGCACTCTATTTCACTTAGTGAACGTGTTTGAAACAGTGTCAGGTCAGTAGATACCACGAATCTTCACAACATAATAGGTAAGTCTACTACTCTAAACGCGTGCACAGAATTAATCAAAGTAAAACTAGGCATATGTAAACTGTACAATACAAACAAGCAAGGTGTACTTGCCTTCCAAGCCAAAATGCGAGCACAACAAATCCGGTCCGGAGCTCTCCACAGGAATATCTCGAACACCTACCAATTAATTATTACACTAATTAGACTCTTACTATCTAGTCAAAATTATGTTATTAACTAGTTATTAATTCTACGTTGATTGCACATGCAAGTAACTAGCCCTCAAAATAATACTCATCATTAAATGTTACCAAAATTAATTTTTAAAGACATTAATTAATATAAATAATAATTCTGGAATTAATCATAAAATAAGCAAAATAATGGTTTTTTTTCTACAAAGGGTTTCTACGAAGGTTGGCAATTAATCATGCTAATATAGGTGCTAAATAAAAAAATTTCGACATGCAAGTTCTCAAAAGAAGAAATCATACAAATGTTAAATTCTTTAAATAATTCTAAAATATAGAAAATAATGATTTAATGAGTCCCTACATGCATCTTTATCAGTTCTATTTATTGGTCTGTCCGTTGGACACATACTAGTCTTCTAGCAATAGTATTGGCAAAATTTTATATTATAACCCTACTATTATGCTTTGCATAAAAATCTAAAATCATAATTAATTCTGGAAAAATAAGGTTTTGATCAAAAATAATAGGAAAGATATTAATATATGGCCAAAGAACAAGTAACAATAGATTTATATGAAAACTAGGTCAACTAGGTGACTTTTTATGCATAAAAACTATTTTAATAAAAAATAATATTTCTAAAAAATAAATTAAAAATGAATTTAGTATAGGTTAAGAACATCATAATTTAATTATTTATAAAGTTTTAGAAGGGTTTGATGCAGGGTTTTGGAGAAAACATAAAACTAGGTCACCCTTTCCATTGTACATACAATTGTTTCCAAAAATAATAATAAATTAATAATCTGGAATAAACAGTAAAAATATGAAAATAATAATTTAAACATCATATTTCTATATTAATAACAAGGTTTAATCAAGGTTTCTACCTATGGGTGCATACATGCATTCATGGGTTCAAACCTTTACATGCAAACTCTAAAATAAAACCCAACAATGAAAAACATGGCACTAGTTTTGCAAACATATATAAAAATATTTATTTATATATATACAACAATTATTCATGCATTTATACTCATAGATAGGGTTTGAGGAAGAATGAGACTTACTAGAGAGAAGGATGAAGAACTAGGTTTCTTGGATGAAGGAGATGGCGTTGTGTCCACGTGAAAGGGGGGGGGGGTTGGCCTTGGTGTTGAAGGTGGCGGCTATGGTAAGAAAGTTAGGGTTTGGATGAGAAGGAGATTAAGTTAGGATTTTGGATGATTAGGAGAGATAAAATATATATGAGTATATATATATATATATATATATATATATATATATATATATATATATATATATATATATAGATAGAAAGATAGAGAGGGAGAGGAGGTCGCGGGTTTGGAGAGAGGGAGATGTACGCGCGGGTATGGAGGGGGGGGGGGTCGATCAAGGGTTTGGGATAGAGTAGGATTAGTTTAAATTATTTTCTAATTTGGTTAGTAGCAATATAAGATAAATCACTAATCCTAATAGATATTAATATCAAAGATTTGATTGGGATTCAAAGGAATAAGATAATAATAAATAAATACATAAATAATTCCTAAAAAGAAGAAAGTGGCCTAAATTGACATGGAGGAATTATGGGTTGCTTAATGAAGAAGGTTGGATTAAAAAATAATCAAAAAAAATTATTTATATAAAAATATCTAAATATTATCCATAAGAAACTTGGGTTGTTACACTAGTAACATACTAATGCTAAATGATCGAATTTTATATCACATGACGATCCTACGGGTACTGTATCCGGTGTAGGCTACTTCCTACGAAGGGCGATGTAGATTTTGGGGTCGTCCTATGTTATTAATGTTTAAATTACGGTGAAGTATCCTAATGCAACAATTTGATTTAAATTGATTTTAAAAATAATGTAAATAAACATAATAAATATAGAATACACATAAAATACCTATATTTGGGTGAGAGTTTTATATAGTGTGCATTACTTTGACTCATAAAAGAGTGAGATTCATTATGGGTCAATAACCTCTATGAATTGGGTAATGACATTGTGTGCATGAGGGATTGTTGATTATAAAAGGAATCCAAGTTCCGATATATCGGGTTGATGATGTCCCCTTTAGGAACTCATAAGGTTTATCATGTAAACCCTGCATGTAGATTATATCCGACATGACAAATAAGTTGAGTGGTACTACTTAAGGATAAAAGATGTCGATCAATACAATTGTTATTAACTTAATTTGATCGACGGACATTCGATATCTTAACATGGGGAGACAAACAAGCCTATAATAAGAAGGAGCCCATAATCGTAATTTTGGATTAGGAAGGTAGTGAAACAATAGCTCTTTAGTGGACCGAGCTATTGTTAACGGGACGAGATTATGTGTTCGGGTTGAACATGGGATACCCGGATCTGTTTGGATACCTAACCCTAATTTCTTCTCATGGTCCATGCCGTAGCCTATAAATATCCTCTATTCTCTGGCCGTCATGGTAATAAAAAAGTAAGCAGCTTTCCCTAAATTCATTTTTCACGTAAGGAGAGAAAGAGGGTCGGCCAAGGAGAAAAATGTTGGAATATCATCGCCCACACGACGTTCAATCTGAGAAAGGAACACGTGCAGAAGATCTTGGGGTCGCTAACTGATCAAGGTTGCTGAAAACCTTCATCTTCTTCTTGTTACTTCAGGTATAATTCGTGAACCCTAGTTTTCTCCTTTGAATGATTAGATCACGTATTAAACTTGTTAATTTTCTTTTGATCGATATGCACACCAATCTGCGGTCCTAGGGATCCTAGTTCCATCGCCTAGAGTGTTAGTCTTTGTACCCACTTATATACATTTATATTAACCAACTTTCTAATTCTACATAGTGAAGAAATATGTCAATTAGTACCACAATAATAACATTAGCATTAACATAATAATTGGAGCTTTTGTTGGTATAATGGGCATGCTGTGTGGTCTTGTATGAAGTATGTCAATACTTGTAATAGAATGCATGATTAGAAGGTTTGGCCTTCTTGGGGTGTGTCTTATCAGTGTCCTTGGGTTTTGAGTAACTAGTGTTAGATTGGGAAGCAATTTGTACATGATATTTTCCTAATATAATTTTCAACATTTTGGATGTGTCATACAGTTCAGTGTATTTAGTAGTCACAACATCTAATCTAATTAGTGCGCAACTATTTTTCTTTTTCTCTATCATAAACTCTTCTGTGAGCTTGGCATAGTCCTTGTCTTTCTGTTCAATACTCAGCAAAGCTTAATGCAAGTTTAATCTAATAGCAGATAATTCATTTATATCGCTAGATGATTGTGACTCTCTAATATCATCTAAAATTATAGACAATCTATTAATCTCCAGCTTGTGTGCTTTGAGTTCCTTCTTGGTGTCCTTGTATTTATCTAAAAGTGTCTTATGGTTACTAAGAAGATCACTAAAAGCATCACCCAATTCATCAAAAGTAAAATTGTCATAAAGAGGGTTGTCATATACCATATCGAAATCCATTAGACAAACATTGGCAGCGTCTTGTGATTTATCATTATCTGAGTCGCTGGCTTCGCTTTCGTGCCAAATGCTTGTGTTAGCGTACTTTCGAGAGGATGGTTATTTTATAAATTTTTAGATTCGTTTCCCTTCTTTGCTGACGGGCAGTCTTTCTTGATGTGTCATTTCTTCTTATGTCCGTAGCAAATTTGCTATTCGTCATCATTGTTGTAGTCTTTTCTTTTTTTGTTGAACTTCAAGAGCTTTTTGAATTTTTTGACCATGAGAGCTTGTTCTTCACTATCAGAGTTATCATCTGCGGAGCCTTCATCGACAATCTTCTTGTGTTGTGCTTTAAGTTCAGTCTCTTTCTCCTTGGGTGTTGACTCTTCGAGGTCTTGAAGGTCCAGTTCATGCATCATCAGTTTGCCCATGAGCGTTTCTAGTAACATTTTGGTGAGATCGTTCCCTTCGATGATCACTATAGACTTGGGGTTCCATTTCTTGGTGAGTCCCCAAAGAACTTTGTGAATCTTCTCGTGGTTGTTGTATTCTTTGCAAAAAGATGACAAAGGATTTACAATGTCTAGGAAACGAGTGAATATTTGCGTAATAGTCTCGTTGGGCTTCATCTTGAAGGCTTCATACTTTTGTGTAAGCCGACTGATCTTTGATTCTTTGACTTGTGACGTCCCTTCATGTGCGATTTCAAGTAGCTTCCATACTTTATGTGACATAGTGCAAGTTGATACCATACTGAATTATGTTTGTCTACAACATAAAATAGAGCATTAATAGCATGGGCATCTAAACTAGCTTGTTATTTCTCGTGATCAGTGTACTTTTCTTGTGGCTTATCTACAAGTGCACCATCTACAACAATTCTTGGTGGCTTTTGTAGCCGTCGGTAACAATTCCCCAAAAATCAAAATCAAGTGATTTTAAGTAAAACTTTATCTGTGTCTTCCAATAAGTGTAATTGGTTCCATCAAATAGTGGGGGTCTATTTGTGGACTGACCCTCTCCTGTGAAGTTAAACTTCATGTTAGCCATGTGTATTCTAGAGTGTATAGTCTAAGAACAATTAATATAACCTGCTTTGATACTAATTGTAGGATATAATAAGCACCTTTAGAGGGGGGTGAATAGTGCATGTATATGTAGCAGATTAAAAAATTACCGCAAAAAATTAACAAGTTAGCTAACAATCTAAAAAAAAAAAAATAGTAAGTAGAGAGAGAGAGATCAGTTGTCGTAAACACAATGATGTATACTAGTTTCTCTCTGAGAGAACTAATCCAGTCCCGAGAACTCTAACTCGGAGTTGAAATCCACTATCAAGTGAAACACAAGCATTGATCTGAAGGCTTACAACTTTGTACAGACACGGGCTTTAATCCGAAGGGCTCGAATACTTCTCAAAGTTTTGAACTTCTTGACAAGCTCTTTTTATAATTCTTGAAAACATCTAACCAATACCGCTCTAGCACTTAAGGCTCAGGAGTTGTAGAAAGCTTGGGCCTGGAAATTGTAAAGGATCTTGTACTGAGAAAGTTGAGAAGAGAATTGAAAATAAATTGAGTGAATAAGAATGGTGAAATCATTCTCTATTTATAGTGCTTTTGCAAACCGAGTTCGAAGAGAATTCAAATGCCAAACATTTGGATTTTTGAACAAAATTGTTGACTGAACACCGAACGAAGACCGTTGGAGCCGAATTTGCAGAAAGAACTGGTTGCAAGGGTTTATTGGGTCTGAGAAACTAGTTCGGGCCGAACTCGCACCAAACTAGCACCTAGTTCATACCGAGTTCGTACCGAATTCATTTTCTAAAAATCCAGTCAGAATTAGAATGGGTTGGGTTGGTTTAGGCTAACTCAGTTTTGGAAAAATAGGATAGGTTATTTTCAAAACTCGAAAATATTTTGGCTAAACATAATCTGAGTTTAAAAAATATTTTGGGTAGCCTCTAAATGCCAAGTGCGGCTCGATTTACATATTTTTATATACTCAATAAGTAGAAAAATTAAATTGACTCGATACTGAAAACAAGTCCCATTCCCATTCTTTGAAACAGTAGCTGTAGCCAAAGTACGTCTGTATCGTCGGTTCTCGTAGGTTATAACAAGTCCAAGTTTAGACGATTATCAAAATCAGGTTCGACCATGACCAATGGGCCAACATGGTGACCGTGATGGCAAAGAGAAGTAGTCTGTTACCATCAACGTGTCCAAAAAGCCCTCCACGATGGATCAAAAACCTGCCGAAGCTCCAAGGCCGAAAGAGAATTACTCTTTCGACGACGATGCCATAATGGCTATCTTCGACGTGATGATAAAGGGCAACAAGCTTTGGCTTCCTGATATCAAACACCATGATGAGGCAGAACAGGTCGATAATCACAAGTACTGGCACTATCATCAGTTCGTCAACCAACTAACACTGGATTGCTACGTGTTGAAATAATACATCCAGCTTCTGCTTGATTCTAAAGCTCTCACCTTAGACTTTTTGGATAAGACGGTCGTTGCCAACATGATATCTCTCCAGTTTGGCGACTTTCCTCTAATGGAAGCCTAAGATGGTGTTGTTCCGATCCCGAGGACAACAATGGAGGTTGTCAATCTTCCCCCAGCTCGTGACCAAGCATCCAGGTTGGTTTCTTTTAGCACACCACGAGGCGAGGTCACGTGGGTCCACCTAGATCTTGCTCCATACTTGATGCAGCAAGTAGCACCTTCTACCATCAAGTCAAAAGAAAAGAAATCATGAGCCTGCCACATGGTTTCTCCTTCCACCGAGGAAGCTATAGCAGGAGAAACTAGGTTAGGCCTAACCTACTAGCGTGACTAAATGCTCCCGAGGAATGTACGCCCCCCAACAGCTCCACATGCTTCATCTGATCTGGGTCCATCCCAGGCCACGACAGCGGACAAAAAAAGAAGAAGGAGTCACGCTTTGACAAATCTCTTCGGAAGGATACAACTCAGGGGTTGGAGAAGCCCTATAACTTCAATATATTGGCACAGCTTGCCAATACTCCAGCTAAATTATCACTCTTTGAGCTTCTTCGCCTCTCCAGTGACACCCAAAATGCTCTAAGTGAGGCATTATAGAACATCAATACCTGTCTAGCCCAGGTCAAGCCATCGGTCGAAGATCCCGTTGCATGTTCCCACTATAACAATGTGATGGAGGTAGCATCAATTTCTCTCAACAGGATATGTTGCTGAAACTATCGCCCTCTGTATTACAAAGGGTATATCGCTGCCATCAAGGTGGACTGGATGCACATCGACCCATGTTCATCACTCAGCATCATCTTATGGAGTCTACTTCAGACATTGGGAATCCTAATGCATCGGCTAGTAGCAACCAATAATACCATCAGTGGCTTCAATGCTGGAAAAAGTTATCCTCTTGGAAAGATTCGATAGAAATATTAAATCGACGACGTATGAACATAGGTCACCTGCTACTTCATAGAATTAGATGTATCTTACAATGTCTTGTTGGGGCATCCATGGATACTTGAGTACATAATTATATGATGAGAACATAAAATATCATATTTTTATTCTTTAATATATACTCTTTTATGCTCATTTAATATCTAAAGATACTAATTATTTTTATATTTTGATCTAGGATGCAATTGGAGTCACTAAAAGCAAAATGGAGCTAATTATCAATTCTGGACAATTCTAACCCCTTGTAGAAAAATGGTCATGACTTTCTCATCTGAAGTCCAAATGAGCTTATCCAAATTGATTCGGAAAGCTAAGTGATAGAGGCACAATTTTGCTGTTTTGATTTTCCTGAGATTCTAGCTGCATCATGGCCAAATCACACTTGAAGTTGAGTCAACTATGCTGTGCACAAAAAATGGAGCTGACATAACCATTTCCCAACTTGTTCAAAGATTTTATTTTATTATTTGGGTTGTTGTAACTATTAGAGGATTTATGGGAAGATATTGTGATCTTCAAACAACAAATTTATAGTCTATAAAAGGGATAAAGATCAGGAGGAAATGGAAGAACAACACACAACTCTTCTTCCTCTTCTCCAATATTCTTTTGAAGTTTTCATGAACGTGCGGAGCTTGTTGGTCGAAGGAAACAGAAGCCTTGGAATCAAAAAAATTGTGAGATGTAAATTATTTCATATGTTTGATTTATGCTTTGAGTATTGAATATTTTTCTATGCCTACTTTCATGATTGTTTTGTTTAATTACTAGGAGGCCTACTAGTCTATTATCCATTTCGATCTACTGCTAAATTATGCATCAAATCCGTAATTGTTTAATTTTTCTAATTTATGAAGCAACCAAGATTTAATAATCTGCTTTGTTTTATTAGATCTTAGGAGAAAATCTTTTGACAAAATTAAATGCAACCGCTTGTGCTTGTGTTATTTTGCTTCATCGATCTCTTTGTTCTTTAAAAAATTACTAGATTAAATCTTCAGCGCTTATCTTGGATTATTTAGTAATTAAAGCTAATTAGATCGCTTGTTTCTAATTATCTAAGCCTAAAAGAGATAGAAAATACTTCCAACGATGAATATTCAAAGTATGATAATTTATGTTTGCATCAATGATTAATTTTAAGATTCTAATGGTGGATGTTGACTGAGACCAACATTTTTTTCTTTGATTGTTTTAATACTTTAATTGTTTTTAGCTCTTTTTAATTTGCTTTGATCCAAAACTCTCCCTCCATCTTATTTTACATAGCATAAAGATCAAACTAATTGCTCTTCGTGGGAACGATTCTTACTCTCACTACTACATATTATTTCAAGAGTAAAGGTTTTATTTTTGGGTGCCTACGACAGCATACCAAATTTTGGCGTCGTTGCCGGAGAGTAATTTTAGTTGATTTTTGTGCTTTTTGTGATCTTTATTTCTTTCTTGTGATCAAATAATTTTTTGTCTATTATTAAAAAAAATAGTAACAGAAAATGGTGGCCAATTCTCAACTATTTGGCACTTGGCTAAATCTTTCATCTAGTCATGCTGATGAGGTAAATGTTTCTTCCCTAGAACAACAAATTTCTTGTTTAACTTCTCTTGTCCATCAGATGGTTATAGATAACATGAAAACAACAAGGGCTTGTAGGATTTGTCTAGTATCAGGGCATCCAACCGATATGTGCCCAACTCTTCAAGAGGAGTCCAATGAACAAGTGAATGCGGAATATGGTTTTTCTGGACTACCAAAAATGAAGTATGATCCCTATTCAGACACGTACAACCTTGGATGGAGAGATCATTCCAATTCACCTATGGGAGTCCAGAATTAAATCAACCCGCAACTCAAAATTGTCCAAGTTACCAGCAATACAAGCTGCAATACCTACAACCAAGCCAAACTTCTAATTCAGGTATATCTTTAGAAGATATTGTTAAGTCTATTGCCATTAATAACTTACAATTTCAACAGGAGACGAGGGCTAGTATCAAAAGTTTGAACAAACAAATGAGCCAAATGACAACTGCAATTAATAAGCTAGAGGCGCAAAGCTTGGCGAAATTACCATCTCAAACGATAGAAAATCCAAAAAAAAATGAATGTTCTATCATTTTAAGAAGTGGTAAAGAGGTTGACATTCCATAAAAAGAAGCACATGCATTATCAAAACAAGACGAAGAGAAAAATATCGTTGCAGACACGAACATTCCTAATGACAATGTAGTACCTAATACAAAAGAAGATTTTAAACTTGATGAAAAATATGGAGTAAAAGTTGCCATCAGTGAGAATTTTGAGAAAGAACATGATTTAGCTTTGAGTACTAACTTACATAAAACTGTTGCAGCGTTGAACGATATTCCAAAAAGACAACAGTCAGGTAACATTCCATATATTTTGTTACCAATTTATGACAGAAGATATTTACCTTCTATTTTGCATGCATGCATTCTAGACTTGAAACTTCTGCCTAGTTGTATCAAGTGTGCATAGAATCGAGCCAACGACAATATTAAAAAAAGGCGCTGCTTGGGAGGCAACCCAAGGGAAGTTTATTTTTATTCTCGTATTTTATTTTTTTGGTTATTTTGTCTTTTTTTGCATTTAACCATACATTGGGGACAATGTCTGTTTTAAGTGTGGGGGAGGATATTTAATTTTCTTTAAGCAGTTTGAGTTTATGTTTTCCTAAAAAAAATTATTTTTTCAAATAAAAGAATTTTGTTTTTGTGGTTTTTAATAATTTTTGGTTGTGTATGTCATGAGTAACATTCAACTAAAATTTGAAAAATTCATAACATGATTGAATAAGTAATTTTTTTTTCAACTTAGAATTAATTAGTCTAGTTATTTTTTATTGAAAATGGTAGTATCTAAATTGGTAGACAAAAGTCAATGAGGATTTGAGCCTTTAGACTGACACATCAGTCTCATTATTCTTTCATGAGAGATATTCTTCCACTGATTTGTTTCTCTAGAACTTGCTTTGATTCTCTTCGAGGTCACATTTACAATGCATGCATGAAGATGATTAAGGCCGTACTTGTTATGCGTTACATAAGCCAAATAGCCCACCTTGTAATTAATTTTCTTTTTGTTGAACCCCTTTGAGCTTTATTGTCTTTTT
Source organism: Iris macrosiphon (assembly GCA_036927795.1). Lineage (NCBI taxonomy): Eukaryota > Viridiplantae > Streptophyta > Magnoliopsida > Asparagales > Iridaceae > Iris > Iris macrosiphon. The sequence goes on along the minus strand of JAYESA010000011.1, from coordinate 69,439,746 downwards.
CTTGGTATACCCACATAACAAGCTTTTAACCAATAATATTTATACCTTTATCCAAGTCGCAAAGCTAGTGGAGCATTGTTGATCATTATGATATTTATGGGTGTACGAAAAAATAAGAGTGGGGGTGTCTAAATTTTTGGTTTGGTTACAACCCACAAAATGGAACATTTTTCATCCTCAAATTACCTAAGTTCCATTATTGTTATAAAAAAAAGAGAAAAAAAAGAAGAAAAAAGAAAAAAAATTAAGGGTGGAAGTTGTTTTACATTGTTTAAATGCTTTAAAAGCCAAATTGAAGATGTTGCAAAATGGAGTGATTGATTTTACATGTTTTATATTGAGATTGAGTTAATTCAATTTTGCTCCACTAGTTTTGATGGCTTTTCAGCTACACTCCCAAATATATCCCACCTTAATGCTAAGCCACGTTACAACCCTTGAAAAGTCCTTATGATTTATGTTATGTTTGTGATCCCAGTGGTGGAGAATGAGAAGATATGCAAGCTTATGGAAGATCATTTCTTTTGGAATAAATTTGAGTGAAATATATACCTTTAAACACATGAGAGTTGAGTATTTATTCCGCGAGGGTCTACCTATTTAGTTTACTCCATTTTTCAAGTAAAAATATCTACTAAGTAATTAGAAGTTGTTTAAAAATATATGTTCATGATATGTTATGAGTTTTGAAGAGTTTGGTTATTTTTTTATTTATGATATTGCAACCTTGATTTCTTTTTGGAAAAATAAATTAGAGTTTCGCCCGAGGACGAGCAAAGGTTTAGTGTGGGGGTATTTAATGAGAACATAAAATATCATATTTTTATTCCTTAATATATACTCCTTTATGCTTATTTAATGTCTAAAGATACTAATTATTTTTATATTTTGATCTAGGATGCAATTGGAGTCACTAAAAGCAAAATGGAGCTAATTATCAATTCTGGACAGTTCTAACACCTTATAGAAAAATGGTCATGACTTTCTCATACGAAGTCCAAATGAGCTGATCCAAATTGATTCGGAAATCTAAGTGATAGAGTCATAATTTTGCTGTTTTGAGTTTCCCGAGATTCTGGCTGCATCATGGACCAAATCACACTTGAAGTTGAGTCAACTATGTTGTGCACAAAAAGTGAGCTGAAATAACCATTTCTCAACTTGTTCAAAGATTTTATTTTATTGTTTGGGTTGTTGTAACTATTAGAGAATTTGTGGGAAGATATTGTGATCTTCAAACAACTAATTTAGAGTCTATAAAAGGGATAAAGATCAGGAGGAAATGGAAGAACAACACACAACTCTTCTTCCTCTTCTCCAATATTCTTTTTAAGTTTTCATGAACGTGCGGAGCTAAAAGTCTTGTTGGTCGAAGGAAACAGAAGCCTTGGAATCAATAAAATCGTGAGATCTAAATTTTTTCATATGCTTGATTTATGCTTTGAGTATTGAATATTTTTCTATGCCAACTTTCATGATTGTTTTGTTTAATTACTAGGAGGCCTACTAGTCTATTATCCATTTTGATCTACTGTTAAATTATGAATCAAATCCGTAATTGTTTAATTTTTCTAATTTATGAAGCAACCAAGATTTAATAAACTGCTTTGTTTTATTAGATCTTAGGAGAAAATCTTTTGACAAAATTAAATGCAACCGCTTGTGCTTGTGTTATTTTCCTTCATCGATCTCTTTGTCTTTAAGAAATTACTAGATTAAATCTTCAGCGCTTGTCTTGGATTATTTAGTAATTAAAGCTAATTAGATCGCTTGTTTTTAATTATCTAAGCCTAAGAGAGATAGAAAATACTTTCAACGGTGAATATTCAAAGTATGATAATTTATGTTGCATCAATGATCAATTTTAATATTCTAATGGTGGATGTTGACTGAGACCAATATTTTTTCTTTGATTGTTTTAATACTTTAATTGTTTTTAGCTCTTTTTAATTTGCTTTGATCCAAAACTCTCTCCCTATCTTATTTCACATTGCATAAAGATCAAACTAATTGCTCTTTATGGGAACGATCCTTACTCTCACTACTACATATTATTTCAAGAGTAAAGGTTTTATTTTTTGGTGCCTACGACAGCACACCAAATTTTGGCGCCATTGTCGGAGAGTAATTTTAGATAATTTTTGTGCTTTTGTGATCTTTATTTCTTTCTTGTGATCAAATAATTTTCTGTCTATTATTAAAAAAAAAGGGTAACAGAAAATGGCGGCCAATTCTCAACTATTTGGCACTTGGCTAAATCTTTCATCTAATCATGCTGATGAGGTAAATGTTTCTTCCCTAGAACAAAAAATTTCTTGTTTAACTTCTCTTGTTCGTCAGATGGTTATAGGTAACATAAAAACAACAAGGGCTTGTGGGATTTGTCTAGTATCAGGGCATCCAACCGATATGTGCCCAACTCTTCAAGAGGAGTCCAATGAACAAGTGAATACGGAATATGATTTTTCTGGACTACCAAAAATGAAGTATGATCCCTATTCAGACACGTACAACCTTGGATGGAGAGATCATTCCAATTTCACCTATGGGAGTCCAGAATTAAATCAACCTGCAACTCAAAATTGTCCAAGTTACCAGCAATACAAGCAGCAATACCTACAATCAAGCCAAACTTCTAATTCTGGTATGTCTTTAGAAGATATTGTTAAGTCTATTGCCATTAATAACTTATAATTTGAACAGGAGACGAGGGCTAGTCTCGAAAGTTTGAACAAACAAATGAGCCAAATGACAACTGCAATTAATAAGCTAGAGGCGCAAAGCTTAGAGAAATTACCATCTCAAACGATAGAAAATCCAAAAAAAAAAGAATTTTTTATCATTTTAAGAAGTGGTAAAGAGGTTGACATTCCAGAAAAAGAAGCACATGCATTATCAAAACAAGACGAAGGGAAAAATATCGTTGCAAACACGAACATTCCTAATGACGATGTAGTACCTAATGCAAAAGAAGTTTTTAAACTTGATAGAAAATATGGAGTAAAAGTTGCCATCAGTGAGAATTTTAAGAAAGAACATGAGTTAGTTTTGAGTACTAACTTACATAAAACTGTTGCAGCGTTGAACGATCTTCCAAAAAGATAACAGTCAGATAACATTCCATATATTTTGTTACCAATTTATGACAAAAGACATTTACCTTCTGTTTTGCAGGCATGCATTCCAGACTTGAAACTTCTGCCTAGTTGTATCAAGTGTGCATAAAGTCGAGCCAACGACAATATTAAACAAAGGCGCTGCTTGGGAGGCAACCCAAGAGAAGTTTATTTTTATTCTCGTATTTTATTTTTTGGTTATTTTGTCTTTTCTTTGCATTTAACCATACATTGGGGATAATGTCTGTTTTAAGTGTGGGGGAGGATATTTAATTTTCTTTAAGCAGTTTGAGTTTGTGTTTTCCGAAAAAATTTTTTTTTTTTAAATAAAAGAATTTTGTTTTTGTGGTTTTTAATAATTTTTGGTTGTGTATGTCATGAGTAAGATTCAACTAAAATTTGAAAAATTCATAACATGATTGAATAAGTAATTTTTTTTTTTAACTTAGAATTAATTAGTCTAGTTATTTTTTATTGAAAATGGTAGTATCTAAATTGGTAGACAAAAGCCAGTGAGGATTTGAGCCTTTAGATTGACACATCAGTCTCATTATTCTTTCATGAGAGATATTCTTCCACTGATTTGTTTCTCTAGAACTTGCTTTGATTCTCTTCGAGGTCACATTGACACATGCATGCATGAACATGATTAAGGCCATCTTTGTTATGCGTTACATAAGCCAAATAGCCCACCTTGTAATTAATTTTCTTTTTGTTGAACCCCTTTGAGCTTTATTGCCTTTTTCTTGTTATACCCACATTACAAGCTTTCAACCAATAATATTTATACCTTTACCCAAGTAGCAAAGCTAGTGGAGCATTGTTGATCATTATGATATGTATGGGTGTATAAAAATATAAGAGTGGGGGTGTCTAAATTTGTGGTTTGGTTACAACCCACAAAATGGAACATATTTTCATCCTCAAATTTTCTAAGTTTTATTATTGTTATAAAAAAAAGAGAAAAAAAGAAGAAAAAAAAGAAAAAAAATTAAGGGTGGAAGTTGTTTTATATTGTTTAAATGCTTTAAAAGCCAAATTGAAGATGTTGCAAAATGGAGTGATTGATTTTACATATTTTATATTGAGATTAAGTTAATTCAATTTTGCTCCACTAGTTTTGATGGCTTTTGAGCTACACTCCCAAATATATCCCACCTCAATCCTAAGCCACGTTACAACCCATGAAAAGTCCTTATGATTTATGTTATGCATGTGATCCCAGTGGTGAAGAATGAGAAGATATGCAAGCTTATGGTAGATTATTTCTTTTGGAATGAATTTGAGTGAAATATATACCTTTAAACACATGAGAGTTGAGTATTTATTCCGTGAGGGTCTATCTATTTAGTTTACTCCATTTTTCAAGTAAAAATATCTACTAAGTAATTAGAAGTTGTTTAAAAATATATTTTCATGATATGTTATGAGTTTTGAAGAGCTTGGTTATTTTTTTATTTATGATATTGCAACCTTTATTTCTTTTTGGAAAAATAAATTAGAGTTTCGTCCGAGGACGAGCAAAGGTTAAGTGTTGGGGTATTTGATGAGAACATAAAATATCATATTTTTATTCCTTAATATATACTCCTTTATGCTTATTTAATGTCTAAAGATACTAATTACTTTTATATTTTGATCTAGGATGCAATTGGAGTCACTAAAAGCAAAATGGAGCTAATTATCAATTCTGGACAGTTCTAACACCTTCTAGAAAAATAGTCATGACTTTCTCATCCGAAGTCCAAATGAGCTGATCCAAATTGATTCGGAAAGCTAAGTGATAGAGGCATAATTTTGTTGTTTTGAGTTTCCCGAGATTCTGGTTGCATCATGGACCAAATCATACTTGAAGTTGAGTCAACTATGTTGTGCAGAAAAAGTGGAGCTGAAATAACCATTTTCCAACTTGTTCAAAGATTTTATTTTATTGTTTGGATTGTTGTAACTATTAGCGGATTTGTGGAAAGATATTTTGATCTTCAAATAACTAATTTAGAGTCTATAAAAGGGATAAAGATCAGGAGGATATGGTAGAACAACACACAACTCTTCTTCCTCTACTCCAATATTCTTTTGAAGTTTTCATGAACGTGCGGAGCTAAAAGTCTTGTTGGTCGAAGAAAACAGAAGCCTTGGAATCAATAAAATTGTGAGATCTAAATTATTTCATATGTTTGATTTATGCTTTGAGTATTGAATTTTTTTTATGCCTACTTTCATGATTGTTTTGTTTAATTACTAGGAGGCCTACTAGTCTATTATCCATTTTGATCTACTGCTAAATTACGTATCAAATCCATAATTGTTTAATTTTTCTAATTTATGAAGCAACCAAGATTTAATAAACTGCTTTGTTTTATTAGATCTTAGGAGAAAATCTTTTGACAAAATTAAATGCAACCGCTTGTGCTTGTGTTATTTTGCTTCATCGATCTCTTTGTTCTTTAAGAAATTACTAGATTAAATTTTCAGCACTTGTCTTTGATTATTTAGTAATTAAAGCTATTTAGATCGCTTGTTTCTAATTATCTAAGCCTAAGAGAGATAGGAAATACTTCCAACGATGAATATTTAAAGTATGATAATTTATGTTTGCATCAATGATCAATTTTAAGATTCTAATGGTGGATGTTGACTGAGACCAACATTTTTTTCTTTGATTATTTTAATACTTTAATTGTTTTTAGCTCTTTTTAATTTGCTTTGATCCAAAACTCTCCCCCCATCTTATTTCATATAGCATAAAGATCAAACTAATTGCTCTTCGTGGGAAAGATTCTTACTCTCACTACTACATATTATTTCAAGAGTAAAGGTTTTATTTTTGGGTGCCTATGACAGCACACCATTATACCATCCAATCTACACCAATGCCTGAAGTACCTTAACGAGTACGGTGTCATTAAGATGGAGTTTGCTGATGTGGACCCGTTTAAGGGATTCAAAGCATATTACTTTAACTCGGTCATATACAAACAAGTCTACCAAGGTGAAGGAGGTAACGACGTTGATGATTAAGCGGAAGTTGGCATAATACCGGACGAACCCTTGAAGGTCCATCTTAAGGGGCAAGCCCCTAACACGGCCCCTCCCCTCGTAGTAAAACTTCATAAGAAGACACCAGAACCTCTGGTTGTTCGCATACAAAGATCAAGTCGAACGCCTAAAGAGGATCCAACACCAACTACTACTTTCGAACCTTTGGTTGTAAAGCTTCACAAAAGCCTCCAAAGACGTCACTCACATCTTAAGTTGAGCTCACAAAAGATGACCTGGGAGAATATATGGCTGCACATGCTGAAGTTCCTTCCCTAGATGATGTAATCCATGCGGACAAGATATCATACTTTATCAATAAAGGGTTATCTTTGAACTACTATGATGTTACATATTTAAGTACAATATATTCTTTAGAACACGGTCTAGGGTTACAACTACATACCCAAGTAACTACCACCTATACGGTAAACCAAGTTGGCCCATCCGATCTCAGTCAACTTGATTTTGATAGTTAACTAAACCATGCATTGATATATCGCGATCTGAAGCCTCAATACTGCTATTACATGTCATCTGTATTACGTCTATTCAAATGTAGTCTTTTATTTATTTGAGTCTAGGACTGATGTAAGCTGAGTCTCACTGGCAAATCCAAAATACCTATACCTAGATACCTAGTCCACTCAAATGAACCAAAGAACCGATTCACCAAATCAGGCCACATTCATTTCCAAAATCTACCAAACTAAGAGATCGAACTTTGGCCTAACTCGTGCCGAACTCGGACCAAACTCAGTTACCCTTTTGGTATGAAATCAACCAGTTCAATTAGCTCCTGATTTTTTAGCCCAACGGTTAAAAATTTGAATTAAACCCTATATGAATTCTGGCCGAATTATGTTTGCCTATACCCTATAAATAGGATTAGAATTCTTTATTATTACTCACTCAACCATTCTTAAGCCTTCTATCCTATTGTGAGAAAACCTCTAAAGCCTTAACTTTTTCATCTCAAAGAGCAACTCCCTAGCCTTCCTAGTGCCAAGTGCGATCTCGACCTAGAAGTCTTCAGAGTTGTAAAGAGCTTTGTTCCATCAATTACTCTCTCTCTCTCTCTCTAAGTTGTGATGTTGCCAGACTTCGGATCAAACCTTATGGTGAAAAGAAGTGGCAAACCTTTGGATCAAAGCTTGTGATTCATTATTGGTGATTATAATGGATAAAAATTCGAGCTTGAGTTCTCGGGACTGGACTATTCCTCTAAGAGGGAAACCAATATACATCTTGGTGTTTGTGTTTGCTTTCTCTCTTTATTTTACTGCTTTACTTTACTGTCTCTATATACACTGTTAGTTAGCAACTATCTTCATTCTAATAATCTTTAATTGGGTAGATTATTCTGCTGCACTCTATTCGCCCCCCTCTAGAGTTACCTCACGGTTCTTCAATTGGTATCAGAGATAGTTCTCTTGATTTTTGGCTTAACATCCAAAGAGACTTATGGCAACTGTTAGATCTATCCACAAAAATAATGATTAAGGCAATTCCACAAATAGGCCATCCTTATTTGATGGTACTAACTATATATAATGGAAGACACGTATGTGCTTCTACCTAAAGTTACTTGATTTTGACCTTTGGGCTGTAATAGTAGAAGGATATAAGAAGCCATCTAGAATAGTCATAGATGGTAACCTTGTAGAGAAACCTTATAAAAAGTACACAAATACCGAAAATAAATATGCTAGTCTTGATGCTAAAGCTATTAACGCTCAATTTTGTGTTGTAGACATAATTAAATTTAACAGGGTCTCCACTTGTGGAACTTTGCACGAAGTATGGAAACTTCTTGAGGTTACTCATGAAGAACCTCCAAAGTGAAGGAATCAAAAATAAGTCGTCTAACACATGAGTATGAAGATTTCAAGATGAAGAAAAATAAGATGATCACTCAAATATTCACGAGATTTCTCGACATCGTCAACCCTCTATTATTATTTGGCAAGGAGTACAACAATCACGAGAAGATTCACAAGGTACTCAGGAGACTCACCAAGAATTAGAATCCTAAGGCCACTGCAATCATAAAAGGGAATGATCTTACCATGACGACCCTCGAGACACTCATTGGCAAGTTGATGACTCATGAGCTGGATCTCAAGGAATTTGAAGAACCCACTCCCAAGGAGAAAATGATTGCTCTTAAGGCACATCACAAAAATGTCACCAACTATAACTCCGATGATAATAAGTCTCAAGATGAAGAAGTTGTCCTGACCACTAGAAACTTTAGGAAATTTCTAAAGCTTGAGAAATCAAAGAATAAGGAGGCAACTGACAACAGTGATAAAGAGCCTATATGCTACAACTATAAGAAGACATGGCATATAAAGAAAGATTGTCCAACCCTAAAAAAAGAAAATTGCCACAAACACTCATCCAGAAGAACACCATCACAGAATTATGCAAATACTAGTATTTGGCACGAAAGTTAAGCTAGTGAATCTGAAGAAGAGAATCCTCGAGAATCAGCAAACCTAAGCTTCATGGCGTTAGCTGATCAGGTAACAGATAGAAACTCTTATGATAATTTTACTTTTGATGAACTAGGTAATACTTTTAGTAATCTACTTGATGATTTTTAGAAACTTAAAAATAAGTACAAGCATGCTAAGAAAGATCTTCAAGAATGTCAGACTGATATAGAGAGACTAGCATCTCTACTAAGTGAAGTAAAGGATACCTAAAACGATTTAGACGAGAATTCTAGACTTAAGCTTAACCTCCACGAGACACTTACTAGTCTTGACAAGATCTCTCGGGAGAACGCTAAACTTAAGGAAGAACTCGAATCTGAAAAGAAGAAGTATTCCATTGCTGCATGTAGAATAGATGCTCTCACCGCTAAATATGATGAAGTATATTCTATGTCTAAAAAATTAGAGATTAGATTAGGTAAATAGGTCGAACGAACCTCCACCCAACATAACACGAGACACGTAGCAAGATAAAAGAACACTCACAGCTTTGCTCCTACCTACATGCATAACAGTTCATGCAATTATATATTCAGAACACATCATACACATAGAACCAAACATAATCATGCATTCTATTATAATATCCACGAAGACTACAAAGAAATATTCCACACAATTATGAATTCTATCCACATAGACCACAAAGAACTGCTTCCACATAGACCACAAATAACTGCTTCACACAATCATATATATTATGTTGCACCAAGCACCAAGCATACTTCAATATGTCACTACTGTGGTAAGAAAGGACATATATCTAGATTCTATAGAACAAAGAAGTTAGTAGATATGAATGTTTATGCATGGGTACAAAAAACTAACACAGCAGGCCCCTCAAAGAAATGGGTACCAAGGGTTATATCTACAACTCATTTTGTAGGTGGACCAACCCTCTCATGCTGGAAGTAAGTGGATTCTCGATAGTGGTTGCTCACGGCATATGATTGGTGATGCTAACCTATTTATAACTCTATCGATGAAGAAAGAAGGTTATGTCTCTTTCGACAATAACCTCAGAGGATATATTATTGGTAATGGTAATATAGGTGTTCCTCCCTATCATGTCATTAAAGACGTTTGTCTTGTAACATAATTAAAACATAACATACTCAGCATCAGTCATCTAGCTGACCATGGTTATGGTATTAACTTCGTTAAAAATAAATATTCTATTAATAAAACATCCACTGGTAAGGTTGTCTTTGAAGGGATCAGGGAAAACAATATATATATTTTCTATCTTGTAAAAGATACTAACAATGCATACAAACATCTATATGCCAACAAAGATGACTGCTGGCTATGGCATATGCATCTAGGACACACAAACATGGACACTATTACAAGACTATCCACAAAAAAACTCGTAAGAGGCTTACCAGATATTATTTTCAAGAAAGATATGGTATGTGGTGAATGTAAAAAGAATAAAGCTACTTAATCTTCCATTAAATCAATCAATTCTGTAAGCACCTACAGACCTCTACAACTCTTGCATATGGACTTGTTTGGACCCAGTAGAGTCGTCAGTCTTGGTGGTAAGCTTTATGCTTATGTTATTATTGATGATTTTTCTATATACACATGGGCTTATTTTCTTGCAAATAAAAATAAAGCATTTTCTGAATTTGTCACTTTTTGCCAAAAGGTTCAAAACAAAAAAAGTTTTATGACTACTCGTATCCGAAGTGATCATGGAGGCAAATTCGAAAATAGTGATTTCAAAAGATTTTGCAATAAAAATAGTTTTTCTCATGAATTTTCTTGTCCTAGAACTCCACAACAAAATGGTATTATAGAGCAGAAGAATAGAACCCTTGGCGATATGGCTAGAGTTATGTTAAATCAGTATAACCTTCCAAAATACTTTTAGGCTGAAGCTGTAAGTAATTCATGCCATGTTATAAATAGGGTGCTTATTTGACCTATATCGAAGAAAACCCCTTATGAACATTGGTTTGGTAGAATCCCCACAATTAGTTACTTTAAAGTTTTTGCTGCAAATGTTTTATTCTTAATACCAAAGATAATCTAAGAAAATTTGACTCTGTAGAAGCATAAAAAATACGCTGGGAGGATCTACGCAGCATACTGATGCAGAGCAGCGTAAACAGAAGCCTTCAGAGCCATCAAGCGTACAAGCAGTGCTTTCTCCGCTAAACACAACGTGAAGTACAAGCTCAAAGGACCATTCACGTAAGTGCAGTACGTCCAGGCCGCTCCAGCGTAAACATGGTTCTTCATCGCCTCCATGGCGTAAAACTCAGCCGATCTTAAAGCAGCATTAAAGCGTACGAGGAACGCTTCATCTTCCCTGAAATAAACCTGTCAAGTCACGCAGTGAACCTGACCTTTCACTCCTGACAAAAAGTGCTGCACGGCTACCCAGACGACGGTTGGAAATGAGGACATACCCCTCGGGACGCGCACCATAGTATGATGGCGGATCTCTGCATTTAATACAGAGGATTTGGTTAAAATATTACCGAACCGTCGTTTACTGACGTCCCCTCAGCATAAACTGCTCTTTCGCGTACAAGAGGATACGCTGCCTTGTTTTACACAGGCAAACATGAGCTGTTTTATGCTCCACAGTAGACAAACCGCCTGCCACGTCAAAAGCTGCACTTCGTACGGGGCTTGAGGCACATCTCTACGTCTAATTGCACAGAGCGGTGACAGTTTCTCTCAAGGCACGTCTCTGCGACGGATGCACAGAAGGGCTGCAGACCTTCAAAACATGCCTCCGTATTTAATGCACAAGATGGTGGCAAATCTCTGCAAGATTTGATTATATCTTCAAAAGCCGTAATTCCGGCTAAGACGTCCACATCACCACTCTGGCACGGTATGCAGCGGCTTCTACGCCCATTCAAGATCTGTGCTCATTCGGCTTCTACGTCCATTCGGCTTCAAACGCCCACTCAGTCTCTACGACCATTCGGCTTCAAACGCCCACTCAGTCTCTATGACCATTCGGCTTCTACGCCTACTCGGCTTCTATGCCCATTCGGCTTCTATGCCTACTCGGCTTCTATGCCTATTTGGCTTCTACGCCAGGATGACAGTCATTTGGCTTCTACGCCAACCTCTTCTACACAAGGGATACCTACCTCTACGTGGCTTCTATGTCGTGATCTTCGCAGCAAATATATGCATTTTCTCCCCTTAGTTGGACACGCGTCATATGCTCACTCAAAAGGTCATCTATACGCAGGCATTGGTTATTTTAACCGTTGTGTAAAAGGGTGCTGTACTTTTCACTCCTTAGTTTTTACACCGACGGAGTGGTCACTGTCACCAAAACTCTATAAATAGAGACCCCTATCAATGGGGAACAAGGTCGAAAAACTTTAAACTTGAAGATCGAACAAGGTTGAAGCTTTGAAAGAAGGATCGAACAAGGTCGAACTTCCCAGAAAGATCGAATCGGAGGTCAAGAGAGAGAGAGAGAGAGAGAGAGAGAGAGAGAGATAGAGAGTCCGGAGCTCATGCAAAGAGTAGGGATCGACGATTGTGGCATCGTGCATCCACCCTCCTTTGCAACCTTCGAAGCTGCTACCTGTCTTCCACGATATTTCTTCAACATCGTGTGGTCCAAGGGCTAAAGTAATCGACTGCAGATCAGACACCTATAGCAATTTATACCCAGATTAAATAAATTCTACTCCCACATCCTCGTATAGGATTAAATTGTACAAGTTTGTTTGTAAACCAAAGGGCACGGATTTCGTATAAACCCCGTCCTTGAAATACACTTTCATTCTTTCGTTTAATACCACAAACAAGATGGCGACTCTGCTGGGGACGTCTTTCTCTTCTGATGAGGAAGTAATTGCTCAACACGATGCGGTATCTGTAGGAACCGTGAAGAAGACACTGGTCGTTCATTTCGACCAGTCTGCCTACGAAGACATGCTTCGAACTGGGGGTAGCTCTCACCCTCTCTCCGTCCAAGACAACAGGAAGCTGCGCAAGGTGTGGATGCCCAAGACATCCTCCGCCATTCCTGTGGACTCTTCGATCTCTCTACTCTCTCCGACCAATGAGGTTGTAGCATCGCTCCCTCCGTGCCCCGCACGTAAAATTCAGTCTCCCGCTACGCGCGGTACTGACGAAACTTCGGGCAAAGCCTCAGCGCTAACCCAGAAGAATCTACTGTGCTTTACGCGTAGAAATCAGTCTCCCGCTATGCGCAGTACAGACGAAACTTCGGACAAAGCCTCAGTGCTAACCCAGAAGCATCCACTACGCTCCACGCGTAGAAATCAGCCTCCCGCTCCGCACGGTACAGACAAAACTTCTGATGGTGCCTCAAACCCAAATCGAAGGTATAGATCACGCTCCACGAGCAAGACAACATCTGACCTCTACGGTGAACCAGATGAGCACTGTGATCTCCGCAAGGGAAAGCAAGTGGCAGAGTACTCAACTTCTCGGCCTTTACGCCAGCAAGGGAACAGTCTGCCTACCCTCCGGATTACGCGAGAAGCCGATGGCCGACTGAGGGCCTCTCCAGCTTTATGTCAGTCTGAGCGAATCTTCGAGTTACGCCAGGCAAAGTCCCTCAGCGTAAAACAAGCTCAGGTTGCGGAAAGACACCCCCCAGGGGATTATCTGCCACCCAGATGGCCAATCTGTTGTACACAGGTGGCACAGGGAAAACCGGGGTGCCCAACCTCCGTATGCCCGCTGATGGAAACAGAAGAAACAAGCCTTCGTCTTCTTCTTCGGCAACTCCTCCTGACCTGCGCAAATATCTAATCCAGAAGCGTAAAGAGAGGGGACCTTCCAACATGTCTATTATGCCTCCTAGCGAGCACTATTGTAATAGTCATAAGGTTGTGATTATTTGCTGCGGTTCCAAAGCAAAACGATCGATTTTCGACCGGTTGAGCTACTCTCTGTCTTTACAGGAAGAGGAACCCGCGCATGCATCTGTGAACATGGCTTCACACATACGTAGAGGAGGGTCGAGCTCAAGACATCATCCCTCCAGGCCTCCAAGCCGAAGGAGGTTCAGTGAGCTCCTAAGGAACGCTGAAGTCGGGGTGTTCCAAAACACTCGCGCAAGGTCACGACAACCAGCTTCGTCCTCTTTTGATTCCGACGCTGGGGGTCGCCAAGCCCCCGAATCAGAGGCAGAAAGTGTAGAGTCGACTTCTACAGCGACCTATACTAATCTTTCAATGACACCCCGGGAGATGGGAGTTTACGCCGTTGAAGATGAATGCGAGAAAGCTTCGCCGTCAGGGAATGCGGAACAACGCATCACTATACTCGAGACATCTCTGAAACAAATGCAATCCATGATGGAGAACATGTACCAGATGATGCTAACTCAACATGCAACTGCCATGGCTCAAGTATCGGTCCCGCCAACTCAGATACGTGTGGGGGTGGACTTACCACCATCCAACCCGAGCCAAGAGCTTGCGCTAGATCAAGAGTCAGCAGTTCCTCCGCTTCCTCACTCAGAGAATGCCTTACCTCCCGCTGGAGTTACGATACAACCGACTCCGCACCACTCCGTCGCCCCACTTCCGACTGAAAATCTGATGCAGGCAGTACGGGAGTTGAAAGCCCAGTTCGAAGCCTTGAAGCACAAAGATCAGCTCAAGAAACTGGGAATCAACCAGCCCTACCCAGCTATCTAGGAGGAGGTGCCTTTCCCGCCGAGGTACAAACCTCAGACTATGGCCCTGTTCGAGGGAAAAACATCACCAAGTCAGTACATGAACTATTTCAGTATGATGACAGTGTTGCTACAAGGGAACGGCGCCCTCCTCACTCGGTTGTTCAAAGGCTGTCTCTCAGGAGTAGCCTATCAGTGGTACCGTAGCTTGGCGGACAACTGCATTACTTCCTTCGAGGACTTCAGAGCTTTATTCTTCACGCGATTCTACGAGGGAGGAATGGACATGTCTATGTCCTCTCTCATCGAAGTCAAGTAGAAGAAAAAGGAGGACGTTCGCATCTTCATCGAACGTTTTCATCAGGCCACCTTACAGATGCCTCCAGGAGTTCCAGACTCTCCATTAGTAGAAATTTGCAGGAAGAACCTCCTTTCCGTGGTCTCGGTGTTCACAGGACCGTATCAGTTCCATGATTGGCCCTCGTTCATCATCTCGGCAGTAGCCGCCGAAGACAACAGTCGCAAGGCGCACGACAATGGCATCATGATCTCCGCCTCTGACAGAGGCAAGAGGTTATTTCCTAGCAGCAACCATCCTTGTGGTCCCAAAGGGAAAGAAGCCCTGGCAATCAATACGGCTATACCAAAGATTACGGCAACCACGCAAACGAGACCCGGGACTTCCAGGCCCGTCGAAGTCTACTCTTTCGACGAGGACGATATCCCAAGTATATTCGAGTGTCTTGTCAAAAGTGGCAAGATCACCCTTCCAGAGCTGAGGCGGCCCCAGGAAGTCGGCAATACTAACGACCCCAAATACTGCGTCTTCCACAGATACGTACACTACCCAACAAAGGCATGTTACATACTGAAAAGGAAGATCCAGGGGTTAATCGATGCTAAGGCCATCACTCTGCACAACACCGAGAAGCCGGTCACGGCTAACATAATCTCTCTGCAGTTTGGCAATCTGCCTCCCCAAGAGATCCCAGATGGCGTTGTACCCATCTCCCGGACAACGATGAACATCGTCAATCTCCCTCCAGCTAGGGATCAAAATCACGACCTGGTACCCCTAACTACCCGGCAAGGCGAGATTATGTGGGTTCATCCAGATTTGGTGTCAGAGTTCGAGGAAGAAACTAAGGCTACTAAGCCTACATCCAAAAAGAACTCCAAATGCAGGCCATGCCATATGGTCGCGACTTCTTCGGCATCAGACGAAGATGAGGTATTTGCTGCAACCCGTTCAGGGAAGGTCTACCTCAACGACTACGGAGCAAGTCAGGAAGGTGCACCGAGACGCTCCAGCGGCCAAACCTTCAGAGCAAAGTCCCGTCGTACCAGATATCAGTCCTTCGAAACCAACTCCGGCGGAGAAGGGGAAGCAAAAAGAAGTGCGCTTTGATAAACCTGTGAAAAACATTCCAAGCAAAGGTTTAGAGAAGCCATACAACTTCGACATCCTGGCCCAACTAGCTAATATGCCAGCCAGGTTGTCCATCTTTGAGCTACTCAGGCTCTCCCAAGACACTCGTCTAGCCCTGAGTGAAGCTCTGATGCAGGCGAAGACATACTTGACCCAGCTCAAGTCCCCCGACGAAGAACCAGTGGCGTGTCCTCAATGCCACAGTGTAATGGAGGCGGTCCCGAATTTTACTTTCACTCAAAACGACATGCTGTTAAAATATAACAGACATGACAGGCCCCTCTATTACACCGGATACGTCGGTTCCATGGAGGTCGACCAGATTCACATAGATCCGGGATCGTCGATCAGCATCATCCCTCACAGTCTGCTCAGACCACTGAGAATTCCTACCAGTGAATTGGCTTACACCACCACTATAATCGTGGGTTTCAACGCCGGAAGAAGTAAGCCGTTGGGGAAAATTCGCCTGAGGATCCAGATCGGTAACCTTAGATCGGTGGCCACATGTTATGTCATCGATTCAGAGGTATCTTATAATATTTTGCTGGGAAGACTGTGGATCCATGACCACAACATCGTTCCTTCAACCCTACATCAATGCCTTAAATATGTAGACGCACAAGGAACAGTATAAACGGAGGTGGCTGACCTAAACCCGTTCAAAGGAATAGAATCCTACTATTCTGATGCCGTGTTGTACTCCCAAGACCACACAGAAGAAGTGTCAGGCGAGGCAGGGAAGGAATCCCATCGGGAGCCAGAAGAACCCTCTGCCACACTACCGCTGTCAATCAGAGTGAAAGGACGAACCACTCGTCCAAAAGCTATAGAGCCTATGGCTATCCACCTGAACAAGACCAGGTCAGGAGAAGGGAGTGATCCTCTGGTGATCACTTAGAACCGGAAGCCCCCACCCTTGGTCATCAACCTTCGGCGCGACAGGCAGCCGACTGATGTAAATACAACCAGGAACGGAGTTCCAGATGATAATAAACATCCTATTTTCCAGTATATTGACGCTCAAATTCCAAAATAGGAATCCACTCCCCGTGACGAGGTAGAACCCATAGCACAAAAATTCTTGGAAGCTATAAACTCCTACCATCCGTATGTCTGGGAAGTAGCGTCATCATCCAACGTCATCACAACACATGGACCACATGAGGATTCTATCTTTATTGTCCTGCCTACCTGCAGCAGTCAGCATCCAATATTCTTTGGCCGCATGCGCAATCAACCGACTGACCAGGAAGATCCTTTCGATAACGATACTGGGAAAATGCAAGTTCACCGATACAGCCCACAAGCGCTGAAGATCATGCAAAACATGGGCTACGACTTGAAGCGGAAGCCAGGCCTCAACTACGAAAGAGGCAGATGAATGCCGCCGCACGGCGACCCCCGCTATCGACAAACTCGTTTCGGGTTAGGGTATGCCACCTCCCTTACGACTTCTAAGTCAGACGAGGATATCTTTCCCTCTTCCCAGAACGGCTTGTCGCCCCCTGACTCACCTGATGCTCTCGAACAAACACTATCAGTAAATATGGTAGTGACAGATCCCTCAGAAGCAGATGAACAGGATTCTTCGATGGTGCCTCCAAAATCGGTCGTAGGGGAAACGTCATTTCAGGAGTATGAGTCATCCTGGTCACTCCTGATAAACTCCTCATCTACCGAGCATATTCTCTTAGCGAGCCATGCTCCAACAATGTGGCAGAGTACAACGCTCTACTAATCGGGCTCCAAGTCGCTAAAGAGCTGGGGGTCGAGTCCCTGGAAGCTTTCGGTGATTCTCTGCTTATCGTCAATCAAGTCAGGGGAATATATGAAGTCCAGAATCCAGACCTCATCCCCTATCACCGAGCGACGGTCGAGACAGCCATGATATTCAAAGGGTTCTTCCTAGAGCATGTACCTCGATCTTAGAATCTAGAAGCTGATTCCCTAGCCAGTCTAGCTGCAGATTTAGCCACTCCTATAAGAAGGCAGGATTCGGTAATCCTTCTTAACAGAGATTTATTCTGTGTGAAGAACAACTTTCACATAGAATGCAGCTACGCCATGAACACAGATCCCCCTAGAAGAGACTGGAGAAGTCCCTTCATAGATTTTGTCGCATACGGAATCTTGTCGGAGGACTCCAAAGAAGCAGTATCCGTCAAAAGACGATCATTACGCTTCTACTACGACGCATCTTCACAATGCCTATATCGCCGGACCTATGACAGACTGCTATTGAGATATCTCTCTAACGACAAAGCATAGCAGATTATCCGTGAAGCTCACAACGGCGTATACGGAGCACATCAGCCCGGTCCTAAGCTACAGGATCGCATCAGGAGAATGGGCTATTACTGGCCTACTATGATCGCAGATGCAATACGGTATGCAAGACAATACAGAGCCTGTCAGGCTCATGCAGACTTCATACAACAACCGTCTGAACATCTACATCCTACGGTCGCATCCTGGCCTTTCGAAGCATGGGGTATGGATATCATCGGTCCTATTCACCCGTCTTCTTCCAGGGGTCACCGGTTCATACTTGCCATCACGGATTAATTCTCCAAATGGGCAGAGGCAATCCCTCTTGCTGAGGTGAAGGCGTCTAATGTTATCAGCTTCATCAAACATCACGTCATTTATCGCTTCGGGGTACCCCGGAGGATAATTCGCGACAATGGGCCTCAGTTTATCAGCCAAGCATTTTATCAATTTTGCGATAAAAATCGGATACACAATATTGCCTCTACGGTATATTATCCAGCTGCTAATGGTATGGCGGAAGCTTTCAACAAAACTATTATCAAACTCTTGAAGAAATTCGTCTCTTCAAACAAGAAAGATTGGAATGAGAAGCTGGGCGAATGTCTCTGGGCATACCGCACAACGGTACGAACACCGACAGGTTGTACCCCATTCTCGCTAGTCTACGGGAGCGAAGCAGTTCTCTCCATTGAAATCCAGATCCCGTCACTCAGGATAGCCGTGACTAATGAGCTGACTCAAGAAAAGAATAACCTGTTAAGGCTCCAAGAGCTAGAAGGATTAGACGAGAAATGCCTCCAAGCTCAACAGCGCATCGCGCTCTACCAAGCACGCATTTCCAAAGCTTTCAATCATAAAGTAAAGGAAAGAGTGTTCAAAGTCGGTGAGCTAGTTCTAGCCGTAAGAAGGCCGATGATTCTTACTCACAGAAGTAAAGGCAAATTCTAGCCCAAGTGGGAAGGCCCTTATGTGATCGAGACAACATTCTCAAACGGCGCCTACAGGATAGCCCAGCCTAATGGAGACCTGTTAATGGCTCCTATCAACGGCAAATTCCTGAAAAGGTACTATGCTTAATCTCCCCTGCTCGAGTGGAATATAGCGAGGATCTCAATTCTGACAAAACTACTCCCAAAACAAAACTAGTTGGATCATATCCTATCATGTCTATATGACCTCTGAATAGATATATCCAGCTAAAAAGTTTATCGAGAGTCTATCTTGTCCATACTACCTCTGATATCACTCTCGCCTAAAAACTGTCATTTACGCTCCAAAATGATGGGTCCACAAAAGTCAGAAAAGAGTCGCTTTTATTTATTCCAGATAAGAGCAAAATTACATCTGGGGAAGCAAAAAGAGAAAGGATACATCATGATGGGGGAGCGGTCAGATCGCGAATCAGCCGCTCCAGTGCAGCTATCTTCTCATTCCTGGAAACCAAGGCATCGACGCGAGCCCGCTCCAGCCGTGCCTCGGGATTGTTCGTAAGGGTTATCTCAGCCCTTGCCCGAAGAGAGCCCGCACGGGCAGCTTCTGTACGCTCCAAATCCCGTTGCGCTGCGCTCAGTCGACCAGTCGCTACATCTAGACCTGCCAACGACTGAGAAGCCCACTCCTTTGCCAGAGCGAGTTTTTCTTTCAACTTGCGGGCCCTCGCTGCGTTCCCTTCGTTCTCGGATTGGAGCTTCGTCTCAAGAGCGAGAGCCTCTTCCACGACAACTTTTCTTTTATCCATCTCCAACTTATGTGTTTTGATGGAGTTGTCCAGGCTTTCCAGTTGTGTAGAAAGCCGCGCAGTTATGAGGTCGTATCTGGCCTGGACCTCAGCATCAAAGCTGCCCCGAGTCAGCTGTAAGTATTCGTTAATAGGTTGCTCTAAACCATTAACCACCGCCTCCAGGGCGACAGCTACCCCAGGATCGCCGAACTCCCTGACAGCCCCGATCGAAAACTGAGAAGTCTTCTTCAAGCGCTCGAAATCTAGACTCTTCGCCAACACCATTGATATCATTATTTTTAAACCGGTATAAAAGAGGCTGATATGTTGCTCGGTCAGCGCAACTAGATCCGATTGAACGCCAGGAGTGGCTGCAATATCAGTAAGTCCCCCTCCGGGAATAATTGCAGACGAAGTGGCCACAGCCACCGCCTCGACGGGTGGTGCGACAAAAGGAAGTGCAACGACGACGGTCGAAGTCATCAGCATACTCGCAAGAGGCAAAGTCACGATGACGGGTTCGTCCTCCTCTCAAGATGACAAAACCACTCCAGGCGAGTTGGCCCCCGAAGGTATTTCCTCCTCGAAGTCAAAAGCCTCCGTATCATCACCAGGAGCCGGAGCAGAGCCAGAAGGTGCTTCAATGCTGTACTCCCCGTGGATGCCATCCCCTGAGAAAAGGACTAGAAAGTTGATATCAATATGATGGTAATCTTTCAAAAGGGAGACATAAAGACGACATTTACCCGGAGCCAAAGGTATATATGGCGCATCTGCATCCGATGTAGCTAAACCACGCTTTAATGACGCAATGCGAACTATCATACCTGGAGAAGGTGGGCCAACCGACATCGCCCGAAGTTCTGCCAAGCCTTCACCGAGACGCAGTCGAGGTTCGTCAACTGGAATCTCGCTAGGCGTGCTCGCTGACACAGCGAGAGTTTTATCCGTTGCTGGTCTAGGGAAAGATTCTCCCATCTGCCGCGGCCACGCAGGAAATCTCGCTCCACTACCTGGAGCAGTAGCAACGACAGCGACCTCTAGCAAAGATTCTCCGGCGCCGTCGGCCGGAACTGTAGAAAGTCCCTCTCTAAAAGGTGAGGAACCTCCAGCCAAAGAATCATCCCTGATATAGGGAGATGCAGGCTCACTCCCAGGAGCCTCAATACCAAGAATACGGAGAGGACGAGCAACCGTATCCTTCCTCCTCTTATGAAGAGAAGCTTCCTTCGGGGCAGAAGCTCGTCGCTTCCCGGAAGAGACTACCAAAGCCCCCGCAGGCGGAGGCACTTCATACCTCGGCACCGACACCAGAGGCTCATCCAGAGTGCCAGACTCCTCACCCTCGTCTGAAGAAACCGAGGGGACTTCAACTCTTCCCCCAGGCTTGGGAGAAGGCACCCTGAAGCTTCCACACATGTCAAAATCATGATGGAAGGTGTTAATCGCCACATAGAACTGGGCATAAGAATGGAGAATGCGGAGCTCCGTGAAGGTTGTAACGACCGGCACAATAAAGATAGCTCCCGTGCAACCCATGATAAAATATCGCCACCCTCTGGCTCCATCAATAAGTTCGCCCCTGGACCTAAAGCTGGTGACGGCATTGCCAACGTGCAACTGATCGTACCCAAACTGCCTGGCAAACCGACTAGGCAAGTAGGGCTCAAAGAAGCAATAATCTTCGCTCCTGTACAGCAGATGGGAGGCTCTAATGCAGACCAACCAATTGAAAGCTTTCGGAGAAAGATCGGTCTTCTCTCCACCTGAATCCTTGTCTCATCCCTGATCGATTGCGATGTACAGGAGGGGGAGTACAGAGGAGCTTTCAGCTGTGACTGAGGTTCAACACCAGCCGACAATCCAAAGTTGTGTTCACATTCCAGGGAGAGTCCTTGTAGTTCGGTAAAAAGTTACCCCCCGAGCTGCTATCAGAGCCGGGAGACATCACCCGGGGATTGTGGAGAATTAACCATCCTATCAAGTACAGGTATGGTAACTCCACCCTGGGAAAACTCTCATGCCGAGCTTCATCGACGAGCAATCCATCAGTCATGGCTCTCAGGCCAGCCTGTATACGGTACACCTTGGCAGGAAGCAAGCCCAGTCTTGCCCCGAATACCAGACGCACTGTCGGCCATAGGATGTTCCGGTGAATGCGGTCCGCGAACGCAGTTCCGGGCACTACTACTCGACGCAGCCATATCAAGAGGAAATTGGCCAACTGGGCTTCCTTAGACAGAGGCTTGCGGCAGCGCCTCAAGTAACTGTAGGCCTTAGTGCCTTCAGGGTACTTTCCTACCCCCTCAACGAGAATCTGATCTGGAGCTTTAGCCTCCTCCATAAGATCCTCAACGACCTGGGCACTAAGCACGCCCAAACAGTTCACGGGCTCATTCTTGCCCCCCGAGACTTTCTCCAACTTGGCGGCCCTGGATCGGTGGAAGAAGAGGTAGGACATCCACTTGGTGGTGTGAGCCAAATCAGAAGGCTCGTTATAAAAAGTGGTGCACGCGAAGTATTGACACATCAGCTCCTGATACACTTCCGCCACCCGAGGGTCCAAGTCCTCCGACTCCCGGTTGGTGGGAACATACTCTTCGTATGGGGTATCTCCCATCGGCAGTCTCGAGACCATTGCCATCTCATGGAGGGCCAATCCCAACTCCCCCAGTGGAGTGGCGAAAGTCCCGGTGAGCAAAATGTATCGCTCCATCAGTGCCAAGAACAAATTAGGGTTGGGAGGCAACCCAACACTAGTCGCACTCACAGCGGCATACAGTCCAATGCCCTCCAGTTCTCTCCAAAAGTGCTTCAAAGCTGAGTCAACTAGGCAAGTCCATCGGAGGTTTGTTGGGGTGATCCACCCATTGCACCGAGGATTCTCCTTGGGATATACCCCACCTCGTCCCATGAAGTCGTTACAGAAGGTCGGCAATTGGACCGGCTGGATTACTGAGCTGTCTTCACTCGGGACACTGCCCGGGCACAGTCCCCTGAACAGCGTCACAACGCCGGAAGGGCGGCTGACAAACGACCCCTGGTCAGCCCCTTTCAGATAAAAGATCTTCCCCGGCTTGCCGTGAAGATCGGGAGTTAACGTCCACGACATCCTCCTGGGATGCGTCGCATGGAAGAAAGCCAAGATGGGATAATCCTTCGGCATCGTTGGCAGATACAAAACCAAATTCCCTGCAGGAAAAACCCAAGGTTCCCTCTTGGGCTTCGTCTGGGACTATTTATCAATCATGTCCCCAAAGAGGAAAGCCGGCATTATGTACTGCTCCCCGTCTACGTATGTCAGGGGCTCCCCGTTGATCATGTTCAGCAGCGTCCGCTCGCCCTGAGCCGATATCAAAAACTCCCTTCCCTCAGGATACTGGGGTCCGGAGATGGGAAATACCACGTGGGACAGATCCTCCAGATAGTTCGAGTGCAGCATCCCAGCAGCGGAACCCATCACCTCGGCCAGTGGAGACTCACCCAAATCAACTGCAAAAAATACAAGAAAAATATATCATTACAAATCTTGCACAAACATACAGACCAAAGAAACGACAGTCTGTGCTCTACGCCAAGATTGCACAAATTTGGTCATTTTATGCCGGAAGTCCCCTTCACAAGCGTAAAACTCAAATTTTACGATATACGCCAATTTTCGTTAGCCAGAGCTTTTACGCTCGGAACTACAAAAATATGGAGTTTTTACGCTGGCACATTAGAAATATGGGCATAAAAGATGAAAATGCCTCCGTGCATCATCTTCCTCAAAGAGGCTATCAGCACAGAAGATGACCTAGCGCGGTCACGTTCAACGTGTGCGAAGGATTTTTTGTCATTTTTTGTCATCCCCAAAGGGCTCTACCTCTAAGACCGGGTGCGCTGCTCGTCGGCGGGATACTTCGCTCAGAATGAAGTTCACCTTGCCCGACCAAAGACTCCCTCGCTGGGGCAGAAGAATGAGAAGAAGAACCTATGCTCTTTCCCTTAGTGGAGGGGGTTTGTTTCGGCGCCATTTCTGAAGACTCGAAGTGCTCGGAGAAGGAACGAAGAAAAAACTCGAACAGTCGAAAGTTCTCTTTCGCAGAAGACGGATAAAATTTTTTCTCTCAAAGGCTTGGGATATATATAGAGTTCGAGCCGACTCCTTGAATCCTCGGACGGACTCCTCGAGACCCTAACCAATTCTCGCAATTAATAGGTGGTTATGATTGGATGCTACGTCAGCCCACTACTCTCAAAAGAGGGACAGTTAGCGAATTCGAAAAATTCTTCGCGCAAAGCAGTTCGGCGGTTTCTATGCTAAAGGAGCTTTCTACGCTCGACAGCTACAAATCTACGGTTTTACGCTCGCAAGCTATAAGTCTATAGTTTTTCGCCCGGATGCCTTTGTGCTCGGTAGCTTTTATGCTCGAGAGGCAACAAACCTACGATTTTACGCTCAGCAGATACCAAATCGATGATCTCACGCTCGGTGGCGCTCAGTTTACGCTCAGAAGCAACAGATCCGCAAACTTCACGCTCGAAATAATTTTCTTTTCAGGAGCTACAGATCTACAGTTCTACGCTAAAGGAGCTTTCTACGCTCGACAGCTACGAATCTACGGCTTTACGTTCGACAGCTATAAGTCTATGGTTTTACGCCCGGATGCCTTTGTGCTCGGTAGCTTTTATGCTCGAGAGGCTACGAACCTATGACTTTACGCTCAGGAACCACAAGTCTACGATTTCATGCTCGATGGTGTTCTACGCTCACAGGCTACAGATCTTCAGTCCTACGCTAAAGGAGCTTTCTACGCTCGACAGCTACGAATCTACGGCTTTACGTTCGACAGCTATAAGTCTATAGTTTTATGCCCGGATGCCTTTGTGCTCGGTAGCTTTTATGCTCGAGAGGCAACAAACCTATGACTTCACGCTCAGGAACCACAAGTCTACGATTTCACGCTCGATGGTATTTTACGCCCATAGGCTACAAGCTGATGATTTTACGCTCTACGACTTTCCGCATATCCGAACAGTCCCTGAAGCGGTCAATTATAAAGAGTTCACACATAAGATACTCGTTCTTGACCCCAAAGTACCCGAAACATACAGAGTTCAAACATTGAGAAACTACTCGTCTCGGGTCCAAAATTGGAGGTTCATCCAGACTCTAGTCTGAATATCTTGTCTATCAAGATGGCAAACTCAGTTTGATAGACAAATCCTCGACCATGTTCCAAGGGAGTTTCGAGAGGTCGTTCTTGAAGATAAAGTCTGAACAAAATTTCTGCTCATCAGAAGCAGCAGTTCAGAGCTCTACGCGGTCCCTCAGTCCTAGCAACAGGACAGTTCTAAATGTTCAAAATGCTTAAACAACGTTCTATGGACTATTCGCTACGCATAAAGGACGTGTCGAAGCTACACATATTCATACTTCACAGCAACGTATGGCAAGATGATCATATGAAGAAGAAGACGATTTTATTAAAATCAAAATCATGATTACATATGAGGGAAATCCAATCTACAAGGGTTTTTCTCTATTTTTTATGATTAAATCTGAGGGAAACTCCGTCTACAAAGGAGATCCCCCCTCGTCGTCTGAAGATCGCCCAGAAGCTGTTCTGACAGGTTCTCGCTGGGCTTCAATTCTTCATCCATCTTCTCCAACCGTCAGTCAGTTCCAGCAAACTGACTGACATGGCAATGATCAACAGCGGGAGGATATAGAGCTGGGCCTGCATAAATTATGCAGATCCCATGCTCCGTGCGCCGCTCAAGCTGGGACAGAGCAAGTCTGTCTGACTCTCGTCACCGGAGGCAACGGGAGAAGACACCACTTGCAAGTGGTATGGTCAAATACGACCCTTCCTCTCTCCTGGGCAAACGCCATACAAAGTTGCTGATTATCCCGAGCAAGGGAGGCTAAGATATCCTTCCATGATCCATCGTTGCAGTAGACACTTTTTCGAAGACGCCATCTTTTTTGGCTCCCTACATGCTGGAAGAACATGATCTCCTTCTTCCTCAGGTCGACCCGACGAACTCCGGCGATCATCTCTGCATGGTAATGGGAATATGGGAAGAACAGGTTAACCCCCCATCCTTTTTATAGGCGAAAGAGATCACAGCGGTCCACAATAAATCTGCCATAAAGTCCGCATCGACCGTTTCAACGCTCCATTCAGAAACGTTTCGAGTTACGAGGGGCCGTTCATGCTTCATTCAAAGCGTTTCAAATTCTGAGAAATTTAAAAGCTTTGAAGGAGGTCTTGTAGAAGCATGAAAAATACGCTGGGAGGAGCTACGCAGCATACTGATGCAGAGCAGCGTAAACAGAGGCCTTCAGAGCCATCAAGCGTACAAGCAGAGCTTTCTTCGCTAAACACAACGTGAAGTAAAAGCTCAAAGGACCATCCGCGTAAGTGCAGTACGTCCAGGCCGCTCCAGCGTAAACAGGGTTCTTCATCGCCTCCATGGCGTAAAACTCAGCCGATCTCAAAGCAGCGTTAAAGCGTACGAGGAATGCTTCGTCTTCCCCAAAATGAACCTGTCAAGTCATGCAGTAAACCTGACCTCTGACTCCTGACAAAAAGTGCTGCACGGCTACCCAGACGACAGCTGGAAACGAGGACAGATCCCTCGGGACACGCACCACAGTATGATGGCGGATCTCTGTATTTAATGCAGAGAATTTGGTAAAAATATCACCGAACTGTCGTTTACTGACGTCCCCTCAGCATAAACTGCTCTTTCGCGTACAAGGGGATACGCTGCCTTATTTTACACAGGCAAACATGAGCTATTTTACGCTCCGCAGTAGACAAATCGCCTGCCATGTCAAATGCTGCACTTCGTACGGGGCTCGAGGCACGTCTCTACGTCTAATTGCACAGAGCGGTGACAGTTTCTCTCAAGGCACGTCTCTGCGACGGATGCACAGAAGGGCTGCAGACCTTCAAAACATGCCTCCGTATTTAATGCACAAGATGGTGGCAAATCTCTGTAAAAGATTTGATTATATCTTCAAAAGCCATAATTTCGGCTAAGACGTCCACATCAGCACTCTAGCACGGTACGCAACGGCTTCTACGCCCATTCAAGATCTGTGCTCATTCGGCTTCTATGCCCATTCGGCTTCAAACGCCCACTCAGTCTCTACGACCATTCGGCTTCAAACGCCCACTCAGTCTCTACGACCATTCGGCTTCTACGCCTACTCGGCTTCTATGCCCATTCGGCTTCTACGCCTACTCGGCTTCTATGCCTATTTGGCTTCTACGCTAGGATGACAGTCATTTGGCTTCTACGCCAACCTCTTCTACACAAGGGATACCTACCTCTACGTGGCTTCTACACCGTGATCTTCGTAGCAGATATATGCGTTTTGTCCATTTAGTTGGACACGCGTTATATGCTCACTCAAAAGGTCATCTATACGCAGGCATTGGTTATTTTAACCGTTGTGTAAAAGGGTGCTGTACTTTCCACTCCTCGGTTTTTACACCGACGGAGTGGTCACTGTCGCCAAAACTCTATAAATAGAGACCCCTATCAATGGGGAACAAGGTCGAAAAACTTCAAACTTGAAGATCAAACAAGGTCAAAACTTTGAAAGAAGGATCGAACAAGGTCGAACTTCCCAGAAAGATCGAACCGGAGGTCAAGAGAGAGAGAGAGAGAGAGAGAGAGAGAGAGTCCGGAGCTCAGGCAAAGAGTAGGGATCGACGATTTTGGCATCGTGCATCCACCCTCCTTTGCAACCTTCAAAGCTGCTACCTGTCTTCCACGACATTTCTTCAACATCGTGTGGTCCAGGGGCTAAAGTGATCGACTGCAGATCAGACACCTATAGCAATTTATATCCAGATTAAATAAATTGTACTCCCACATCCTCGTATAGGATTAAATTATACAAGTTTGTTTGTAAACCAAAGGGCACGGGTTTCGTATAAACCCCATCATTGAAATACACTTTCATTCTTTCGTTTAATACCACAAACAGACTCCAAGGCCGATGAAGGTATTTTTTTAGTTTATGCTGCCAAGAGTAAAGGATTCAGGATATTTATCATGACCCGCACAAGGAATTGGGGCACGAGTACGTGGGTACGTCCAGCCTACGCCACAGCATCGGCGATAGAACGCTGTCTAGGTCTTGATGCTATCTAAACAATCTCACACAAGCATCCAACTCCATGAGGAGACACGAATACCATAATATAATATGAACAACATACTCAATCACATAACTACAGCACGATAAGATCTTGAAGGAATAAGTAAGATGCAACACAAGTCTAAATAGAAATAGTCTAACTCAATAATATAATCCAAGTCTCAAAGAGTATGCCGGAGACAAATCTGGTACCAAAATAATCTGCTAAAAGAACTAACTAGATAACTAGTAATTCCGGCTAGACCTTCCGGAATCATAACTGAACTACCAAGTCCAAGTCTGCAGCTACTCACCCTATGGTCCATAAACGTCGGACACCAGTCCTCTAAGGCATAGTCTGGAAAAATATTTCTAGTCAGGAAGGAGCAAAGTACATCTCAAATAACAGTTCCATTTAATTGATAAGGACTATAAAATAATAAACAGATAATGCTATAAACTGAGAGAAGACAGTGAGTAAATACAATGGCAAAATAAAGAGACAGGCAATATAAATAGACAGACAATATAAACAATATGATATAGTCAGTGCATATATGAAATGAAGAGAACGAGGTATAATATCATATACGGGTGATGTAGTATATGATCTAAAATAGAAAACTGTAACTATTCTAAGTGTTTGAAATATCAGTCTATCATGTGATCGGCTTGGGACAAGATCAGGCTGGTTACATATAATTAGCTATGATTCATGTAAGATCAGGCTAACCATTTGGTTAGCTATGATGCTAGTAGTGGTCAGGCTAATCATATATAACAGCTATGAGGCATGTAATGTTCAGGCCGCACCCGACGTGAGATGTGGGGAGAGCTATGATGCATGTAGAGTTGGGTATGATCACATAATCTATTAATATTTCCACCGCCCCCAACTAGTACAGTGGATCCAATTACGACACGTTACGATACACGAGCAATATCCAATATATCATGTACAAGGTCTAAATATCAATATCATGTATAATGTCAATACGATAATCAATGTAAGATCTCATGACTGCAGATCCAATCTATATACTAGTCCGTGTAGCACAGTATCAAAATCAGATGTAACATTTCTAGATACTAGAATTATAGATATTATTAAATAATTGGAAATTATCAGAGAATGTACTCTCCTTGGGTCCTTAGCTGGTAACACCAATATCCTGTTCCAGAGTATCGTCTGGATGATCCAACAGTCCTATAGATATATCATAAAATATAATATTGCATCAGACATTACACTAGCACTCAATAAAATGCACGAAACTCAGGGCCACGCTAGGTATGACACTGGTCAACTAGGGTCGAGTGTGTGCCAAATTGTATGGGTGTCGTGTCTGCAAATGCTGTACAAGGCAGAAAGTCAAAGATACCGGTCTCGCCAGTACGCCAGTGTATATGGCAGTCTGCTAACAGTTCACAGGGTCACAAGGTCATGTATAGTTACGAGGTATCCGTATTTACACTCGGGTTACCTAGTAGAGGTATATATTTAAATATACATAGTACACTAATAATATATTACCAATTAATTTTATACATAATATATATATACACTTAATGAATTTACACTATTATATATATGTACACATATACATACTAATCAAATTATACTATGTATATATATACATATATTAAAAAAGGTACTAGGGATGCACGTACAATAAGTACACATATGTATATATATACCAGTTCGAGAAATACATCATATATATATATATATATATACCAGTAAAAATACATATACTATACACTTGTATATAAGTACATATATATATACCAATACAAATATATATATGCTACATATATATACATACCAAAATACATACTAACATATATTATGAATACGTATATACTAATATATATGTTGAATACATATATACTAATAGGGAATACACTATATGTTAATACATACATATATATATATATTTGAATACATAAATATACTAATAGAGAAATATGTTATATATACGTATATGTATACATATACGAATCCCACATATACTATATATATACACCCATACATACTACATAGATATACACATACATACACACATACATACACACATACACACGTACGTATACGCGAGGGGAGGATCGAACCTGAGCGCGTCTACGACGAGGACGAAGATGACGACGATGACGAGGTGGCTGTGTGAGGAGTTCAGGCGAGGTCGAGGTGGAGGAACTCGGCTGGAGGGAGGTGCTGACTTCGCCGGGGAAGAAGCTGGAGGGAGATGCCGGTGGTGATGATCGCCGTGGCCGGAGAGGAGTTTTGGGGAAACTTGGGAGGACCATCTCCATTTTATAGAGTTTGCTTACAGCAACACCTACCAGGCTAGTATAAAGATCTCACCATTTGGGTCTCTGTACGGTCGGAGATATCGTACTCCGTTGTCATGGGATGATGTTGGATAGAGAGTTTTGCTGGGGCCAGAGATGGTTGTGGATGCAGCGGAGAAGGTTAAGCTGATTAGAGACAGACTTCGAGTGGCGAAGGACAAACAACGGCATTGAATCGATAGCCAACGGAGACCTTTGGAGTTTGAGGTATAGTTTTAGATTTTTGTTTTATGTTTGATACTGATTGTTTGTTATCGATTAAGCTCTTAAGGTTGTATTTTGTTCTAGGTTGGTGGTTTGGTATTTCTGAGGATTTCTTCGACACGAGCCACGATTGCTTCGGTGGAGGCAGGAAGCTTAGTTCGCGATTCATTGGACCTTTCACTATTCTAGAGAGGGTTGGTGCAGTTGCTTATAGACTAGACTTGCCACCTGTATTAAAGGGAGTACACAACGTGTTTCATGTGTCGCTGTTGAGATATTACGTGGCGGATCCTAGTCACGTATTGGATCACTCAAAGATAGAGGTGGGCCAACTCTAAGCTATCCAGAGCAGCCTGTTGAGATTTTGGATCACAGAGAGAAGGTGCCAAAAAACTAGACTATTCCCTTGGTATGCGTTGTATGGAGGCATCACTCTCCGGGGGAGTCTACATGGGAGAGAAAGGATGAAATACGAGAGCGTTACCCATATTTGTTTGTGCCTTGAGGTATGTTTTTTCTAGTTTTGTTCTGTTCTTTCTGTTATGTTCTATTATTTTCTGGGGGTAGTTTTTGTCTTTGAATTTCGAGGGAGAAATTATTTTAAGGGGGGTAGACTTGTCACTAATATATTTTCTAGGAAAGGGTATTTTGGTCATTTCATAATTAATTAAATATTGTGCATATTGAATAATTATTTATTATAATATTAATTATTGTTAGATTTTACTTTATTATTTTGGACTTGTGTTAGTGGACCTAACTAGTTTAGATTAGATCAATAGACCAACATTTATAATTAGTTAGAATTGGGCCCAATTATTGAGCCCATTCATTAGGAGGATGATTAATTAAATGAAACCATTAGACTAGAATCTTTCCTCCTTAATTATTTCTTCATGAGAGGCCCCAAGGGGTATATTGGATATTTTATAGTGACTTGGGAAGGGGTTAAGGGGCCGGCCATTATAAAGAGAGGGGGGAAATTTTTTTCTCCTCTTTTTTATTTCAAATCTAGATCTAGAATTTCTCTCATCCAAATTCCTTTATTCCCACATCAAATCCCTACAAAATTTTCTCTTAATTCTTTCCCAAATCACCATTGGAGGCTAGTAGATTAAGGATATACAAGGAGGAAGCAAGGATCTTCAAAGAGGAGCAAGGATCTACAAGTTGAAGGCCAATTTTACCTAATTTGGAGGTTACATTGGGAATCCATCTTCCAATAGGTACAATTCAGTTTTTCTCCTTTTATTAGGTTCTAAATATGTATTTTAATCATTAGGAACCACCCCATATGTTGAGGCTACCCATAGGAATTGGAATTAGGTTCATAGGAGGCCTATGGAGAAAGTAATAGTGTGTTTTATGTCAATTTTGGAGAATTTCGAGATTGATACCTGATGTATTTATTAATTGGTCAATTAGATCAAATTTACATGTGTTTGATTATTTGTGGCTAGTTTTGTGTCCATAATTGGATACGTATAGGCCGTATCCCATCAATTTGGAGATATGGGTTATTTTGGGGGGGGTTCTCCGACATGGGGCTTTGTGTATGTCACATTTTGACACGAACACGTAGATTTGTATTTGACTTTTCATATTATTTATATTTACTATTTTAGAATTACTCATATACTTTGGGGTATGTTTGGTTGTGTGATGGACTCGTATCGCAAGCGTATCATAGATCTAGTGTGATACGGGTGTGATGCACTCCACGTGTTTGCTTTATTACTTTTTAATTCATTTGACTTGTGTATAACTATTAATATGATATATTAGATATGATATGTATATGTATTATATATGTATCTATATTATATTATATAGTTATATATATATATATCTATGTGTCTATATGTTTATGAGTGCATATATGAGCGTATATACCTATATGTATATATGTATCTATATGTATATATGTATATTTGATTATATATATGTGTATATGTATGAGGCGATATATCTATAGGTATATATGTGTATTTGTATATATATGGGTCTATATATGTTTAGAGCTGAGAGTATATATATATATATATATATATATATATCTATATATATATATATCTATATATATATATATCTATATTGATGAGAGTGTATATGTATATTGATATCTATGTAGGTAGCAGTATATATATCTATGTGTGTATGAGTGTGCATAGTAAGTGAGCAATGTGATGGGAGGGCTCGGGACAGCAGGATTCTGCAGCAATCTACCAACTGTGCAGTTTGCAGTTGCATCAAACCAGGGGACCACAGCAGCAATGCAGTCAGTATCAACACTGCAGCCGTTTGCATGAGAAGCAGTTGTAAGTGCAGGAATTCAGCAACCCTGCAGCCAACACAGTACAGTTTCAGTCCAGCATACTTCAACTCAACAGTAAGGAGTTTCAGTTGCAGTGAGCAACTTGAGCACACAACTGTGCACTGACCAACTGAGGAGAGCAATGCACAGCAAGAACCCTGCAGCAGTAGCAATTTCAGCAAACCAGCAGCATTATCCGCAAGAACAACAGCACAGTATCAGCAACTGAAGAACATCAATCCACAGCACAGGAAGTTGTTAGGTCATGGAAAAGGTTAGGATTCAGGCAGTTTGTTAAGGTATGGGTTTAGTGGTCTAGTTAGTTTGTTAGTAGTTTGGTTAGCAGTTTATTATTAGTATAGTTATTATAACTAGTATTTTAACATAATAGTTTGTTATATACCTTGTTAGCTAGTAGTTAGATAGGTATATTAATACTTGTTAGATATGTAGATAAGTTAGTAGGTATGTACTGATATGTATTATATAGTTAGTAGTATTTAATAGTTTAGTTAATGTTTTGATAGTGATCTATATGCACTAGGATTTGGATTACCTTGGGATACCAAGGTAATGTCAAGGTATTGATCGATACTCAAGGTTTTGGGTTTGAGTATCGAGATGGGTGTGTAGGTAGTGAGATAGGCATGGTTCAAAGCCATGGTATCCAAGTTGCACTTGTTAGCTAAAATATTATATGTATTGCCTTGTATATGTATATAAATTACTATTTTTCATATCAAAAACTAGTTGTATCCTAGTATCTTAGCGTAGCTAGTGCAGCTTAGTTTTATAGTATATGGACCCAGAATCCTAGAGATAGACTCATACAACCTAGAAATAAGTAGTTTGACCAATTTGACTTAGGGTTGACCTAGTTTGATTATTTTGACTTAGAAATGGCTCTTTGACCTAGATGTTGCCCAATTAAACTTATTTTTATTCCAGAACTTTGTATTGATATAATATTCCATATCTAGGTCTTCGAGGCACCGTCCCGGACAACCGTGATATTGCTCACCGAATTTCAGGCGTGTACATTCTTTGATAGTTTCTCATTTATGATATCTTCTATGTTCCTTGTATCTAGTATAGATATCCTTGATTTCTTGACACGATGGTTACACGGATTAGTATATCCGAATCTCGTCATGAGACATTATTCTTTGGTATTTAAGGTGTATCTTGTGCAAGCCTTATTTTCTTGTTCTTTTTGTACTTGTACAGACATTGATTCTAAGGGAAATTAGCTACCTACACAGTGAATCCTGTGTCATAAGGTACCATGGTTGGATCCACTATACCAGTCGGGGGCGGTGAGTATTTAGTGTAGATATGTGATCATACCCTTCTTGTGTATGTCTTATTCCTTGTGAGTGTTGGTCATACACCACATGTATGACAAACCAGGCCCTTATCCTTTTACAAGTTCTCAAGCCGATCACATGTTAAAGCTAGTACTCACTCACTTAGTCATTATTATTCTTGTTCATTGCCATATTGTTCATTCTTATATTTATTTTTAGTATTTTTTATTGTATATCTTTTGTATCTATTGTTGCATCTTGTATGTTTATATCTATTTACCGTTACATAGTTTATATCATTGATTAGAACTGCTGTTTGAGATGTACTCTGCTTCTTTCCTGACTGGATATATTTTTTCCAAATGACACTGAGGAGTGGTACCCCACTCATTACGGACCTCAGGATTTTGTGGGATTAGATCCAGAGACCTTGGCTCAGGAGGGTCTCTTCCCGACTGAGATAGACGACCCGGGACTCGTAGCATCTTAGTTATTCTTTTTGTACTGGATTTGTCTCCAGCTTACTTTTATTAGTATCTCTGACTCATTTGTTATTATTTGACTCATGAGTTGTATTGTGAATATTCTATTCTTTTATCATATTTATACTATTTTCCATCTTAGATCTGTGATTGAGTATATTGGTATTATTGGTGGCATATTATATTGTTTGATAGTTTATCCAAACAGAATTCTACCACCGATGCTGCGGCGTAGGTCGCACATTATTCCCGACTTGCATCCCTACACCGGGTGCTGGTCGTGACACTCGCTCGTGTGGTTGACTATTCCTTCTTCATTTTAGCCCTAAAGTTTATAGACGATGAGGTCAACCGGGTTCACTGTGATGGTGGTGCCGATAACCAAGTTTTATCCCCGAAGCTCTTCCACTGGTTGCTCTCTATCTGGCCTTCCTACTTGGTATATCAAAACCGGAACCTTGTCTTCCTAGAGCCCTACCTGCCAAGTAGGTTTGCCCGATAATTTTGATACAGCCAGCTCTTTTTGGGCAACCTAAGCTCATGTCACAGTTTTGAGGGTAGCGTTCTCCATGGAGCCCAAGCTTGGGACTGTTTCTTTGCAACCAGCACCCAGGTCCAATTTACCCTGTCGTATAGCAAAGTTTTGGGTCGTATCAGCTATGCAGCGGTTGTTTTCTATGTCGTCATGAATACACCTCCCCCTGGCTTCGATCAGGATACCAGGTTCATTGTTGGTACTAAGCTAGGTACTCGGAGGAAGAAACCACAAAAAAATCAGGAGAGAGACAAAGAAAAGGCCGTTGTTGCCAACTCTGACTCTGTTATGGGAGAAGAGGAAGCTTCTGACCTCCCTTCGCCTCCCACGAGCTATCCTACGAAGTGTGGGGCTTCCTAATACAGAGCCATCCACCTAAGAGAAGATGCCAGGGATATAGGAAGCAGGTTGCTAGGAAGTCCCTGAAGCAGGCTGGGGAAGAAGAAAAAGGAGAGAAAGAAGAGGATTAGGTGAGACCCTCCACGATAGATTCTGAAGCATCCCTACTTTGAACGCTGAAGCAGTATTTATAGACCCTCTCAGTTTAATCCCTCATGCTCCCTTATACAGGTATCTCGGTACTGATCTGTTTGACAATGTGCAGACGCTGGAGGAGTGGGATCGTCAGCGGTGGGCGGCTGTCCCGGCAGTCTCTAACCAGGAGCCCGAGGAGGATACTTTCCCTGGGTGTGACGCAGATACGTCAGAGCTTGCACCTGAGACTTCAGAGTTCCAGGAGGTTAATGCAGGCATGTTACAACCTGTCTTTGGAGCATCGGGAGCCAAAGAGACGGGTGCAGGCATGGTGGAGCCCTTTACGTCTTCTGAGCACGTCTCGGTGGACGATATGGAGGCTGTCGGGAGGGCTACGAACATACTAGGTGAGCTACAACCCCCTCTGCCTCCTTCTGGTATGTTCTTTCGTCTGTTTACTCATGGATGGGTATTTTGGCTTCAAATTTACATTCTTTGAATGAAGCTAATTACTGGTTGTTCTGGGTTTACAGGGTCAGCCCCTTCCTTAGTAAGGGTAAACATGGCGGCTAAGGAGGACATGGAAGAGGAAGTCGGTGGGCTTGTTGCTAGGATGCTATTCTCTTTCCCAGCACATTAGGAGGAAATAACCCATCTGTGTAGCCTACTGTTGACCCTACTCGGGTGATAGCCCACTCTCTCGCGGTTGTTGTGGGTTCTTCCAGCGTGGCGATTGTTCACCCAAATGTTGTCGCTGGGGATTCTACAATTGTAGCCTTCCTGACTAGAGGGTTGGCAAGCAGTTCTGGGGAGGCCGCTTCCGATATTCCCAGTGTGGTGGTAGCTGGATCGATATCTAGGGATGGTGGGCCACAGCCTTAGGATGGTGTGCTGGCAGGTGTTATAGCAGTTGGGTGCTCTTGTACTCCCGCCCTCTGTCTCCTCTTCAGCCCACTCTTGCTTGCTCAACTGCCAGATGTCCAGGCATTTGAGAAGACTATGAAGGACTAGAATATGAGTCATACAACGGGTCGCTCCTCTGCTACCGCTTCACCCTCATGGATGTCGGGTGGTGTTGTTGTGCGATCTTTCGCGCTTGTGGCTTCTTTCTTTTGTCCGCAGCCTTGGACTCTGGCAACGTTGGAGGAGATTAATGAACATGTCCCGATCCCCATTCAGAGTTTGTACATATTTTTGAAGCAAGGCTTCCAGGGTGTATTGGAGCAAAATAGGTCCTTCGACTGGGCAAGATGCTTTACCGAAGGCCAGGCCAAATCTTTAAGGGGCATTTTCGGTTTGGAAGAGACGGCGGCCCTTCTGGACCTAAAGCTTGCAGAGGTGGAGCAATGCCTGATGAGCTACGACAGCATCAACAAGACGATATGGGGGTGCTGATAGCCCGTGAATACGAGGAATTCTCGACTGGGTTGGGTGCAGAGAAGGACCTCATAGCTTCGTCTAGGGAAGGCTTGCCAAATGACCTCCAAAAGCTAAGAAAGGAGCGTGATCGATTGGGCAATCTTATGAAGGATTGCCTCTCCAAGCAAAGGAACTTAGCCGAGGAGATCAGGCAACTCCACGTGAAGCTTGACATGCTGGGAAATAATCTCTGGGAGGCCCAACAGGAAGAGGAGGCTATCCGGGCCGAGGTGAACTGGGCTGCCAAAAATACCTCCGCCGTTGAGGTTATGGTGCAGAAGCTAGATGACCGGTATAAGGCCTATGTCTGCTTCGAGGATCCCGAGTTCCTGGCTAAAGAGGTCGAGCGGCGGGTCACCGGACGCAGAGAAAGTCAGATTGCTCGTATCCATGGAAGGATCTTGGAGTAGTTCTCCCATGATGAGTAAAAGTAGTTTTTGTTTCCTTTTCTGAGACTACCTTTTATTCTTGTAGTTTGTGTCTTTTACTTCCATGAAATACAAGTTTTTCTGTCCCGATTATCTGGCTGACTTGATTTGTACCCTGAAAGAGAAATGACCACTTCTTGTGTTTCATGTGTCGTTGTGCGCCTGACGTGTTCACACCACTGTGTCAGTCTGGGTCTCTGAAAGGATCAAGTCAGATTTTGACAATCGTAGTTTTGGTTGCGTAGGGATGAATCGTGGTGTCCCACTGAGGAGATCGTTACAATTTACCAGATGATCCATCGATTCTTTGCCTACAAATAGTGAATGATCTGTAGGTTGCTTGCATCCATTCATATTTTTGGGTATGATGGCTTCTGGAAGTGCTTCGAAGGAAACCAACATGTCTCTTTCTACGACCTTGTTGGTCATGACTCCTACTCTAGCGAGCCTGAGCGCTACCTGCTGGAGAAACGTCTATCTCCCGAGTGCAGAAGATGGATATCTTCCCAGGACTCCTTGCTTCCTTGCCAACTCGGAGGAGCAGGCTTTTGTAGACGCCTCTCGTCCATCATTTGCGTCCTCAGACGCTTATTTCTTCCATTTTCTTGTAATGTACATCAATAATTTGGTGGACTCTAACTGCTCTTCTATTTAATGTTTGTATTCTCCCATTCTTTTTATTTTAATGAACGGGGAAATTACTTTCATTGTTGTTGTGACATTTGCGGTGTTAGTGCTAGAGGTAATATGGATGTAGCACCATACCGTAGCTTTTTAAGGATATTCCACTGGGGAATTTTGGTGGACCTATTACCCTTTTGCGCACTTGGGGTACGAGTAATAGATTTAAAATAAACCTTATCAGCGGTAATATAGACGTGATAGGTTTTGTTGATTTTAAGGACATCCTGATGGGGGATTCTAATGGACCTATTATCCTTTTGCGCACTTGGGGTGCGAGTAATAGATTCAAAATAAACCCTATCAGAGGTAATATTGACGTGATAGGTTTTGTGGATTTTAAGGACATCCCACTGGGGAATTTTGGTGGAGCTATTACCCTTTTGCGTACTTGGGCTAGGGGTAATAGATTAGAAACAATCCCTATAAGAGTAAATATGGACGTGATAGATTTTGTGGACCCATTACTTTTTGCGTACTTTAGTGCAAGTAATAGGTTTGACACAAGTCCTGCCAGAGGTAATATGGACATGGCAGTTTTTATGGACTTCACACCACAGGCATACTCCAGATTGGGTATGGGTGATAAGTTGGAAGACAATCGATATCAGAGGTAATATGGACGTGATGATCGATGGTCAAGGACGAAAAATTTGCTCAGAGGTAATATAGATATGGCAGACTCCGCCGGAGTAATGTATTAGAGCGACAGTTCAGAGGTCCTATGGACATAAACTAATGCCTAGGAAGATACGATATAGTTTGTTAATAGAGGAGTACCAGTCTAAATTAGACGTAGTACTTTTTTGAGGAACTTGTCGTGATAGGCATCAGGAGCAAGTCGCCGTTGGGTTTTGCTAGCTGGTACGTGCCGTTGGAAAATACGATTTCCACAAGGAACGTGCCTTCCCATTTAGGTTAAAAATTGCCGCCCGTCTTGTGAGTCATAACCATCGCTCTTCTTACTGTTTGGAAGAGGTCACCTACTTGAAACATTCTCTATTTTAACTGCTTGTCGAAGGCTCCAGAGAGAGACGTGCTTGATACAACTCTATGCGTTATTGAGATAAGAGTCGTTCTCGTCGAGTGTTTCTAACTCCTATAACCATCGACGGTAGTTGTTGTCCGTGGTTAGTTGGTGTCACTACCACATTTTAGGAAAAAGGTATTTTGGTAATTTCCTATTTAAATAAATATTGTGCATGGTAAATAATTTTTGTTGTATTATTTATTTATTGTTGGATATTATTTAATTATTTTGGACTTATTTTAGTAGACCCAACTAGTTTAGTTTGGACCCATGGACCAACATGAATTAAATAGTTAGATTTGGCCCATTTAGAAAGCCCATAGTTAAGGAGATGGATTAAATTAATTAAGTGATTAGACTAGAAGCTTCCTTCCTTAATTATTTCTT
Source organism: Iris macrosiphon (assembly GCA_036927795.1). Classification (NCBI taxonomy): domain Eukaryota; kingdom Viridiplantae; phylum Streptophyta; class Magnoliopsida; order Asparagales; family Iridaceae; genus Iris; species Iris macrosiphon. The sequence goes on along the minus strand of JAYESA010000011.1, from coordinate 69,400,270 downwards.
CATGAGAGGCCCCAAGGGGTACATTGGACATTTTATAATTGCTTGGGAGAGGGGCAAGGCTGGCCTATTAAAAGAGGGAGGAAATTTCTCTCTCCTCTCATTCTCATTCCAAATCTAGATCTAGAATTTTCCACTCCCAAATTCCCTCCATTCCCATTCCAATTCTCCACCAAATTCATTCCAAATTCTTCCTAATTCACCATTAGAAAGTTGAGAAGCAAGGATCTAGAAGGAGGAAGCAAGGATCTACAAAGAGCAGCAAGGATCTACAATTTGGAAGCAAGTTCATCTCAATTGGAGGTTTCATTGGAAATCCATCTCCCAATAGGTATAATTCAGTTTTTCCCATTAAAATAGCTTCTAAATCTGAGATTTAATCATGTAAAATCAACCCATATGTATGTACTACCCATAGGACTTTGTTTTATGTTCATAGGAGACCCATGGAGAAAGTTATGGTACTTTTTGTGTCAATTTTGTTGGAATTCCGAATTTACATTTTGTTGTGTGTGTCAATTGATCCTATAGATCAATTGAGCATGTGCTTATGTGTTTGGGGCTTGTGTCGTGTCCATATTTGGGTACTTGTGGTTCGTATCCCAACTATTTGGTGATACGTGTCATTTTGGGGGCTTCCTCCGACACGGGGCTTTGTACTTGTCGTATTTTGACACGGACACATAGATCTACTTTTGACATTTTGATTTATTCATAAATATTATTTGTGACTTGTTTGTATCATTCGGGGTGTATTTGGTTGTGTGTTGGACTCGTATCGCATGCGTATCCTAGATCCAGTGGGATACGGTGTGATACTCTCCAATTTGGTGTGTTTATGTGTAGATCTAATTATTTATGCTTTAAATTCTTCATTTATAATTAGTAAATATATATAGATATTATATATTATTTTAGTGTATTTATTATGGTATTTATTGTAGCATAGATCTATAGATATTTCTATGTGTTCTAATATGGTGTATAAATATATGTATGTAGCTTTCTTGCATGCAATTATATATGTACTTATGTTAATAACATAAATTATATATAAATATTTTATAAAATATATTTATGTGTTTAAATGTGTAATTATATTATTTATAATTATTATGTAATTATTTGGATATTAATGAATGTATTTTTATGTGTGCTTCTAGCCATGTAAAATATGTACATTAATATGTGCATTGTGTTTAGTAATTATTAATATTTTAATGTGCAAGTTTATATGTATATATATAAGTATATATATTTATTAAATTATTTTATATATGTGTATATATATATATATATTTAATTATATTGATTTATAGTTATTAATATATAGATTATATATATATTTCTTTTGGCGATAGCAGCTTTTAATGACAGTTTCTGTCATTAATATACCGTGGGCAGCAGCAGCCGCTGTAGCTATTAATGACAGTTCTGTCATTAATAACAGCGGGCGGGATTTAGCAGCGGTATTTGCGACAGTTTTCTGTGACAGTTGTTTAACTATCACCGATTGAGCAGCAGTGGTTTATATATAGAGTTTCTGCGACAGATTTTCTGTAACAGTTGAGACTGTCACTATAAGCTATTTTATTTAAATTGTATTTTTAGCTCACTATTTTCAGTGACAATTTGGCAGATTTAATTTATATATTATATATTATATTTGTATATATATATATATATATATGTATATATATAGGTATTTTTGTGAGGTATAATACTAATAATAATATATTATTTTATTTGTATAAATATTGGTTTGTATATACATTATTTAGAGTGTGTATAATATTGTATTATTAGTATACTTTGTGTGGGTATCTATTGGGATCTAATTTTGATTCCTAAATTTTTGTATTTTATTTTCTATATTATTTATATAGATGTCTTGTGAGGATGACCTTGGTTTGACCATAGTTGACTTTATTTAACTTTAGAGTTGACCATAGTTGACTTTTGACTTAGAATTGACTTATTGACCTAGAAGTTGACTAGTTTGACTTGTTCTCTTTCCGGGACCTTGTATTGATGTTGTATTCCATATCTAGGTCTTCGAGGCACCAAGTCAGACATCTATGAGACTATTCATTTGGACTTCAGGCGAGTACATTCTCTGATAGTTTTTCATTTATGATATCCTCTATGTTCGTTGTATCTAGTGTAGATATACATGTTTCTCTTGACACTATGGTTACACGGATTGGTATATCCGAATCTCGTCATGAGATGTTATTCCTTGGTATATGGTGTATATGGTGCAAGTATTGTTTCATTGGTTATCTTGTACATGTACAAACACCAATTTTTGGGAGGAGTCGCTCTCTTCTTGGGGAATCTAGTGCCATAGCATACCGTGGTTGGATCTATTATACCAGTTGGGGGTGGGGAGTATTAGTATAGATATGTGATCAAATCCCTAATGAATAAAGTATTGGTAAGCGAATAGTGTTGATCATGCACCGCACGTATGATTAGCCAGGCCGCATTGTATCTTGCCCAAGCCGATCACATGTTAAGCTAGTACTCACACACTTAGTCATTAGTATTATTATTTCATTGGCATATTGTTCATTATTATATTTCTTTCCAGTATTTCCTTATTGTCTATATATCTCTTGTATCTATTTTGTGCATCTTGTTTATCCACAGCTATTTACTGTTACATAGTTTTTATCATGGATTAGAACTGCTGTTAGAGATGTACTCTGCTCCTTTCCTGACTAGATATATTTTTCCAGATGACACTGAGGAGTACCCTACCTATTATGGACCCCAGGATGTTGTGGGTTTAGATTCTGAGACCCTGGCTCAAGAGGGACTTATCCCAACTGAGACAGTTGACCCTGGAGTGTAGCTTTGTAGTATGATAGTATTCTTTTGTACTGGATTTGTCTCCAGCTTATTTTTGTTACTCTTCAGACTCATTGATGTATTATTTTAAACTCATAAGTTGTATGATGACTATTCTATTCTTATCTGATTCGTGCTTATTCTATCTTAGTTCTGTGATTGAGTATTCTATCATTATTGGTGGTTTATTACATTAGATAGACTATCTAGACAGCGTTCTACCGCCGATTCTGTGGCGTAGGCTGGGCGTTGTTTCCGACTAGTATCCTTACATCGGGTACGGGTCGTGACAGTTGGTTGGAGAGAGCTACTCATAATGAAGGGATTTGGATCTCCAACGGGTGTTTCATCTCACTTTCGTACACCAAAGAGAATGGTGTGTTCCCAGTAACTGCCTAGACTGTTGTACGGTAGGCCTAGAGACATTTACCCAGCTTCTCTGTTGGAAGACACAAATTTCTTGAGGAGTTTGATGATAGTTTTGTTGAACGCTTTTGCCAGACCGTTTGTTGCGGGGTTGTATGTCGTGGAGGCGATATTTTGAATTCGGTTCTTGTCATAAAATGATTGAAGGCATGGCTTATAAACTATGGACCATTGTCGTGGACGATCCTATGTGGCAAGCCAATATGATATATGATGTGATGTTTGACGAAGTTAATCATGTTTACTGTTTTGACTTCAGCGAGCGAAATAACTTTCGTCCATTTAGAGAAGTAGTCGATGATGGCCAAGATGAACCGATGTCCTTTTGATGAAGGCGGACTGATTGGCCCGATGATATCCATTCCCCATGCCTCAAACAACCAAGATGCTACCTTTGGGTGTAGGAATTCATATGGATGGTAGATGAAGTGTACGTAGATTTGGCATGCTTAGTACTTCCTTTCGTAATCGACAATATCTGCTACCATCATCGGCCAATAGTAGCACATTATCTGAAGACGATCCTATAGCTTTGGACTGGGTTAATGCATACGGCAGACGCCATCGTGAGCTTCGTGTGCCTCCACGTTCGACAAGCATCAGAGCAGAGGGCCGCCGTAGGATCGACGGTACAATATTTTGGTCTCCGTGTCATAATAGAAATGGAAGAAGCGTCTTCTGATTGAAGTAGCTTTCTTTGGGTTTTCAGGAAGAAATCTATAGACTGCGTAGTCGATGAATGAAAGCCTCCAATCTTGAGTATCGGTTTCAACCTCCGCTACAAAGCTAAGGCATAAGCTTAGGTTGCTTTTAGGACAGACCAGCTCTTGATCGATCACCGTGATTAACTGATAGGTGTTATCTGGGACTGCCAAGAAAGCAGCGAGGTGGGCTAAAGCGTTCGCCTTAATGTTTTATAACTGAGGGACATATTCAATAAAGAATATCTCAAAATTCACAATGATGTTATGTGCCACTTGGTTGTAAGGGACCAAGTCTTCATTTTGGACTTCATATACTCTCCGGACTTTATTGATGATAAGCTGAGAATCCCCGTAGGCTTCCAAGTTCTATACTCTGACTTATTTGGCGAGATGGAGTCCGATGATTAGGGCATTGTACTCTGCCATATTATTGGAGCATAGCTCTATGAGAGAATATGCGCGATTGATAACGAGGCCATATGGGGAGATCAATACTATCCCGACCCCAGTGATGATGTTGCCTTTTGGCCCTTCTCTTGAAGTATCGTCAAAGAATAATAGCCAAACCATTTTGTGTGAGGTGACGTTGGCTTCTGCCACTTCATCTAGAATCTCTTCATAAAGCTTTGAGGTTTCTGACCCTGGATGGGCTGCCAGAAAGTCGGCCAATGCCTGACCCTTGACGGCCTTCTATGGGACGAATACCATATACGAATACCATATCATATGGAGATAATAGTATTGTCCAGGTAGCCAAGCAAAAACTGAGTGCCCCAGGTTTGCTCAAGAGGACCCTGAGGGGTTAACTCGCGAGATTACATGAATGGTCTGTCCAGTCGCGTAGTGTCGAGTTTTCTGGACAGCAAATACCAGCATAAGGCACTCTTTCTCGACGGCGATATATCTATGCTTTGGGCCGACCATTATTCAGCTAAGGTAGTATATAGCCTGCTCGTGACCTGAATCACTATTCTGGGCTAACAGGGCACCGAGAGAGTGATCCATTGTGCGTATATAAAGCAAAAATAGTTTTTCCATGACCGGGGCTACCAACACAGGAGGGTTTGATAGGTATTCTTTGATGTTGTTGAACGGTTATTGGCATTTTTTATTCCAACAAAGGAGACACATTTTTCCATGAGTTGTATGAACGGCCAACAATGTCTAGAGAGGTTTGATATGAACCTCCTGATGTATGCCAACTTCCCTTGGAGGCTACGGAGTTCCCGGAGGTTCCTTGGCGGATGCATCTCCCGGATGGCATTGGTTTTGTCAGGGTCTATGTGAATACCCCGAGAAGTGATGACGAAATCCAGGAATTTGCCGCTGGAGACTTCTAGGAAAGACTTGGAAGGGTTCATCTTGAGGCAGTGTGCGCGCATTAATCGAACACAGTCCCCAGATCTTAGAGGTGATCATCTTTGAAAAGACTCTTGATGACGATGTCGTCGACGTAGAATTCCAACGTCTTACGCATATATTCATAGAAAATGGTGCTCATAGCTCGCTGATATGTAGCACCTGTGTTCTTCAGGCTGAAAGGCATGACCCTATAGCAGTATACGCCTATCGGGGTCCGAAATGACATATGTTTCTCATCGTCGAAAAATATCTTGATTTGGTTGTAGCCTGAGAAGCCATCCATTAAGGACATGCGCTCGAAGCCACAAGTATTGTCGATCATTTCATCGTTGATTGGAAGAGGAAATTCATCTTTAGGACATACCGTATTTAGATCACCGAAGTCGATGCAGGCTCAGATCTTTTTATTCTTCTTAATGATAAGCATGATGTTGGCTACCCAGTCGGGTTATTGTTCTTCACAGATGAAGCCACTAGCTATCAGCTTGTTGAATTCAGCTTCGATGGAATCCATCACGTCTGGCCAGAACCGTCACTGCTGTTGCTTGAGTGGTTTAGCGTCTGGCCGAATGTTGAGTTTATGGACCGTGATTTGAGGGTCCAGTCCAGGCATATCTTCGTAACTCCATCGTAACTCCATACAAAGATATCGATGTATTCCCTAATGAGTTGTAATAGGGATTCTCGGTCTTCGTTAGGCAGACTTTTGCTGACGAAGATAGGCTTTGGGGACGTCTTATCACCTAGATATAATTAAACGACTTCATCCTCGGTAGGAGGTTCTCGCTGCTCAAATCGCATCTCCCATTGTGAACCCAGGTGTTGGGCCCAAGGTTCCATCTCAAAGAGCTCGGGTGTATCCTCGTTGTTTTCCTCGTGGTCGGCAGACACCATGTTGGAAGATAATGTTTGTTTGAGTATGTTTCCGATACTGACGTCAGAGTCATAGGCTGACAATTCTGAAGAGTGTGAGTGCTCTTCATCTTCTTTATCTGAGCCCTCGGGGGTTGTAGGTGGTGTTACATATACTAAGCTATGCTTAGTCTTATGATAGTAATCCTCGGGTTTGCCCGCGGGGGAGGAAAGTCGTAAAGGCGACCTTAGGTTTTTGCCGTAGTTTAATCCTTCAGTGACCCCTAGGTCGTATGCCATATTTTGAAGAAGATGTAGGGCTTACGAGCTATACCATTAGAGTAGCATTTTCCATACCTCGAATTCTGGTTCTACTTTCTTTGGGATGAAGGACCGGGGGTATTCTACTCTGCGAAGATGATGATCTTATCTAACTTCTTCCTCGGTGGGACTAAGAAATAAGAATCCTGACTGGAGCAAAGCTGATGCACGGTGCAGGTAATGGTCACTTGTGTGTGCAGGTAAAGGCCCAGACCGTGCTCCAGGGAGTATGGTATATATATATGCATACGCTCCGAGTAGTTCAAAGATAGTCCTTTATTGAGAAAATAAGGTATCTCTTCTGGCAGGATTACATCGTCAGGGGAACGTATGTTGATATTGGCGGATATATATTCCTCCAGCTCATCCTTCTCCTCGGCTACCCCCAGCGTAAGTGACGACTTTAGTAATTTTCTGTGTAATTTTACCACCAGATATCCGGTAGTCACAGTCGCGGTCGGGTCTTCCTTTGGTGGTCGACTCGGCCTGTGAAGGGGAACGACCATTGGTTCTAAGGGCATAGATAGGGCAGAATCTCCTTTTGGTTGTCAATTCGGCCTACGAAGGTGGACGACCATTGGTTCTAGCGACGCTGAAGCTACCGGAGATTCAGGTGCCTTCTCGCACATTTTGATGATGAAGGGTGCGATCGCATCGGGAGTGCGAGCCTTGAGACAGATTCTCATAGGCTCCTCGGGTGTTGTTGTGGCCTCGGTTTCATCGTCAACTTTGTTGCCACATTCATATTGGCAAAATTTCTTGTAGAGGATCGAGTTGGAGTAGTATATTTTGATACCCTTAAACAGATTGATGTCAACGAACTCCGTTTTGACGAAACCGTATTCGTCTACATATTTTAGGCACTAGAGGAGGGTAGATGGCACGATCCTGTGTTCACGTATCCACAGATGCCCGAACAAGACATTGTAAAACGTATCTACTTCTATGATGTAGCAAGTGACTTTTATTTTTAAGTCGCCGATTTGGAATTTTAGGCAGATTTTGCTCAGAGGGTAACTCCTTCCCTTGTTGAAGCCACTAATGGCGGTATTGGTGGTCGCCAGACGATGCATCAGGATCCCCAGGGTCTGAAGCAAACTTCTCGGGATGATGCTGATCGACGATCCTGAGTCAATATGCATTTGGTCTACCTTGATATCGCTAATATATTATTTATAGTATAGGGGCAGATCGTGCCTATTATTCTTTAGAAACATGTCCTATTACGAGAAGGTGATATTGGGTTCGCATCCATGGCGTTGTTGCAATATGGACAAGCAGCAGGATCTTCGGTTGGCGGCTTGACTTGCACCAGGTAGACATCGGCATTCTATAGTGCCTCACTCAGGGCAGCCCGAGTGCCTTTATGAGGGTCGCAATAGCTCAAATAGTAACAATTTTGCCAGAGTGTGGTCTAATTGTGCTAAGATGTCAAAATTATAGGACCTTTCCAACCTTTGTGGTGCATTATTGCACAACGGCTTATCGAAGTGCATCTTTTTCGGTTTATACTTGTCCACCAGTGGGGGATGAGATAGCCCAGGACCAGTAGTGGTAGGCGCGACAACTGAGGGCGTATCGCCATGCATCTATTTGTATATTATGCCTGACCTTGTTGTACCTACCGCCAGCTCCTCAGCCAAAGAGGAAACTGTATAACAGGTCTTAGATTTCCTGCTTTTGGATTTGTCGGTGGAGGTTGCCGCCAGCTGCATCAAGTCTGGCACAAGGTCAGGATGGACCCACATGACCTCCCCATATAGTGTGGTAAGTGGTATTAGCCCAGCCGTCTAGTCTCGAGCTGGTGGAAGGTTGACCACTTTCATAGTCGCCTTAGGGACCGGGACTACTTCGTCTTGGGTTTTCGTCTGTAGAAATTTGCCAAACTGGACAGACATCATGTTGGCAGCGACCGTCACATCATCGAAGTCCAGGAAAGAGCCTTGGTGTCTATCAGACGTTAGATGTACCGCTTCAGGGTATAGCACTGCTGCGTTGTGTAATGGACGTAGCGGTAGAAGTGACAGTACTTTGGGTTAGCAATCTCTGCCGCCTCAGGCTGACGTCTGACGTTGGGGAGCCAAATTTTGCCTTCATGCATCAGCATGTCAAATATGGGTTTGACATCATCATCATCGAAAGAGTAAGTCTCCTTCAGTTTTGAAGGCTCCGTCAACTTTTTCCCGGGGCTCTTGGTCAAAGTAGCGACCATAACCTGTTTCCCCTTTTCGTTGCGGCTGCTATTGCCGCTATTGTTGTTGTTGTTATTATTGTTGGTACACTTTCCCTTTTCCTCAGCAGTAGGGATATGGATCCCCAAGTGCCGAGCGTCCTTGAGCTTTTTCTCAACGTTGACAGCACTGACAATGAACATTGTCCAGTCTTTGAACTTACTCTCGTCCATTCAGATGATGACTGCCGGAAGCATATTATTCCAACATATTTCCATTAGTGTGGCCTTGGGATTGCCATGAGATAACCTTAGCGCGGCCTGTCGGAACCGTTCGATGTAGTTTCGTGTCAGTTTCCTTTCTTCCTGGGCGACGTCCATCAGAGAAGACATCGTCATATCATTTTCTGCCTCATAGAATCTGTTAAGGAACATACGCTTGAGGTCATCGAATAATAAGATACAGTTATCTTCGAGACTGTAAAACCAATCGAAAGCTACCCCCGCCAATGATCCGACAAAGAGCCTAGTAAAGATAGCATCGATGCGGGGTTAGTATTTTGTGGTGTTCTTGAAGTTACTCATGAAGCAACGAGGGGAGGACTTTCCATCAAACATGTTAATGTTGAAGGTCTTATACATGGGCAGGTACGACACATCCCTTCACTCTGTAGGATATAGTTGCCGTACCCCGATATCACGGACTGAGTCCCGGTTGTCCAAAGAGTTCCAGGTGAGCCCGAAGTTCTCGAACCTCCCTCCTTGCTTCCTTAGCTTCATCTGCTGCTAAGGCACCAACGAGCCAGTTAGGAGAGAATCACCCCCACGAGTGGAGTAGTTCTAATTGAATCTCCATTGGTCCTGGGGTCCAGGTTTGCTTGCCCGGAGGCTCTTGCCGGCTGGGAGGCCATATTTGCCTTAATCTCCAACATTGTCTGGGTCAAAGCTTGCATTGATGCACTCATTGTTTGCATCATGGCTTTGAGCATCTCGAGGCACTGCCGGTCACTGGGGCCTTAATGTCATCTCTGGCCATGTACAGTGTCCTCATATGGGAAGAAATGGACGGGGCAGTGGATGTCGTTCTCCCTGTCTCATACCCTTGTAGTGAGTAGTTCTCAAGGAGGGCGGGAGCCGTTGTGTCTTCCTCGAATTTGGAGGGAATACTACCCCAGAGTAGAAGATTGTGTCATCTTGGTAGGAGTAGCTACCCTTTGGGATTTCAGAGTCCGTTCCTTAAGAATCGTTGTCTGCTTGGAATGCTAGGTTATTGCGTACGTCCAAGGGGACACTACCCCCAGCTTGGGCCACCCCTAGAGGTTCTAAGAAAGAACTTCCCCAAGGAGCTGACAGATTCTTCCTTGAGCGGGTGCCATGGAAGTCACCTTCCGCAGGTGCCGTTGTCAGTCCTCTGGGTAATCGCCTTAGCGAAGCAGTGGTAGAGAGCACCAGACTGGAGGTATTTGACTGTTTTATTCCCTTGGTGGTTGGAAGCATTCCAGTTGAGTAGCATGAGGCAAAAGGAAACTCCCCCTCCTCTGATACTTGTACCTAATCTCTAGGTTGCTATCGGGTTGGTGCTTTCTGGTGTAATAGCTGGAAGGCCGACTGCCTATCTGTGAGTATTGCTGCTTTATTGTAGTAGAAGTTAATAATGATGTTGTCGCAGCTGTGCCTCAGGGTGGGTATGCCATATGCCATAATTGCTTTGTATTTGTGAGTAATCACATCACGCAAATCATGTGAACGGTGCTTTACCTTTGCATCCTCTTTGTGATTCCGGGTATCCCAGGCACACGGATGTGCAGGTGCCGAGTTTGATCCCTGGCCTGGGGTTCATACACGAACTTTATCTGAGGAACCGGTGCAAGAAATTTGAGACTAACCCTGTCTATTAGTCCCTGTGGGCTGGACGCATGGGTTGGTCCTGTACAACTTTTCGTCAGAGGCTCGCATAATAACTAGCTATGCCTGTTGGCGGTCGTTCGTATGAGTAGTTGCTTGAGCTTGATGTGCTCGCACTGCCCTAAATTTCTTCAGCTTAGCTACCGTAGTGGGTCACATAGGATCTACGCCGCATGAGATACGGTCGAAAATTGAGGTTCTGTTGCTATTATGGTCGGATGTGGCTTGCCGTCTGCGATTGTGAGTTGATGCTGCATGGGCAGTCTTATGCGACCTCACCCTTGGCCGCATATAAGCTTCCTCAGCACCAGGACGTTAGGCATCATAGTATTTTTCTCTGCCAGAGTCTGGGTGCTGAACAGTCTCTGTGTCATCCCGGTATGCCGCATAGATGTGGATGTTATGGGTTCCACAGAGTGAGAGGCTGGAAACGTTTGCTCTGCAGCTGGATGGGACATTGCGGCCTTGGCCACCCACGTTCTGTGGGTCTTCGAGTGGGGGGACACCCTTTTGGTTGGAAGAGGCTGTCGCATAGATAATGGAAGCATGATGTGTGGTTCTTGCAGCATGGAGAGAGACGGGGAGCTCATGCTTCGTAGTTGGGTGAGGATCAACGGCCTTTGCCACACACTTCCTGTGGGTCTTATTAGGTTTTTCTTGCCTTGGAGAAGGACCCAAGCTATCCCTGGAGAGCTTGTCCTCGAACACTTGCTGGTCGAAGCAGACCACCATCATCTTTTGTGTCGAGCCGAGCTTAACCGAATTGGACTGCGTTACCGACTTCTCAACAGAGGAGAAGGAAGTCCCCAACAGAGTCACCACCATGTTTGCCATTTAATATCAAAACAAGAACTGGGAGAACTAGATTTGATTAATAAACTAAGAGAGTACAAAGAAGACTCCTAGAAGACAATCTAAGTGTAAATTTATTTTCTGGGGGTGACGATGGAGGATTAGGAGTGTATCAACTCTCTTTACTCCATGGACGATCCAATGCGGAAACTCTTCTCTCTCCCTTGAGTGTTGGTTCACAGATAGCCAGCTAGCCTTTTGTCCGAGTCTGGTACCCTACTATTTATAGTCATATTTGTGGCTGCCTGGATATCGGGCAGCATGGATGGGTGGGTTGTCCATGTGTCCCTTCTCAATGCAAGGGTGCTACAGCTATACACAGTAATCTGGGCTCCGCTGCCACATAAATATTTATTGGGATTTTGTTGTTTGCTGAGTATTTGGACGGTTCTCGACTGTGTAGACGCGACTTAGTCAAATAGACATGTGTTCGCTATTCGGTTGGAGAGGACCACTCAGTTGTAATAGCAAGACTTGGTCGTCATTGAAATTGGGACACATATGGCCAAAGACGCATAGGACGCATAGAGTCTGGAACGCACAGGGCCAGAGACGCATGGACTGCATGGAGTCTGGAACGCATGGGTCAGAGTCGCATGGGACGCATGGAGTCTAGGACGCTTAGGCTAGAGACCCATGGACCGCATAGAGTCTGGAACGCATGGGCCAGAGATGCATGGACCGCATGGAGTCTGGAACATATGGGCCAGAGCCGTATGGGGTCTTTTATCGTGTCGTACGTGTGGATCTGCACTATCTTTGGGACTTTTGTCTCTTAGTGTGTTCTCGTCCTTCGAGGTAATCAAAAAAATCCTTTTTTTCAGGATTTTGTGTCAGGCGCCATCTTTGCTGTCAGGACGTTAGGTCAGGTTGACATGCGGCCAGTTGTCAGGACGCTTGTTTGGATCGCATGGGTATCCCTTTTCTGGGCCGTGTGGTGTCCATGCAGTCCATCATCTGTTGTGTTTTATTTGTGGCACATTGACGTTAGGTGCATTGATGTATTTTTTCCATGCTTTTACAGTGGTAGACCATTCATGTAATCTCGTGAGTCAATCCTTTCAGGGTCCTCATGTCCAAGCCGGGGGTGCTTAATTATTGCTTGGCTATGTGGGCAATAGTGCTATCACTATACGACATGGTTTCGTCCTACAGAAGGCGTTCAAGGGCCAAGCATTGGCTGAATTCCTAGCAGTTCATCTGGTGCCAGAAACTTTCAAGCTTTATAATGAGATCCCAGACGAAGTACTAGACTACAACATAACAACGAGAGTGACCATTTGGTGAATATTCTTCGATAATACTTCAAGAACAGGGCCCAAAGGTAATATCATCACTGGAGTCGGGATAGTACTGATTTCCCCTGATGATTTGATTATCTACCGCGCTTACTCTCTCACAGAGCCATTTTCCAACAATGTAGCATAGTATAATGCTCTCATTATCAGGTTCCAACCCGCTAAACAAGTGGGAGTAGACCACTTAGAAGCCTACGATGACTCTAAACTGATAGTTAGTCAGGTCTAGGGCGAGTACGAAGTCCGGCATGAGGATTTAATCCCTTATTACCAAACTACACTAAGTATAATCTCCACCTTTGATGGGTTTTTCATAGAGCACGTGCCCCGATTCTATTACGATAAAGCTAAAAAAATGCTGTATCGCCATTCCTATTATAGGCTTCTGCTTTGATGTCTATCGAATGCAGAGGCAAAGCAAGCATTCCACGAGGATTTCGATGGTGTTTGGGGTGCACACTAACCCGACCCGAAGCTACAGGATCGTCTCCGGAGAATGGGTTATTATTGGCCGACAATGGTAGCGGATGTCTTCGAATATTCAAGAAAATGAAGGATCTGCCAAATTCATGAAGACTTTATCCACCAGCCTTCAGAATTCCTATACCCAACGGTAGCATCTCGGACATTCGAAGGATGGAGAATGGACATCATTGGACTGATTAATCTACCTTCATCTAAGGGACGTTAGTTTTTCTTGAGTATCACCGATTACTTCTCTAAGTTGGCGGAATCCATACCACTTGCTAAAATAAAGACGTAAAACGTGATCATCTTCGTCAAATACCATGTTATATACCAATTCAGACTGCCTCAGAGAATTATCCATGATAATGGTCCACAGTTCGTAAGTCATGTTTTTTACCGATTTTGCGATAAAAATTGAATTCATAACTTAGCTTTGACTACCTATATCCCAGTCGCCAATGGTCGGGCAGAAGCATTTAATAAGACCATCATAAAGCTCCTCAAGAAGTTTGTGTCATCAAATAAGCATGACTAGAATGAGAAGTTGGTTTAATTTCTCTGGGCCTATCGTACAACGGTCATGCTCCCTCTAGAGGTACAAATTTACTCACTTTGGGTGTCCCTCTCCAACCAGCTAACAAACGACAACAATAAATATCGACGGCTACAAGAGTTGGAAGCGCTCGACGAGAAGCATTTGTTAGCTCAATTACACATTGAGTTATAACAAGCACGCCTCTCGGAAGCTTTCAACAAATGAGTCAAAGAAGAAACATTCCAAGTAGGTGATCTTGTCTTATCGGTCAGAAGACCGATGGTTATGACACACAAGACGGCTGGCAAATTTCAAGCCAAATGGGAAGGCCCTTTCATCGTAAAGACAGTATACTCCAATGGTGCCTACCGGCTTACAAAACCTAATTGAGACTTGCTCATGATACCGATCAATGGCAAGTTCCTCAAAAGATACTACATCTAAGATAGACTTGTACCTCCCTATTCCCTAGCAGGACAATAAAGATGTACGGTATTTTCATTTGTCTCTACTCATCCCAACGAGTGCCAATGCACAACACGTACAATTTTTCTATAAAATACTATAAAAACAATTATCTATATTTAGGAGTCCTGAATATGCAACAGATAGTGGATCCTCAAAAGCTCCTCAAAGGAGCAACTCTCAGGTCTATCTACACTCTTACGATGACCACTTAAAGGTAAGTTCCCTTCGGCATCAGTTCACGTCTACACCACCTCTGAACTATAGTTCTAACATTATTTCCCCAGTAGAGTTTGACATTTCCACATTACCTCTGAGCAAACCTCCTTATTTTGACCATCGACTATCATATCCATAATACCTCTGATATCTGTCTTCATCCAAACTTATCATCTGTACTTAATTTTAAGTGCACCAGTGATGATGGGTCCACAAAACCTATCAGGTCCATATCACCTCTGATAGTGTTTTCTTTCTATCTTATTACTTGAACCCAAGTACACAAGAAGTAATAGGTCCACCAAAGATCCCTCATTGTGATATCCTCGATAACTATTGTATCGTACTACGTCCATATAACCTCTGGTATAATGTCCAAAGTTCAAACATAATTGCAATAAAAAGAAAACTTTTATTTCGTCCGCATAATGGAAACCAAGAGCATACTACATTTGAGGATTTACTAAGTACCTCAATTAAAATCTAGTAAGACAAAGAGCGAAAGAAAAATAAGAGCAAAAAGAAATTACTTATGCTACTGATCAGAGCACAACTCTTATATTCGCCCACGGAGTCGAAAGATATTCTTATCTAAGCACACCTTGGCCCGGTGCTCGACTTTCCTAGCCATGGCCTCAGGATCTTCATAACAAGAAAAAGCTCGTATTTTTCTTTCAAATTCTGCAAGGTAACTTCAACGGCAGTAGTTTTCTTGGCCGCTTGGCTTGACTGGATAAGAATGGCTTCCTTCTCTTGCTAGGCTCCCCGAAGATCATTCTACAATGCATCAAGCCGGACCTGGAGTTTCATGATCTCCTTTGCCACTTCGGCTGCCTCTGTGATCATGACCTTTTGCCGAGTGAGGCAACCCACCGTAAGACCATTCAGCCTGTCGCGCTCCTCATGTAGACCATGGAGGTAACGCAGCAAGCCCTCTTTAGATGATGTATAAAAGGTCTCCTTCGTCTTTATGGCCTCTAGAATCTGACCGTACTTATAGAATACCAATTCCCCCATGTCTGCTTGCTAGTACTGCTGTAATTTTGTCCGATATTGCTTTATTTCGATCACCTTCTAGCCTAGGAGGTCAGGCGTATGTTCAAATCTAGTAAGGTTCCTTAGAGACTCGACCTGGCCCATGGAAAAATGCTTAGCGTAGACAAATGTGTCATTACCACATTTCTAGATGAGGATATTTTTGTCATTAGCATATTTATTATTTAGTGATTAAATATTTATATATGTGCTACTAATTAATTATATTGTGTTGTGCTATTTAATTATTGGTTAGTGGGCTGGCCTATTTTATTTGGACTTGTCATTAGTGGACCCATTAGATTGTAATCACATTGAGCCCAATATTGGATTGGGTCAATAGACCCATTTCCTTATTTAATTAAGGAGATTAATTAGTTTCATGTAGAATTAGAAGTTTCCTAATATAGCCCTCCCTAATTAAATCTCATGAACAACTTTTAGGGCTATCATAGACATTATACAATGCCTGAAAAAGTGGAAAGAGGGGCCGGCCATTAGAGGGGAGTCTCTCTCTCTCTCTCTCTCTCTCTCTCTCTCCTCTTATTACTTCATTCATTGAAGATCCCCAATTGTGCTCTTTTCCAAATTGACTAATTCCTCCACCAAATTTACCCCAATTTACTCTCATTTCCTCTCAAATTTATCATCTAAGAAGCATTAGAGCTTGGATTGTAAGGAGCACTTCAAGGAGGAGGAATTGATAAGGAGATTATGTTCTAATTGTATCTATTGAATATTTTATTGGAAATCTATCTCCCAATAGGTAAATTCTAAATCCTCTCCTTAATTTAGACTCTAATTTATGCATTTAACTATTAGGAAACCTTCCTTGGCTTAGGGTTACCCATAGGAATAAGAACTAAGTTCATAGGTGTCACAACCCGCATCCGAAATAAGGGCACGTATAATGATCAATGCCCAGCCTATGCCGTAACATCGGTGGTAGAACGTTGTCTGGGTCATCCATACTATCTAAACTTCTCAAACAAAATATATAAGGTACCTGTCGATGTCATCTCAACTCCAAATAGAGGAACAATATGGTATATGATAATGGTAAACAATACTCAATCACAATGTCAAACTAAGAAAGATAAAGCACAATGTTGAATAAAAAATATGAAATAGGAATCACAAATACTATCACAAGTCCACAATAATATATACAAGCCAAAAAGTCTCAATAAAAGTCTAATACAAGTCTAAACAATAAGTCTAGGCCTTCTCAGAATCTGGTGCTAGGTCCTCATGTTCTAAGGGAGTATCCTCTAATGGTACGCCGTCTTGCGGCCTATAGTACTTGGGACACTGGTTCACAAGCCAATCATCTAAAAAAATATCCATTCAGGATTGGAACAAAGTACATACCTCTGAAAACAGTTCCAAATACATACTCGAGCATATATAACAGATAATAGAAAAGAATACAAGGTAGCTAACCATTAGAATGGAATGAACTAGAGTGAATAAGTAATGTACTGGAATGAAGAACATGCAATATGAACAACTGCAATTTAAATGGAAAAGATATACTTACTAATGTGCCATAGAGTACAAGTTCATTATGTGATCGGTTTGGGTTGAACATGAATACAATATGGTAACCCTATTATACATGTGATATGTAATCGACATGTACATGAATATATTTGGGCTTGATCACATAACCAACTCCTACTCCCCATCCCCAACCAATACTAATGGATCCAATCATGACATGTTCGAACACAAATAAGGGCACACTGAACAAGAGCAGTGTGTGAACACGAAGTACATGATAATCATCACCCGATATACACGATAAAATACATGTGAAGGAGTAACCGCTGAATACGGTAAGGGATAACATCTCCGTACAGGATCCATATAGTACCAATCCATGTAACCATTGCGTCGGAATCAAGTATACAGTTCTAGAATATGCGATATATATACTATCATGGTATAAAAACTAACAGAGAGATGTACTCGCCTCTGGTCCTGAGCAAAGGGTGTCTCTCGATGCCCAAGTTGGTGTCACACAGACCTATTTAGGAAATATCAAGTTAAATGGTGTATAAATGGGAAATGGATAAAAAATATACTAATGCATGCTTCTAGGTTAATTTTTAAGTCACATTAACTATACTTGGCCAAACTAGGTCCATATTTTGTTAATTGGTCTATATTGGTTACTAACTAGCTAGTACTAGCTCATTATAGCTATACTAGGTCATTATAAGGTTATTACCAAAAGTTATCAGCTATATAAGTCAATACCTACAGGTGTAGTTAATACCTTGGCTAATATTTACTTTATCTAATATAATTATCTACTAACTAATAACTAATTTTATACTAACTGATACACTAGATAATGTATATCCACTGATACTCATCAGTGTAAAAACTGATACTCTCTACATTGTGTGCAAATCTTCCCAACTATCTGATTAAAATCTTACCCCTAGTTTAACTTACCTATACTGAAACCTCAACTTAATCTCATGTATCAGTTTATACTGACACCTCAATAACTTACTTGCACAACTTCCACCTCTAGACATAACCACATGCACACTTTGCATTACCCAGTCTCTACATGTTGCTAGGTTGGTTCACTAGCTGCTGCTGCTCAAAGTTCAACAAAAATGCTGATGTCCTAGTGTGCACCAGTGCACACAGTGCATTGATGCACTGATACTGCTACTTGGATTGACTATAAGTGTAGGTAGATCAAGCTAACACAAATATAACTAATATTACTAGTTAACAAATTCTACCTGAATCTTCCCTTACCTTCACTGCACATCTAATACTTCACTAATTCACCTTAATTTACTGATACTCACTGAGTATCCTCCCCCTTACTACTATAGCTGATATAGCTGCTACACCTAATCTACTTTGATGTCAGATACACATGAAACTGAATACTAACATATCCCCTTTTCCTGATACATTAATATCAGGTACAACTATATCTTGGCACACCTTAGTGCCTCGTCTTGGAGGCTCCAATTTCCCTGACATACATCCTACTGATACATACTTGACTCATACTAGACTTTAGTACTCTACTGATATCTCAGTTAATGCCAACACATAGATATCATACTAACAATACTAATACTGTCTAATATCTAACTGTTACTAACATCTAACTATTACTGCAGTCTTCAATTATAAAACATGCCCGATCCCCTTATGTCCGCTGTGATGCTCAGGTTGAAGAGCAACTTCAATGTTGCTGCTACCTAAAGTCCAGGTCTGGACTAACCTCAATGCTAAGGTCATAATACCAGTTAACTGAAAGTTAACCTCCCTTCCACATACACAGACAATGTATATACAAGCCAGCAATTTAGCTTCCTTCCCCTGCTTGTCACTGCTACCTGCCCGCCAATTTCCCTTCTGCACATCACAAAACCACATACACACTTACACATAGATGAGTATAGAAACTGAACATATTCACCTGTGCACAAAATACCACTTTCTTCCTTCTTTTACTTGCTGTGTTTGTGTCACGACCCGCACCCGGTGTAAGGGCACTAGTCGGAAACAACGCCCAGCCTACGCCGCAGAATCGACGGTAGAACGCTGTCTAGATAATCTATCTACCAATATAATGAACCACCAAAAGATAGTGTACTCAATCACAGAACTAAGATAGAATGAGCACGAATCAGATAAAGAATAGAATAGTCACAATACAACTCATGAGTCTAAAATAATACGTCAATGAGTCTGAAAAAAAATACAGAAATATGCTGGAGACAAATCCAGTACAAAAGAATACTACAAAACTATAAAGCTACAACTCCAGGGTCAACTGTCTCAGTTGGGATAAGTCCCTCTTGAGCCAGGGTCTCAGAATCTAAACCCACAACATCCTGGGGTCCATAATAGGTAGGGTACTCCTCAGTGTCATCTGGAAAAATATATCCAGTCAGGAAAGGAGCAGAGTACAACCCTAACAGCAGTTCTCAAACAATGATAAAAACTATGTAACAGTAAATAGCTGTGGATAAACAAGATGCATAAATAGAGACAAGAATGTAGAGACAATAAGGAAATACTGGAAAGAAATACAATAATGAACAACATGCTGATGGAACAAGAATACTAATGACTAAGTATGTGAGTACTAGCTTTAACATGTGATCGGCTTGGGAACTTGCACAAGAGTATAATGGCCTGGTTAATCATACATGCGGTGTATGATCAACACTCACAAGAAACAAGACATGCACAAGGAGGGTATGATTACATATCTACACTAAAATACTCCTCACCCCCGACTGGTATAATAGATCCAACCACGGTACGTTATGGCACGAGATTCCCCAAGAAGATAGCTAGTCTCCCCGGAAATCGGTGTCTGTACATGTACAAGATAACCAATGAAACAATACTTGCACCATATACACCATATAACAAGGAATAACATCTCATGACGAGATCCGGATATACCAATCCGTGTAACCATAGTGTCGAGAGAAATATGTAAATCTACACTAGATACAACGAACATAGAGGATATCATAAATGAGAAACTATCAGAGAATGTACTCGCCTGAAGTCCAATGAATAGTCTCACAGATGTCTGACTCGGTGCCTGGAAGACCTAGATATGGAATACAACATTAAAACAAGATCCCGGAAAGATAACAAGTCAAACTAGACAACTTCTAGGCCAATAAGTCAATTCTAAGTTGAAAGTCAACTATGGTCAACTCTAAAGTTAACTAAAGTCAAACATGGTCAAACCTAGGTCAACCTTACAAATCATCTATAAAAATAATATAGGATAAACTACAACAATTTAGGAATCAAATAGATTCCAAAAGAATCTTACACAAAGTATATTAGTAATACAAATAATATATATATCATAAATAATATATATGCAAACCAATATTCATACAATTAAAATACTATATTATAATAATTATAATACCTCACAAAACACATATATATATATACATATATATATATAACAATAATATATATAATATAAATAAAAACTGCCAAAGCGTCACTGAAAACAGGGAGTTAAAACAAAGATTTAAATAAAATAGCTTATAGTGACAGTCTTGACTGTCACTGAAAACTGTCGCAGAAAACTAAATAAATAACACACTGCTGATCGGATTTCTGACAGTTAGAAACTGACGCAGAAAAACCGTCGCGAAAACTCGCTGTGTTTTCCCGCCGCTGCATGGGTATTAATGATAGTGGCGGCTCTGTCATTGATACCCGCCGCCACTGCTACAGCGGCTGCTGCTGACCCGATCAAAATAATGACAGTTCAACTGTCATTAAAACCTACTGTCACTAAAACACAGGAAATATATATATAAATATATATATATAAATCTATATAAATCAATATAAATAAATATATATATATATATACATATATAAAACAATTAAATAGATATATATATACTTATATATATATACACATAAATTTGCACATTAAAATATTAATAATTACAAAACACAATGCACATATTAATGTACATAATTAACATGGCTAGAAACACAACTAAAATATTTACATTAATATCCAAACAATTACATAATAATTATAAATAATATAATTACACAATTAAACATACAATATATTTTACAATTTATATTATTAACAAGTAGTACATATATATTTGCATGTAAGAAATCTATATATATTATATTATACATAATATTAGCACATACAAAATATAGATCCATGCTACAATAATTACCATAATAAATACACAAAATAAATATATAATATCTATATATATTTACTAATTATGAAATAAGAATTGAACCACAATTAATTAGATCTATGCAAAAATACACACAATTGGAGAGTATCTCACCGTATCCCACTAGATCTAGGATACGCATGCGACACGAGTCCAACACACAACCAATTGTACCCCGAAGGACACAAACAAATCACAAATAATATTTATGAATAATTCAAAGTGTCAAAAGTTGATCTATGTGTCCGTGTCAAAATACGACATGTTCAAAGCCCCGTGTCGGAGGAAAACCCCCAAATGACACGTATCACCAAATAGTTGGGATACGAACCACAAGTATCCCAATATGGACACGACACTAGCTCCAAACACAAAGCTCATTGTCCAATTGATCTATAGGATCAATTGACACACACAACAAAATGTAAATTCGGAATTCCAACAAAATTGACACAAAAAGTACCATAACTTTCTCCATGGGTCTCCTATGAACACAAAATAAAGTCCTATGGGTACTACATACATATAGGTTGATTTTACATGATTAAATCTCAGATTTAGAAGCTATTTAAATGGGAAAATCTGAATTATACCTATTGGGAGATGGATTCCCAATGAAACCTCCAATTGAGATGAACTTGCTTCCAAATTGTAGATCCTTGCTCCTCTTTGTAGATCCTTGCTTCCTTCTTCTAGATCTTTGCTTCCTTCTTCTCTAATGGTGAATTGGAAAGAATTTGGAATGAATTTGGTAGGGAATTGGATTGGGAATGGAGGGAATTTGGTAGTGGGAGAATTCTAGATCTAGATTTGGAATGAGATGGGAGGAGAGAGAAATTTCCCCCCCCCCTCCTATATAGGCCGGCCATAGCCCCTCCCCCAAGCAATTGTAAAATGTCCAATGTACCCCTTGGGGCCTCTCATGAAGAAATAATTAAGGAAGGAAGCTTCTAGTCTAATCATTTAATTAATTTAATTCATCTCCTTAACTATGGGCTTTCGAAATGGGCCAAGTCTAGCTAATTAATTCATGTTGGTCCATGGGTCCAAACTAAACTAGTTGGGTCCACTAGAAATAAGTCCAAAATAATTTAATAATATCTAACAACAATTAAATAATAAAATAATTAATTATTTACCATGCACAATATTTATTTAAATAGGAAATTACTAAAATACCCTTTTTCCTAAATTGTGGTAGTGACAAGTCTACCCTCCTTAAAATAATTTCGTCCTCGAAATTCAAAGACGAAAACTACCCCCAGAAAATCACAGAACAGAACTAAAGAATCACAACTAACTAATGAACATAACATAACAATGAACAGAATATAACTAGAAATAACATACCTCAAGGTACAAACAAATATGGATAACGCTCTCGCATGTCATCCTCTCTCTCCCAGGTAGACTCCCCCGAAGAGTGATGCCTCCATGCGACGCGTACCAAAGGAATAGTCTGGTTCCTCAGCACCTTCTCTCTCCGATCCAGAATCTCAACTGGCTGCTCTGGATAGCTAAGAGTAGGGCCCACCTCTATCTCTGAGTGATCCAATACATGACTAGGATCGGCCACGTATCGTCTCAACTGCAACACATGAAATACGTTGTACACTCCCTCCAATGCAGGTGGCAAGTCTAGTCTATAAGCAACTGCACCGACCCTCTCCAGAATAGTGAAAGGTCCGATGAATCGCGGACTAAGCTTTCCGCCTCCACCGAAGCGAATCGTGCCTCGTGTCGGAGAAATCCTCAGAAACACAAAACTACCCACCTAGAACAAAACACCACCTTAAGAACTTATCTATAACAAACAACCAAGAACAAGCACACAAAATAAAATCTAAACTATACCTCAAACTCCAAGGGTCTCCGATGGCTATCGGCCCAATGCCGTTGTCTGTCCTGTGCCACTCGAAGTCTGTCTCTGATCAACTGAACCTTCTCTGCTGCATCTACAACCATCTCTGGCCCAAGCAAAACTCTCTCTCCAACATCGTCCCAAGACAAAGGAGTACGACACCTCCGACCATATAGAGCTTCAAAAGGTGACATCTCTATACTGGCCTGGTAACTGTTGTTGTAAGCAAACTCTACCAAATGGAGATGGTCCTCCCAAGAACCCCCGAAATCTAGTACACAAGTGCGCAACATATCCTCGAGAGTCTGAATAGTCCTCTCTGACTGCCCATCTGTCTGGAGATGATATGCAGTACTGAACTTGAGCTGAGTGCCCAAACTCTCCTGCAAACTCCTCCAGAAATGAGAAGTGAAACGACTATCCCGATCTGAGACTATGCTGACGGGAACTTCATGTATCCTAACGATCTGCCTTACATACATCTCTGCCAGCTTCTCCGTAGACAAACCCACCTTAAAAGGCAAAAAGTGGGCCGACTTGGTCAATCTATCAACAATGACCCAAATCGCGTCTTTCTCTCCTGGAGATCGTGGTAGTCCGGACACAAAATCCATAGTAATGTGTTCCCACTTCCACTCTGGAATGGGTAATGGCTGAAGTAAACCTCCTGGCCTCTGCCTCTCGGCTTTCACCTGCTGGCACACTAAGCATCTGGATACAAACTGTGCCACTTCCCTCTTCATGCCATACCACCACACACTCTCTCGCATATCCTGATACATCTTGTTAGCACCTGAATGTATGGAATACTGAGAGCGATGCGCTTCCTGCAATACCTCCTCACGCAACTCCCCACTAGGCACACACAATCTAACTCCATGCCTCAAAGATCCATCCTCTACAATAGTGAAATCATCCTCCAATCCTGCTCTCACCTGAGCTTTGATACTCCTCAAAGATACGTCATCATACTGTGCTGCCTTGATCCTATCCATCAAATCTGAATGTATCTGCAATCCCCACATCTGCATAGCACTACCAGGAACAATCACCTCAATGCCCAAGCTCTCCAAGTCCTCCAATAAATATCGATCCTGCGTCAAGAACATAGCTACCGGATACTTGCTCAAAGCATCGGCAACTACATTGGCCTTCCCAGGATGATATTGCAAAGAGATATCAAAATCCTTCATCAGTTCCAACCACCGACGCTGCCTCATGTTCAACTCCTTCTGCGTGAAAACGTACTTCAAGCTTTTGTGGTCTGTGAAGATCTCCACACGCTCTCCGTACAAATAATGTTTCCACAACTTCAGGGCGAATATGACGGCTGCCAACTCCAAATCATGGGTAGGATAGTTCTTTTCATGAGGACGCAATTGCCTGGATGCATAGGCAATCACTTTCCCATGCTGCTGAAGAACACAACCTAAACCCTTTCCCGATGCATCACTATAAATAGTGAAACCTCCGGACCCTGATGGCAATATCAAAATAGGAGCAGACGTTAACCTCTTCTTCAACTCCTCAAAAGCGGCCTGGCAATCTTTCGTCCAAACAAACTCCACATCCTTCCTTGTGAGTCTGGTTATCGGCTCGGCAATCCTCGAAAAATCTTGTACAAACTTTCTGTAGTAGCCTGACAATCCCAAGAAACTCCTGATCTCTGCTACCGAACTCGGAGTCTTCCAAGATTCCACTGCTAAAATCTTCTTCGGATCCACTGAAATACCATCACCAGTCACAACATGCCCCAAGAATTCCACCTTGTCCAAGAAAAACTCATATTTGGACAACTTTCCATACAGCTTCTCCTTCCTTAGCACATCCAACATAATCCTCAAATGCTCCTCATGCTCCTCCGGTGTCCTCGAGTATATGAGTATGTCGCCGATGAACACCACCACGAACTTGTCAAGGTACTTGTGGAACACCATGTTCATCAAGTTCATAAATACAGCCGGTGCATTAGTCAAACCAAACGGCATCACCATAAACTCGAACTGACCATACCGAGTTCTAAAAGCAGTCTTCGGTATGTCCTTCGACTTCACCTTCACCTGATGGTAGCCTGATCTCAAATCTATCTTAGAAAACACCTTCGCACCACTCAACTGATCAAACAGATCATCAATCCGTGGCAAAGGATACTTATTCTTGATAGTGAGATTATTCAAAGCCCTGTAATCAATGCACATACGCACCGATCCATCCTTCTTCGGTACAAACAATACCGGGGCTCCCCATGGTGAAGAACTCGATCTGATAAACCCCTTATCCTGCAATTCGTCCACCTGCTTCTTTAACTCGACCAGCTCGCTGTTGTTTACTCTATAGACATGCTGCGAAATTGGTTCTGCACCTGGCACCAAGTCTATAGAAAATTCAACATCTCGATCTGGCGGCAATCCTGGCAATTTCTCAGGAAACACATCCAAGAATTCTGCTATCAACGGATGCGGCAACTCCTTGTCTTCTACCATAGCTCCACAAATAATGCCTTCTCCCTGCTCCGCAGCTCCTCTAGCAAACTCGAACTCTGGCTCTCCTGGCGGACCAAACAAAACTCTACCTCCTCTACAATCTATGCTAGCACGGTGCCTACTCAACCAATCCATCCCGAGTACAATGTCGTAGCTCGGAAGTGGCATTACAAGTAGACACGCACTCAACTCCCGGCCTCCCAGAGTAACTCTCCGATCTTTGCAAATATCATTAACCAGGATAATGCCTCCCCCGATCATGATCTTGCAAGTCCTAAGCAAAGTCTAGAGCAAAAGAAATAGATACAAAACTATGGGAAGCACCACTATCAAACAAAGCTAAAGCTGGAATGGAATCAAGAAGAATAGAACCTGCGATGACATCTCCGGTGGGTTCCTCCTCTTCGACTGTCATAGCAAATGCTCGTCCCTGCCGAGCACCTCCCTGCTGCTGATGCTGGACAAAACGCTGCTGCTGTGTCGGAAGCGGTCCCCTCGGTTGTGCTGCAGGTGGTCTCATCTGTGCCCTCAGAGCTGGAGCTGCTCCCTGAACTGCACGACGAGGACACTCCCTCAATTGATGCCCTTCAGTACCACAATACAAACAAACTCCTAGCCTCTTTCTGCAAACTTTCCAGATGTGGCCGGGCTTCTTGCAGAAGTTGCATGGAGCTTGCTGTAACTGTCTCTGCTGCTGAGGTGCCTGGTGAAAAGGCGCTCTAGCTGGAATCTGGTTCTGTTGTGGCTGCTGGAAAGGTCTGGACTGGAAATGAGGATGTTTGGCAGATACTGCACTACCGTTGGCCCCCAGAAAAGAATCACGGTCTCTCTTGGTCTTCAAACCCAGATCCCGCTCAACCTTGCGTGCCTCCGCAAGTATCTCCGAGTATGTCTCATAAAAAGACGGAATGAGAATCTTCACTTCCCAGTTTAGACCCTCTCGGAAACGAATAGCTCGAACCTCCGGCTCTCTCACCAAGTACTCTGCAAATCGGCTCAGCTTACCGAACTCTGCAGCGTATTCCTCCACAGACATGCTTCCCTGAATGAGACTCTCAAATTGTCTCCCCAAGTCAAGCCTGTCTATCCGGGCGAAAAACTTCTTCTTGAAAAGGTCCCTGAATACCTCCCAAGATTGTCCTGCGTCAACTAGAACCGGCTCATTCCTGAACCAGGTACGAGCGACGTCGAACAGTTAAAGTCCTACCGCCTCAACCTTCAGATCTTCAGAAAGACGGGACACCCTCATAAGACGCTCAATATCCTCGAGCCAATCATCAGCATAAACGTTGCCCTTCGTCCCTTTGAAAACCCTAGGCTCCAGTTTCTTGAAGTCCTGAATGTTGCCTGGCCGAAGCTGAGCAACCTGAGGAACAACCTGCTGCTGGACCGGAACTCCTCTCTCAACTACAGCCCGAGCAAGCTGATGAGCACTCTCGATGCCCTGCCGTAGAACGTCGGTCTGCCCCTGATGTGCCTCCGACTGAGCCCTCTGTGCCTCGAGCATCTCATGAAACAGAGTAAACATCTGTGACGCCTCTGCTGGCACAGGAGGTGGAGGTGGAAGCCCCTCAGATACAGCTGGCACAGTCCTCTGAGTGGGTGGTGGACCTCCGAAAGCAGCTGATACTCCAATCACCGGAGAAGTGACTGGTGCAGGCCCTCGGGATGTCGCAGACCTCTCAGAAACTGCTCTCCCTTGCTGTGATCTAGTCTTAGGCGGCATCCTGAGACAAAGCGAAAGAAAGAATCAATATGGCACAAAATGTAAGATATTCAAGGAAAGGACAGTTTAAGAGATCAAGTATCAACGTCAAAGGAGAATAGTTGAATCAAAAGAATTTTCCTAGATGTGATTGAGTATCTCAGCCTATATCCTATATCCTATCGCAGGCTCGCAGTAGTACAACTAAGTTGTCGCACTACCACGATATCACATACTTGTGAAGCTAGACCTGTATGGGCCACCACCAAAAATGTGTCACGACCCGCACCCGGTGTAAGGGCACTAGTCGGAAACAACGCCCAGCCTACACCGCAGAATCGGCGGTAGAACGCTGTCTAGATAATCTATCTAACAATATAATGAACCACCAAAAGATAGTGTACTCAATCACAGAACTAAGATAGAATGAGCACGAATCAGATAAAGAATAGAATAGTCACAATACAACTCATGAGTCTAAAATAATACGTCAATGAGTCTGAAGAAAAATACAGAAATATGCTGGAGACAAATCCAGTACAAAAGAATACTACAAAACTATAAAGCTACAACTCCAGGGTCAACTGTCTCAGTTGGGATAAGTCCCTCTTGAGCCAGGGTCTCAGAATCTAAACCCACAATATCCTGGGGTCTATAATAGGTAGGGTACTCCTCAGTGTCATCTGGAAAATATATCCAGTCAGGAAAGGAGCAGAGTACAACCCTAACAGCAGTTCTCAAACAATGATATAAACTATGTAACAGTAAATAGCTGTGGATAAACAAGATGCATAAATAGAGACAAGAATGTAGAGACAATAAGAAAATACTGGAAAGAAATACAATAATGAACAACATGCTGATGGAACAAGAATACTAATGACTAAGTGTGTGAGTACTAGCTTTAACATGTGATCGGCTTGGGAACTTGCACAAGAGTATAATGGCCTGGTTAATCATACGTGCGGTGTATGATCAACACTCACAAGAAACAAGACATGCACAAGGAGGGTATGATCACATATCTACACTAAAATACTCTCCACCCCCGACTGGTATAATAGATCCAACCACGGTACGTTATGGCACGAGATTCCCCAAGAAGATAGCTAGTCTCCCCGGAAATCGGTGTCTGTACATGTACAAGATAACCAATAAAACAATACTTGCACCATATACACCATATAACAAGGAATAACATCTCATGACGAGATCCGGATATACCAATCCGTGTAACCATAGTATCGAGAGAAACATATAAATCTACACTAGATACAACGAACATAGAGGATATCATAAATGAGAAACTATCAGAGAATGTACTCGCCTGAAGTCCAATGAATAGTCTCACAGATGTCTGACTCGGTGCCTGGAAGACCTAGATATGGAATACAACATTAAAACAAGATCCCGGAAAGATAACAAGTCAAACTAGACAACTTCTAGGCCAATAAGTCAATTCTAAGTTGAAAGTCAACTATGGTCAACTCTAAAGTTAACTAAAGTCAAACATGGTCAAACCTAGGTCAACCTTACAAATCATCTATAAAAATAATATAGGATAAACTACAACAATTTAGGAATCAAATAGATTCCAAAAGAATCTTACACAAAGTATATTAGTAATACAAATAATATATATATCATAAATAATATATATGCAAACCAATATTCATACAATTAAAATACTATATTATAATAATTATAATACCTCACAAAATACATATATATATATACATATATATATATAACAATAATATATATAATATAAATAAAAACTGCCAAAGCGTCACTGAAAACAGGGAGTTAAAACAAAGATTTAAATAAAATAGCTTATAGTGACAGTCTTGATTGTCACTAAAAACTGTCGCAGAAAACTAAATAAATAACACACTGCTGATCGGATTTCTGACAGTTAGAAACTGACGCAGAAAAACCGTCGCGAAAACTCGCTGTGTTTTCCCGCCGCTGCATGGGTATTAATGACAGTGGCGGCTCTGTCATTAATACCCGCCGCCACTGCTACAGCGGCTGCTGCTGACCCGATCAAAATAATGACAGTTCAACTGTCATTAAAACCTACTGTCACTAAAACACAGGAAATATATATATAAATATATATATATAAATCTATATAAATCAATATAAATAAATATATATATATATATACATATATAAAACAATTAAATAGATATATATATACTTATATATATATACACATAAATTTGTACATTAAAATATTAATAATTACAAAACACAATGCACATATTAATGTACATAATTAACATGGCTAGAAACACAACTAAAATATTTACATTAATATCCAAACAATTACATAATAATTATAAATAATATAATTACACAATTAAACATACAATATATTTTACAATTTATATTATTAACAAGTAGTACATATATATTTGCATGTAAGAAATCTATATATATTATATTGTACATAATATTAGCACACACAAAATATAGATCCATGCTACAATAATTACCATAATAAATACACAAAATAAATATATAATATCTATATATATTTACTAATTATGAAATAAGAATTGAACCACAATTAATTAGATCTATGCAAAAATACACACAATTGGAGAGTATCTCACCGTATCCCACTAGATCTAGGATACGCATGCGACACGAGTCCAACACACAACCAATTGCACCCCGAAAGACACAAACAAATCACAAATAATATTTATGAATAATTCAAAGTGTCAAAAGTAGATCTATGTGTCCGTGTCAAAATACGACATGTTCAAAGCCCCGTGTCGGAGAAAAACCCCCAAATGACACGTATCACCAAATAGTTGGGATACGAACCACAAGTATCCCAATATGGACACGACACTAGCTCCAAACACAAAGCTCATTGTCCAATTGATCTATAGGATCAATTGACACACACAACAAAATGTAAATTCGGAATTCCAACAAAATTGACACAAAAAGCACCATAACTTTCTCCATGGGTCTCCTATGAACACAAAACAAAGTCCTATGGGTACTACATACATATAGGTTGATTTTACATGATTAAATCTCAGATTTAGAAGCTATTTAAATGGGAAAATCTGAATTATACCTATTGGGAGATGGATTCCCAATGAAACCTCCAATTGAGATGAACTTGCTTCCAAATTATAGATCCTTGCTCCTCTTTATAGATCCTTGCTTCCTTCTTCTAGATCCTTGCTTCCTTCTTCTCTAATGGTGAATTGGGAAGAATTTGGAATGAATTTGGTAGGGAATTGGATTGGGAATGGAGGGAATTTGGTAGTGGGAGAATTCTAGATCTAGATTTGGAATGAGATGGGAGGAGAAAGAAATTTCCCCCCCTCCTATATAGGCCGGCCATAGCCCCTCCCCCAAGCAATTGTAAAATATCCAATGTACCCCTTGGGGCCTCTCATGAAGAAATAATTAAGGAAGGAAGCTTCTAGTCTAATCATTTAATTAATTTAATCCATCTCCTTAACTATGGGCTTTCTAAATGGGCCAAGTCTAACTAATTAATTTATGTTGGTCCATGGGTCCAAACTAAACTAGTTGGGTCCACTAGAAATAAGTCCAAAATAATTTAATAATATCTAACAACAATTAAATAATACAATAATTAATTATTTACCATGCACAATATTTATTTAAATAGGAAATTACTAAAATACCCTTTTTCCTAAAATGTGGTAGTGACAGTTTGCAGCCACCAACATACATTCTAATACACTATAGAATTATAACTAACAAGATACATATACATATATTTATACTCTTATATATATCATATATGTGTATAACACACATCAAGGGTCATTTAACCAAACACATAGAGTCCATACTTGGAATACTTATGATATTTATCCCATGGTGATGCCAAAACCCAATTTATACCACAATAATTACTAATACATATCAATTACACTATTATATAACTAAAGTAACTTGCCACAATGAGTATTGAAGAGTAATTGTACAAAACACCCAAAATTGGGACCTGTATCGCACCGTATCACAAAATACCATGATACGGCCTACATGTATCTATTTGTGGACATGCACCAAGTCCCATAACCCCGATCTAAGTCTATTAGATCTAATTGGTCTCATGACACACACTTGATGTGTCAATCTCGTAATTCTCCCAAAATACATACAAATTAATACATAGAATTCATAATACATAATCAATTGATCTAGAACTTGATCCTAATGGTAGCCCTATGCCATAGGGTGATTCCTAATAGTCAAATACATAATTTGGGAGCTAGAATAATTTTTTTTAAAATTTACCAATTAGGAGATGGTTTCCTAATGAATTGTTCCCACAGACACGATCTCTCCACCCAAGCTTCTTCTCATTATGGTTCTTGCTTCTCCAAGCTCCAAGCTCCTTATGGAATAAGAATGAGAGAGAAAATAGAGGTGAATTGAGTGAGAATTCAATAGAGGGGATGATGGAAAATTGGAGAGAGCCCCCTTCTAGTAGTGGCCGGTCCCTTTTCCCTTACTAAAGTCACATGCAAAAGTCTCATGTACCCCTCCATGATGTATTATGGAGAAATAATTAGGGAGGGCTATTTGGATAGTTTTTAACTAATTCTAATTAAGCTAATTCTTCTGAATTAATTAGTGAGAATGGTCTAATGGGCTTGGGTCCAAGTTAGGCTCACTAGTTGTCATGACAAACCTAATTATTGGACTATCCTTCTAACAAAATTAATACTACAAGTTATCTCATTTGGAGGAGTATCATGGGTATCCTAATGATACACCCTACGTGTTTGTTGAATTGGCTATTAATTAGTGTATATATATATATATATATATATATATATATATAAGTTGGTGTGCACTTGTGTGTTAGTGTGATGTAGTAGCTTAGGTGTTGTGTTCTCAACTAGGAGCTGGAAATAATGTTAGTATCATGTATTGCTTGTAAATGTGATGAGTATCACAGTTGGAATTTCAGGAAAGGGTGCTTGGGGGTAATGCAGTGCCAATGCAGGCTATAATGGAGGAGATGTACTGCATCAAGTGCAATAGTTTAGTAAGGGATTTAGTGCTCGAGTGTTCATGTGTGTGGGGGGGGATTGTGAGGAGTTGGTATCAGATATTAAGTGTACAGGAGATGACAGGCGCTCGGGTTAGTGAGGTTGATCACTTGCAGTAGCAGTATCATAAAGTTAAGTTGAGTAAGGATTTCAGTTCTGATGGCAGCAACATTAGCAACAATATAAGTATAAATATAGTAGGGGAATGGGTTCCTATTTATTGTGCATACATTAGGTAAAGGGTGATGTATGGGTATCTGATACCTTGTTGGGTATTATTTGAATACCAAGTGTATCAGTGCACTTGCATATCTTAGAAGGGTCAGGTCTGATACCTGATAGGTACCTATAGGTAATGTTCTTGTGTATTGAGAATTGAACGGGTGTGCAGGCATAAGTTAATGTACTACGTAGTAGTATGCCATTGTATCATCTGTGCACCTGTGACCAGTGCAATGTATTGATAATATAAGTTAGTGAGGGTTAGAGATGTAGCTAAGGTATTATTTAGTTATAGAGACATGGGTTAGATATAATACCTAGTGCCAAATGGCTAGTAAAGTTACCTACCAATAAGGTATTGATACCAAGTATTGGTGTAGATAATAGTAGTACTAACTAGGATACTCTAATATAGATGTAATTAGTGTGTTCATGAGTAGGTATGTAAATACCTTAGTATTAATGACCAGTATAACTAATACCCTAATTATGAACTTAGAAACCTAAATACAACCTAGTAGTCATTACTTTAGACTTGAAATCAATCTAGAAGCTAGGTATGGACCTAATATCAAGGTATTGGTCTAGTTGGACCTAGTTTAACAAGTGTGACCTAATATAGACCTAAAAAATCATATTTAGTGCATTTATTGCTCATTTATCATTATTTACACCTATTAACATGATATTCATATATAGGTGTATATGACACCAGCTTGGATACTGTCACTCCCCGTTCCCGATATACATATTTGGAGCGTATTTATATTTTTGCATAGTTACATATAAATGGAGACTAGACCCATTCTTTGGTTTAACCTTGCTCATGGTTTATTTTGTGGGATAATTCAACTCATGAGAACCTTTGGTTCAACCCTCAACCCTACCATATATAACCCAACATTTTTTCTCTCTCTCTCTTCACTTCTTTATTTCTTCCTCTTTCTTTAGCTTTATCTCCCCATTTCATAGAAAAGTACACCTTGCATGAGAAATAGAGAAACCATCCATAGTATTATTCTATTATATTTATTATGTGTTTATAAGCACTTTTAGTTTTTGGAGTTTTTTGTTTTGATGGAGGGATTAGTGTAGATTTATATTTTTAACTTAGAGTTTTATTGGGTTTCATGAGTTTTTCTTGGTTTTGATCTATTAAAATTATGTATTTAAAAACCAAATTTTTGCAACATGATAGTTCTTTTAATTTAGAGCATGTTGGCTTTTGGTTCACCCGATTTGGACTTAAAATAAGGTTTTATGAACAAAATAAGATTTTAGTTTTTGGAGCTTTTCTGCCATGACTGAACCTGCTATTGGAGAAGACGAAGTTCCCATATGGCCAATGATCATATGCGGTCGAGACTGTCATTCGACTCGAGAGGGTTATACAGCCTAAAATCTTATCGCATACTAACAATATATATCAATCTTGTTGGACGCTTGACTGCTGATTTACACAAGTGTTCTTGAACACCTTATGCTTTCACTCGCTAAACGAATGAGAAATTCGTTAAGTCCAAGAGAACCCCATGCGGAAACAACACTCATGCGTCCTTGAGAGCATGTGGCCACACATTTCTTGGACGTATGGCTCTGAACCGTGGGCACTTATTTCTATAGTTTTGTCTTTTCTTTCTAACACACTTTATGGCTTGTCACACCAGTCACATCAGTCATTTTATGTCACATCAGTCACTGTATGTCACATCAATGATACTTTATTTATTTGACTGTCACTTCAATACTTGTTCGAAGGAGTAGATTTAACCCTAGGCATGCGGCCAAGTGGAACATGCAGCCTGGCTCCATGTGGCCTGACTTTTTATTTGGCCTGACTTTATGCGGCATGACTTTTCATGCGGCCAGGATTGTCAGGCGGCCTGATTTCCTATGCGGCCTAGAGACCCATGCGGCCTTGTTTGTTTGATTGGTTGTCTTCTTGATTCATGTGACCCAATGTATAATTGGTAATTGGACTCGAATACTATATCCGTGTTGATACCCCAATTGCCTAATTATTGTTCATATTTTAATGTACGCTGAGGTGCGATGCATCCTGTCACATATTAAGAGATTATATTTGGGTTATGCATCGAGAATGCCTCCAAATTCCTGAATGCGTGATATTATAAATATATATATATTGTTTTCCCAGCACGGGCATAATAAGCGAGTCAACTACCGAAGCATGGCTAGGATATTGATTGTATGAATGTCACATACACGCTCGGGTGAATCCAGAATTGACTTCCATGGATTCGTATCTAGCGTACCCGTAATTTAAATAAT
The DNA here is from genome assembly GCA_036927795.1 of Iris macrosiphon. NCBI lineage: Eukaryota > Viridiplantae > Streptophyta > Magnoliopsida > Asparagales > Iridaceae > Iris > Iris macrosiphon. Next base: position 69,365,438 of record JAYESA010000011.1, on the reverse strand, counting down.
ATTTTAAGAGAAATTCTCATGTGGCCACGCATTAAAATTTCAAGCACAACATAGGACAAATTAGGTAACTAAAAGTCGTAGTAACATTTGGAGGGAACAGTATTTCGAGATCATGCCAACGAACCTTCCCACAGAGATTCATTCTAAGTGCGCATTGAGCTGGCCACCACAGGTACTGTATATCATCTGCCTTTGTGGAGTGCAGTATCTGACTTATTATTATTTTGAGCCACTATTTCAATATAGGAGACTTGATTATAGCATGCACCCCTTGTCGTATACAGCTGTGATCGTCGTACGACGTATAGTACCTTGTACGGGATAGCTGGCCATGTCCGTCTCCGTATTCTGGTACTAGGACGTGATAAGATTTTAGTAGTGGCCCATGCAGGTCTGTTCTTCAGACTTGTGGGGTGTCATGGTCATAGGAGTTTCAATCAAACATTATCCTTCTTGAAATCCTGAATTCTTCATCTTCGATACTCAGCTTAAATTCTTCCAGATTGATTGCTTCCTTGTTCCTTCTCATCCAATTCTTGATATTTCTTGTGCTTTTCCTTAGGGCTTCTCCTTCCCCCGATGATACAGCAATGAGAGAGGCAAAGTTGCCAGTGGAACAAAATCCTGTGGAACCCCAGCCAAGAATCTGAGTTGAGCCCACGATGAATGGGAGAGATCAGCCATCTCCAGGTGTCCCCGTACCCCGCAGTGTCGGCAGTACTGGATACCCCGACTTTGCTAGAGATTATCCATAGATTATTGGCTGCCCAATAACACCAGATAGTGCTGCAAAAACAACAACAACATCAGAAACAAAAGCTCTAGCAGCAGGAAAAAAATATCATGTTGAACCAAGGGTTGTAGACAGCCCTATAACGAGGCGGGAGAACTGATTCAGGGGCATCTGTTAGATTTTGCAGACTGAACTCCAGATATTTCAATGGAATGGAGGACGCAATCACGACTAACGATTGGCTCCAGGATATTGAGACCATTCTGATAGTGGCTAAAGTTTCGGCCGAGGAACAAGTTGACCTGGTTCGCCTACAACTCCAGGATCTGGCAAGAGATTGGTGGGCTACGATGGAGGTAGTATTGAGTCATCCTATTTTATGAGAGGATTTTAAGACCTAGTTCAGGGCAAAGTACTTTAGGATTGTGGCTCAGTGTGAGTTGCAGCAAAGGTTTATTAACCTCATGCAAGCTGAAAGGACAGTAGACGGCTATACGGCTAAATTTTATCGATTTAGCAGATTTGTTCCAACCATGGTGGCAACAGAGTTGGAGAGAGTAATATGGTTCTAGCAGAGAATTCACTAAGAGATCTTGCACATGGTAGATGTGCACGACTACCAGACCTTCGAGGCGGTATTGATAGCAGCCAAGAGGGTTGAGCTTACTTCTCAAAGGATAGCATCAAGAAGAGTGGATCGAAAGAGGCCTCATGGACAAAAAAATGAGGGAGGACCAGTACCCCGAATGTCAGCACCATCACTTGGCATTCATATCCATGATTCAGTGCCACAGAGGACAACAGTTTTGACAGTGACAGTACGAACTCGACAATAGCAGCCGAGGCAGCAGCAGCAGCAACAACAACTACGACGGGGAGCGTCGACAGGTTGTACCTACTGTGGCAAAGGAGGTCATACCCGAAATGTTTGTCGGGCAACAAACAGACTATATTTGAGATATAGGAGCCTTGACCACAAGATTTCCTTGTGCCCATTGATGTAGAGGCCAAGATGTCTATTATAACAGTTTTCTGTATTGCCAGCTCCAAGAGCAGTACAGCAAGGAGGACCAATTATAGCAGTAGCAGTACGACCTTTAGCTCAGTGTCCATTGCCGACACAATCCCAGCTTTATAGGCAGCAACAGCGGAATCAGTAGGGGACGCAAACACGGTAGCAAGGAAGACAGTAGAAGGGAGCTTAACAAGGCCAAGGACAAGCACTTACCTTGTCTTTGGAGGAAGATATGGCTTCGGGCGACGTAGTGGCAGGAAATATTTTTGTTACAATATTTCCTGCCATAGCTTTATTTGTTTCTGGAGCTTCGCACTCATTTATATCTGCACAATATATGACACGTATTATATTAATGTTTGAGATATTGCCAGCGAGGCTGAATATACTCACTAGCAATAGGATCGTAGAAGTTAGTAAGGTGTGCCTAGCATGTCTAGTCGTAGTATGTGTGTATTTATTATCTGTAAAGTTGATCGAATTTCCTAAGGGTAACTTTAACGTTATGGACTGGATAAGAGACAGTCATGCAATGATAGACTGTCGTGAGGGTAGAGTGTTGTTTAGAATTCCTGGTCTAGAAGAGTTTGTCCTTAGCAGAATAGCAAGAGACCAGCATAAGGGAGGACTCGCAACAGTAGCAAGGGAAGCAAACCCGTTGCCCAAGATAGTTAGAGAGTTCATGGATGTCTTTCCCAACGATATTTCCGGATTACCCCAGTCAGAGTAGCATAGTTCTATATAGAGTTGATGCCAGAAGCAGAACCAGAATCACAAAAGGTGTACCCTATGTCACCATCAGAGCTTGATCAATTATATCAACATGTGGAAAAACTGAAGACAAAGAAGTTTATTCATACCAGTGCATCACCGTGGAGCCCCAGCGATATTGGTGAAGAAGAAGGATGGATCAACGCGGTTGTGTATGGATTATATGCGGCTTAATGCAGTGATCGTGAAGAACAAGTACCAATTACCAAGGATTGGTAATTTGTTTGACCAGTTAAGTGGAGCAAGAATCTTCTCCAAGATAGATTTAATATTATAAAATCATCAGGTGCGAGTCCGGGAGCAGGACATACCGAAGACAGCATTTAGGTCACGGTATGGGCATTACAAATTCTTAGTTATGCCATTTAGACTAACTAATAATCTAGCGGTATTCATGGACTTGATGAACCATATTTTTATGCCTTAATTAGACCAATTTGTGGTGGTATTCATCGATGACATCCTAGTATATTCTCAGAATGAGGAGGAGCATGAAGAACATCTCAGGATAGTTCTACAAATATTGATGAAGCACTAGTTATATGAAAAACTTAGTAAGTGGGAGTTTTGGCTGGATCATATATTCTTTCTTGGGCACATTATTTCTGGAGCAGGAGTGTCAGTTGATCCCAAGAAGGTCGAGGCAGTAAAGAACTGGCCAGTTTCAAAGACAGTAGTGGAAGTGCATAGTTTCATGGGCTTGGCAGGATACTACAGAAGATTTATATCAGATTTTGCTAAGATCTCGGCACCATTGACTCAATTAACGCGCAAAAAAGTTAAATTTATGTGGTCAGCAAAATATCAGATAGACTTTGAAGAGTTGAAGAAGTAGTTAATCTCTGCACCAATCCTTACTCTTCCAACAGGCTTCGGAGGATTCATAGTGTATTGTGATGCATCAGGCAAAGGACTTGGATGTATTTTGATGCAACAAGGAAGAGTGATAGCATATGCTTTTCGGCAGCTTAGAGATTACGAAAAGAACTATCCAACTCACAATTTGGAGTTAGCAGTAGTAGTGTTTGCACTTAAGCTATGGAGGCACAAGTTATATGGCGATCGAGTAAAAATATTCACGGATCATTAGAGTTTGAAGTATGGGTTCATGCAAAAGGACCTGAACATGAGGCAGAGATGGTGGCTAGAATTGTTGAAAGACTATGATATGGAACTTCAATACCATCCAGGCAAGGCTAATATAGTAGCTGATGTACTTAGCAGAAGAGATAGAGAATTTATGTTGACTACTCAGAGGCATGTTCTATAAGACTTACGAGAGATGGGTATCGAGATAGTACTTATACAGAGTACAGAAGTTCAGGCTAGTCTACAGATTCTGTCTACTTTGGTAGATAGGATCAAACTAGCTCAGGCAGAGGACCCGAAGATTCAAAAGCTACGAGAAGAATGTGAGACAGGTCTTCGGAAGGAGTTGATAATATATGCGGATGGAACACTAAGGTTTGGAAATCGTCTATACGTACCAACCGGGGATTTTTGTAAGAAGTTATGACTGAAGCACAAAGTTTCTAGTATTCCATCCATCTGGGAGGCACAAAGATGTACCAAGATATCAATCAACACTTTTGGTGGAATAAAATAAAGAGGAAAATAGCACGCTTCATATCACAATTTCTGATATGTCATCAAGTGAAGGCAGAATAATAGAGACCGACAGGATTATTATATCCACTTCCTAGTCTAGAGTAAAAGTAGGAACATATCACGATGGACTTTGTGACTGGTTTACCTAGATTACCGACTGGTCGAGATACAGTTTGGGTGATAGTAGATCGTCTCACAAAAGTAGCTCACTTTCTTTCTTTTCGAGTAGGACAGTCTATAGAATAATTGGCTAAAATGTATATACGACAGATAGTAATACAACACGGTATCCCAGTAAGTATGTCAGATCGAGAGACATGGTTTACTTCTCATTTTTGGAAAAGTTTGCACCAGAGTTTGGGCACCAAGTTAGGATTCAACATAGCTTACCACCCAAAGACAGATGGACAATCAGAGAGAACCATCCAGACCGTAGAAGATATACTACGAGCTTGTATCTTAGATCTTGGGGGATCTTGGGAGGATCACCTTTACTTAGTGGAATTCTCATACAACAACATTTATCAGGCCAGTATTCAGATGGCACCTTTTGAAGCACTATATGGCAGGAAGTATAGATTACCATTGGCTTAGGACGACAATGGTGAGCGAAAGATGTTGGGCCCTGAAATAATCACGCAGACAATAGAGATTGTCAAGAAGATTAGAGAGTAAATTCGAGTTGCACAAGATAGGCATCGTTAATGGGCAGATAAGCATCGTAGATCTTTAGAGTTTTGTGTCTGCGACCACATGTTTTTACAAATTTTGTCCACCCGAGGAGTCATTAGATTTGGTGTTCGCGAGAAGCTTAGTCCCAGATACGTAGGTCCATTCGATATTCTCAAGCTGGTAGGCGATGTTGCTTATCGTCTTACCCTTCTGCCTTCGTTACGTAAGGTACACGATGTATTTCATGTATCTCAGTTGCATAGGTATATTCTGGATCTGAGTCATATCCTCGATCACTCTGACCTAGTCGTTGGTACCGACTTATCTTACGAGGAGCAAACCTATCCATATTGGACCGAAGGGAGAAGGTGCTAAAGAATCAGACTATTTCTCTTGTCCAGGTTGCTTGGGGAGATTGCACTCTTGGAGAATTGATGTGGGAGTGCAAGGACGATATTCGGTTTCGGTACCCGCACATGTTAGATCCGGAAGGTATATTCTACCTTATGCCTTCTTATCTAGTTTTCATGATCTAGTGATCACCTATAAGTTATAATAATATTGCTTGCATGTGTAGTTGCTAGTAGATTTATATTATTCTTGTCCTGACTTCTCTAGCTATTGCTTGGATTCAAATTTCGAGGACGTAATTTTTCTAAGGTGGGTAGAGATGTCAGTCCTAGTTCCCGATATACATATTTAGAATGTATTATATTTTTGCATGGTTGCATTTGCAAGGAGATTAGACCCATTCTTTATTTTAACCTTTCTCGTGGTTTATTTTATGCGATGGTTCAACTCATGAGAACCTTTGGTTCAAACCTCAACCCTACCATATATAACCCAATATTTTATCTCTCTCTTCACTTCTTTATTTCTCCCTCTTTCTACCTTTATCTCCCCATTTCATAGGCAAGTACACCTTGTATAAGAAATGAAAAAACCCTCTATATTATTATTCCATTATGTTTATTATGTGTTTTTAAACACTTTTAGTTCTTGGAGTTTTCTGTTTTAATGAATAGATTAGTATAGATCTATATTTATAACTTATGGTTTTATTGGATTTTATCAGTTTTTCTTGGTTTTGATATATTAAACTTGCGTCTTTGAAAATTAGTTTTTGCTACATAATAGAGGTTTCAATTTAGAGCATTTTGGTTTTTGGTTTACCCGATTTGGACTTAAAATTAGGTTTTTATGAACAAAACAAGATTTCCGTTTTTGGAGTTTTATCGCCATGGCCGAACCTGCTGTTGGAGAAGACAAAGTTTCCATGCGGCCAGTGAGCATATGAGATCGAGAATGCCATGCGGTCCGAGAGGGTTATGTAGCCTAAACACTTATCGCATACTTACAGCATGCGTCTATCTTGTTGGACGCATGACTGCTGATTTACACAAGTGTCCTTGAATACCATGTGCTTTCACTTGCTGAACGAATAAAAAATTTGCTAAGTCCAAGAGAACCCCATGCGGCACCGACACTCATGCGGCCTGGAGAGCATGCGGCCACTAATTTCTTGGATACATTATTCTGAACCGTTGACACTTATTTCTATAGTTTTGTCTTTTCTTTCTAACACACTTTATGGCTTATCTTATCATTCACATCAATCACTTTATGTCACATCAGTCACTTTATGTCACATTAGTCACTTTATGTCACATCACTAATACTTTATTTATTTTTCACTTCAACACTTGTCCCAAGGAGTAGACTTAACCCTGGGTATGCGGCCAAGTGGTCCATGCGGCCTAACTCTATGTGGCTAAACTTTTTATGCGGCCAGACTTCATACGGCCTGACTTTTTATGCGGCCAGGATTGTCATGCGGCCTGATTTCCCATGCGGCCTAGAGACCCATGCGACCTTGTTTGTTTGATTGAATATCTTCTTGATTCATATGATGCAATATATAATTGGTAATTGGACTCGAATACTGTATTTGTGCTGATACCCCTATTGCCTGATTATTGTTCATATTTTAATATGTGCCGAGGTGCGATACATTATGTCAAGTGTTAAGAGATTATATTTGGGTTATGCATCGAGAATGCCTCCAAATTCCTGAACGTATGATATTATAAATATATATATTATTTTCCCAGCACGGGCATAATAAGCGAGTCAACTACCAAAGCGTAGCTAGGATATTGATTGTATGAATGTTGCATACACGCTAGGGTGAATCCAGATTCGACTTCCATTGATTCGTATCTAGATTATTCGTACTTTTTATAATATCTTAAGGAAAATTCTCATATGACCACGCCTTAAGATTTCAAGCACAACATAGGGCAAATTAGGTAACTAAAAGTGGTAATAACATTTGGAGGAAACGGTATCCCGAGATCATACCAATGAACCTTCCCACAGAGGTTCATTCTAAGTGCGCTGTGGACATGCCACCACAGATATTGTACATCATATGCCTTAGTGGAGTGCAGTATCTGACTTATTATTATGCCGAGCTACTGTTTTATCGTACGATAACGTGATCGTCGTACGACATATAGTACGTTATATAGGGTAGCTGACCATGTTCGTCTTCGTATTCCGGTACTAGGGTATGACAGATACCGAGTCTTACTTATTGCTCAGGACCACAAGCAAGTACATTCTCTAATAGTTTCCTTATTTGATAGTCTCCATGTTTTATGTATTTAGCATTGAGATATTTGATTCCTAACATGATGGTTACACGGATTAGTAAATGTAGATCTTGGTCATAAGATATTATTATTATGATGACTTAGTGATCATCGTGTCATACTTCATGATTACTCAGTGATTATCATAGTGTATATATAGACCGTGATCATAGTGTATGATATTATAGACCGTGCAGTGTGATGTACGTATTATAATGTGTCATGGTTTGGATACGTGTACTAGTCGGGCGTTGGGGAAGTATTAGTGGATATGTGATCATACCTTAGTGCCCGTGATTTAGTATAGCTTGTGATAGTTAGCAGATCATGCAACTTACGTGTGATCACGCTAGCTCTCCTTTTATATATAGCCCGTGTTAGGCCTAAGCCTGACTGCATATATTTTTTAGATAATTCATTAGAGAATTGGTGTCCTACGCACTACGGGCCACAGGATGGCGAGACAATTGAGATAACACTCGTAGAGCCTAATGAGATAGTACTAGAAGTCGATGAGACTTAGCTAAATCTTTTATGATATTGTATATTTTAGTTAGACACTTTTGACATGTATTATATTTGAGATCATTGTTTGTCACACCCCAGTCCCAAAATATACGGGACCAGGCCACGTGGCAATGGCCAGCTGACACGTCTCCGAAGATATCCCAATTTAATGGATCCACGAAGAGTGCTACGCTGTCCTATAATACTATATGTCCAATATCAATCAATAACAGGTAATCTAATCACATCCACAATATAAAGAGCAAGAAACACTAAATAAACTGCTGGTTGATAAATACCAGTCTCAAGATATCATAGTACAACCAGTGATGTCTGGTCGGAACAAACCCACTACTATGACGAAATAAAGTACTGAAATAAGATATAAAAGATAATAACTAGGGCATCAGCTGAGTAGATAATGATGCCCTCCATCTAGGCTAAAGGCCTACCAACTGGTCACGGAAACTCTGACGGTTGCACCTCCAACTCCTCAGCTGTAGCAAATCTTGTCTCCTGTCCTGGGCCGTATACGGTGGGGTAGTAAGCCTCGTCTAAATCTGAAAAGGTACCAGGTCCTCAGAGGGACGTAACAAGATACAAGAAAATAATTTGCCATATATGAATACTAAATAAAATAAATACAATTAGGGTGTGCTAGCCATCTAAGTGAATGCAATATGAGGACAACGCTGGTGCGTATGAGTGGGTGTAGACATAACATCCATGCTCCGAAGAGAATGGCATCAGTACAGTATATCATCTATATCGCTTCGAAGAACGTGGCATCAGTATAAAGGGAAGGTCATTGGATCCGAGGCTCCTCCGAAACTACGGCTCCAATGTGTGTACCCCATACGCCTACTAGTTGTCCTCCCCGCCCAATGTAGATACACAAATCGACTATTCGACGTGCATACCCTGTATCTATATGCCAAGTCTCTAAATTATATCCTGACTACATACTAACTGTGATATAGGTTTCACGCAACGATAGCTAGTCGAGTGCGCAAACCCGCATCCCAATATGAATATATCTCAGTGACCGTGTAAGGTGTCAGGTCTCAGATAATAACAGGGTATCGTCCAATGGGTTGAGTCTGCTAGGAGCTAAGTCCATATATACTAATCATCGACGTATCCGTCGAATGCACCCGAGACAACTCGGACGCGCACAGTTGTATAAATTACGAGCAACAAGAATACAATACAACTTATGCATATTTAAATTAGACAGTAAATATAGCAAGGTATCTTGCCTGTGTCATGAAGCTGGAAATACCAGAAGCTGGTTCCTGCAATGTCTCCTGGCTGGTCCAAAGGTCCTAAACAAAAAATATAATATAACAATCCAATATCAGACATTAAGAAATACTTAAGTAATTATGACGTTGTTCCTAGATATTGTTGCCGATTTACTGCTGACCAAATGCAGCATCACAGGTGCATGTAGCTAGGGTGTACCCGAGTTCTGTCTTTGGTCAATGTGTGCCTTGCAATCAATCAACTAGCGAGTTAAGGTTTGACAACTACTTCTCCTCTGCTCAGAATTATGTCCTTGATTTCCTTGCTCAACATACTGGGTTTATGCCCAGGGTCCAGGTGAAATACTGGTCATTGACGACAGGTCTCAAGATTAATGCACTCACTGGTTATTGATGATTTCTAATTCTTGCTAATCATCATGCTATAATATATATAATTTAGGATTAGCTAAGTTGTGTCCAAGAATACAACTCTCGATGCGATGACACGATGCTCACATACGAACACGATACGAAGATGAAGGAGTATAGGCATTTACCTCGCTGGCTGGACGAGGTTCTCCTTGCTGCCTGGTCGTACTCTGGCGAATGGGGGCTCCGGCGTCATCCGGTGAGCAAGCGTCTGCGACAGCGGCTGAAACAGCAAGCAGGGACCGCAGCAGCAGTAGCTGCTCCGGCAGCGGCGCTGCTGGGTGGAGTCGTGCGGGGGTGGTCACCAAGATGCGAGGGTCGGTCGGGGTCTGCCTGAGCGTGGTGATCGGGGACTGGAGAGGGCTATCTTGGTGCCGACGGTTGGTTATAGATGGAAGGTCGGGTTGGGATGGTACTGATGGCGGATAGGTGTCTCGGTGCTGGCGGCGGGGTTGGAAGTCTGGCGTCGAGGGATGAGCCGGTGGCTGGGGTGGCGGCCTTAGGCGTTGGCTGGTCGGAAATAGGGGAGTAGTCGGCTAGGGTTTCTTGGAGATGGGAAGACTATGAGATTTAGGGTTTAGAAGCTAGGAAGATATATATTTATATAAGGGAGGTTTGATGGGCTGGCCTTGGGACTTGGGCCTGTCCGACCTTGGTGGGGTGGGACTGGTCCACGTGAAAGAGCATGTGGGCTTGGTTTGGTTTTGCTAGAGGTAAATTGGCTTTAAGTTTAAATTAATTTAATAATTCAACTCGGTAATTACTAATGCGTCGGAAACATAAAGAACTAGATTTTTGGGTGGTATACAGGAGTCGTGGTATAACAAGCTTGGTGTACACTGATACCCTAACTTGGGTACGTGGGATTTTGGGTTGTGGTTTTATCTCAGTAAAATAATTAATTAAATCCTATTTTTGACTAGGGGGTTTACAATCTACCCTCCTTAGAGCATTTTGTCCTCGAAATTAAAATATATGTATGGTAAGAACTAACGACTGAATTTAAAATACTACCACATACCTAGGCCTTCGAAGAGGTGGAGGTAACGCTGGCGAATATCCTCCTCACGTTCCCAGGTCGACTCGCCTGGTGCATGATGCCTCCATGCAACACGAACTAGGGGGATGGTCTGCCCTCGTAATACCTTCTCACTTTTGTCTAGAATCTCCACAGGCTCCTCTTTATATGATAGGCTCGGGCCGACTGTGATTTCAGAATGGTCAAGCACGTGACTAGGATTCGGTATGTACCTCCTCAATTGAGATACATAGAAGACGTCGTGAACTCCTTCCAAGGTCTGCGGTAATGCTAATCTGTAAGCAACCTCTCCGACGCGTTCTAATATGTCGAATGGTCCGATGTACCTCGGACTCAGCTTTCCTCTGCCTCCAAATCTGATAGTCCCTCGAGTAGGTGAGATCTTTAAGAATACGTGATCTCCAACCTGAAACTTTAAGGGTCAGCGATGCGCATTCGCCCAATGCTTCTGTCGGTCTTGTGCTGCTCGAAGGTGTCCTTGGATCTTCTTTACCTTCTCTACCGTCCGAACAACCAACTCTGGTCCGAGAATCTGTCGTTCGCCTATATCACTCCAGCATACTAGAGAACGACACTTCCTGCCATACAACGTTTCATAGGGAGCCATCTGAATGCTAGCTTGATAGCTGTTGTTGTAGGAAAACTCGACCAAATATAAGTGGTCCTCCCATGATCCTCCGAAGTCAAGCATGCACGCTCTTAACATGTCTTCTAGCGTCTGAATGGTGCGCTCTGACTGGCCATCTGTTTGTGGGTGATACGCTATGCTACACTTTAGGCGAGTACCAAGACTCTCTTGCATACTCCGTCAAAAGTAAGACATAAATCTCGTATCCCTGTCTGACATAATGCTAACTGGCACTCCATGTAGGCGCACAATCTCTCTCATGTACATATCTGCTAAAGCCTCCGTCGATTGCCCAACTCTAAAGGGTAAAAAGTGTGCGGACTTGGTGAGTCTATCCACGATTACCCATACTGCATTGCGCCCACTATGACTCCTAGGGAAGCCTGTAACAAAGTCCGAGTGATATGCTCCTATTTCCACTCCGGTATAGGAAGTGGTTGAAGCAATCCTGCAGACCTCTGGTGCTCAGCCTTGACTTGCTGACACACCAGGCACTTGGCCACGAAGCGTGCTATCTCTCTCTTCATTCCGTGCCACCAGTAGTACTGTCTTAGATCTCTGTACATCTTTGTGCCTCCTGGATGAACGGAGTAGGTGGAACTGTGTGCCTCTGTCAAAAATTCCTGTCAAAGTTCTCCATTTGTAACATAGAGACGATCTCCGCATCTCAGTGTTCCGTCTTCATGTATCCGTAATCCTGTCTGTAATCCAGCCTCTGTCCTCTGTCTGAGCCTCTGAAATCTGGCATCTGTCGGCAAAGCAGCCTTGATTCTCTCTACCAGTGTCGATTGTAATTGGAAATTTGACAACTGTCCGTCTACTCCGGGTATAACAACCTCTATACCCATCTGCTCTAGATCCTTTAACAGATATTGTTGGGTAGTCAAGAAGAATGCCATAGGTCTTCTACTCAATGCGTCTGCTACTACGTTGGCTTTTCCTGGGTGGTACTGTAGCTCTATTTCGAAGTCTGTCATCACCTCGAGCCAACGTCTCTGTCTCTGATTTAGATCCTTCTGAGTGTCACGCCTCAGTCCCAAAATATACGGGACCAGGCCACATAGCAATGGCCAGCTGACACGTCTCCGAAGATATCCCAATTTAATGGATCCACGAAGAGTGCTACGCTGTCCTATAATACTATATGTCCAATATCAATCAATAACAGGTAATCTAATCTCATCCACAATATAAAGAGCAAGAAATACTAAATAAACTGCTGGTTGATAAATACCAGTCTCAAGATATCATAGTACAACCAGTGATGTCTGGTGGGAACAAACCCACTACTATGACGAAATAAAGTACTAAAATAAGATATAAAAGATAATGACTAGAGCATCAGCTGAGTAGATAATGATGCCCTCCATCTAGGCTAAAGGCCTACCAACTGGTCACGGAAACTCTGACGGTTGCACCTCCAACTCCTCAGCTGTAGCAAATCTCATCTCTTGTCCCGGGCCGTATACGGTGGGGTAGTAAGCCTCGTCTAAATCTGGAAAGGTACCAGGTCCTCAGAGGGACGTAACAAGATACAAGAAAATAATATGCCATATATGAATACTGAATAAAATAAATACAATAAGGGTGTGCTAGCCATCTAAGTGAATGCAATATGAGGACAACACTGGTGCGTATGAGTAGGTGTAGGCATGACGTCCATGCTCCGAAGAGAATGGCATCAGTACAGTATATCGTCCATATCGCTCCGAAGAACGTGGCATCAGTATAAAGGAAAGGTCATTAGATCTGAGGCTCCTCCGAAACTACAGCTCCAATGTGTGTCCCCCATACGCCTACTAGTTGTCCTCCCCGTCCAATGTAGATACACAAATCGACTACTCGACGTGCATACCCTGTATCTATATGCCAAGTCTCTAAATTATATCATGACTACATACTAACCGTGATGTAGGTTTCACGCAACGATAGCTAGTCGAGTGCGCAAACCTGCATCCCAATATGAATATATCTCAGTGACCGTGTAAGGTGTCAGGTCTCAGACAATAACAGGATATCGTCCAATGGGTTGAGTCTGCTAAGAGCTAAGTCCATATATACTAATCATCGACGTATCCGTCGAATGCTCCCGAGACAACTTGGACGCGCACAGTTGTATAAATTACGAGCAACAAGAATACAATACAACTTATGCATATTTAAATTAGATAGTAAATATAGCAAGGTATCTTGCCTATGCCTTGAAGCTGGGAATGCCAGAAGCTGGTTCCTGCAATGTCTCCTGGCTGGTCCAAAGGACCTAAACACAAAATATAATATAACAATCCAATATCAGACATTAAGAAATACTTATGTAATTATGACGTTGTTCCTAGATATTGTTGCCAGTTTACTGCTGACCAAATACAGCATCACAGGTGCATGTAGCTAGGGTGTACCCGAGTTCTGTCTTTGGTCAACGTGCGCCTTGTAATCAATCAACTAGCGAGTTAAGGTTTGACAACTACTTCTCCTCTGCTCAAAATTATGTCCTTGATTTCCTTGCTCAACATACTGGGTTTATGCCCAGGGTCCAAGTGAAATACTGATCATTGACGACAGGTCTCAAGATTAATGCACTCGCTGGTTATTGATGAGTTCTAATTCTTGCTAATCATCATGCCATAATATATATATTTTAGGATTAGCTAAGTTGTGTCCAAGAATACAACTCTCGACGCGACGACGCGATGCTCACATACAAACACGATACGAAGAGGAAGGAGTATAGGCGTTTACCTCGCTGGCTGGACGAGGTTCTCTTTGCTACCTGGTCGTACTCTGGCGAATGGGGGCTCCGGCGTCGTCCGGCGAGCAAGCGTCTACGACAGCGGCTAAAACAGCAAGCAGATAGTATTGTTTACATTATTTTGAGATTGGACTTGGACTTGTGATCTATTTGGCTCTGTATTTCTTTTCTTCTATTCTATATCATGACATATCTTCCCCTAGTTTATTATTGTGATTGAGTATTGTTTACAATTATCATAATATCATATTATCCTTCATTTGGGAGTTGAGATATCTTGACAGGTATATTATATATATTGTGTGAGATGTTAAGATAGTATTATTTACCTAGACAGCTTTCTACCATCGATCCTGCGACGTAGGTTGGATGTACTCACGTACTCGTGTCCCTACACCGGGTGCGGGTCATAACAAAAGGACTTGTTCCGCTCCAGTACGCTCTCAACCCCTTATTTTAGAAACATGTAAAAGCTCTGTATGGAGAGCTATATAGTTTTTTCAATCTCCTCAAGGGTAGTATCACCCTCATATTTCTATTTAAGGGTAGTTTGATAATTGACATGGATAATTTATTTTTAGAATTGATTATATTTAAATATTATGCATGCATGATTAATCATTTATTGTATTATTTAATTATTATTAGTTATAGATTTATTTTAGACTTGTGTAGTAGACCTAAATATTTATTAGTTGCATGAACCCAACATTTCATATTAGTTTAGATTGAGCCCATGAATGAAGCCCATGGATTAGGAGGTTAGATTAATTAGTGAAACCATTAGACTAGAACCTTCCCTCCCTAATTAATTTCTTCATGAGAGGACCCAAGGGATAAATAGGATATTTTACATTGCTTGGGGAAGGGAGTATATGGCCGGCCACCAAAGGAGGCGAGAGAGTCTCTCTTATTTCAATTTCCAATTCCATTTAGATCTAATTTTTCTCTCTTCCAATTTTCTTTATTCTCTCATCAATTCTCCACCAATTTCTTCACAAATTCCTACCCTATTCTATATTGGAGGCTTCTACATCAAGGATCTACAAGAAAAAAGCAAGAAGCAACAAGGAGGAGGCCAAGATCTACAAGGAGAGGAGCTACATTTTATTTGGAGATTTTTTATTGGGAATCTATCTCCCAATAGGTATATTTTAGTTTTCTCTCTTCTAGTAGACTCTAAATCTGAGATTTAACCATGAAAAACCCACCTACAAGCATAGGCTACCTATAAAATTGGTTTTAGGATCATAGGAGACCAATGGTGTAAGTTATGTGCATTTTGGTAGAATTCTGAGATTGGCACATGTGGTATTTGTCATTTGGTCAAATAGATCAATATGACATATGATTGTTTGTTTGTGACTAGTGTCGTATCAACAATTGGGTACGTATAGGCCGTATCTTGTCAATTTGATGATACGGGTTAATTTTGGGAGTTTTCCCCCGACACGGGGACTTGTGCATATCATATCGTGACACGGGCACGTAGTTGATCTAATTACTATAGGTATTATTTATATTTAGTGCATTAGACTTGCTCATGTCCTCCGAGATGTGTTTGGTTGTGCGTTGGAGCCGTATCGCAAGCGTATCATAGAATTAGTGTGATACGGGGGCGGTGCACTCCATGTGTTTGGTTTATTGTCCCTAATTCTATGTATGCTTGTGTATATATATATATATGATATATATTATATGATATATATATATATATGTATATGAGAGTGTATTTGTATTATATCATATAGATGTGTATAGGTGGTGGTATATATATGTGTATTAGTGTTTATATGTATATATGCATGTGTGTGTTTGTGCTTATGTGTGAGAGTATATTTATATCTATACATATATAAATTGGGATACAAATAGTGAGATACCTAGACATATATATCTATATGAGTGTATACATATATATATCTATCTATAGGTATATGTGATTGCATATATATTTTTATATATATAGAGATGGATATATTAATATAGAGATTGATATTTGTAGTGTTTGTATAGGTATATGTGTGTATATATGTATGTGTGTTTATGTGTGTGTTTGAGAGAGAAGCAGCAGACAGTGATAGCAGGGAGGCAGTGCTCGTGCATTGAGCCACTGCAAGCTGCATCGATGCAGCAAGAAGAGAAGCAATTGTAGTTCTTCAACTGCAGGGAGTTCACCTCGAGCAAGGAGGCTCAGGCATAACAAGTTCTGCACGGTGCAGTCCCTGAGGTATCAGTGCACAGTAAGGGACATAAGACTGGTGCACCAACTACCAGTGGAGGCTCGGGCCACTGCAGTGGCAGCCTTGTGCACATCAGTGCAACTGAAGATGTGCAGTCAGCATAGCACATTATGCTTCAGTATGCACAGGCAGGATCAGCAGCTATTGTGTTCAGCAGGGAGCTTACTGAACTGCAGTATCAGTAGAAAATAATAGGCCAATATCTGTAGTTTAGTATCAGCAATTGAGGAGCTCGTGCACCAACAGCAAGTGCAAACTGCTCAGTGAGAGCACAAGAGCTCGGGTCACTGAAGGCAGTCTCAGGTATCAGCAACTGTACAATGCACTGTACAGTATCAGGTATCAGTTAGGTGGTCTGAGTAGTATCAGTGTCAGCTCAGGTATCAACATAGTTATTAGCATAGTTAGGTACAAGTTTCAGTTAGTGGGTAGTTTAGTTGGTTATGTGTGTTAGTTGTTGTTTAGTTTAATAGTTAGGATGATTAGAATATATATATATATATATGTATATATATATATATATGTATATATATATATGTATATATATATATATATGTATGTATGTATGTATGTATGTAAGTTAACTGTATGTAGCTATATATAATTAGTAGGTATGGTTGATAAGTTATACGTTATAATTAGTTTATGGGGTATTATCTATATGTTAGCTATATCAAGAGGTTTTGGATTACCTTGGGATACCAAGGTAATACCAAGGTAAGGGTCGATACCAAGGTATTAGATTTGGGTATCGAGATAGGTATGATTCGTATTGGTGCAAGGTCAAGGTATCATATTTTTATTGATTTGTTATAGTGTTATGTATATTGACTTGAATATATATCTAAAATAATATTTTTATATAATTGAACTTGCGTATCTTAGGATACAGTTTTTTGAATTTTTTATATTATCTCAAATTAGTTAGTATAGTTTAGTTTCATAATGCATTGACCTAGTATCCTAGTGTTAGACTCTTGCAACCTAGATTTAATCGATTTAACCTAGAAATGGCTTATTGACTTAGAATTACATCATTTTAACTTATTTTTATTTCTAGAACCTAGTATTGATGCAACATACCATATATAGGTCTGTGTGATACCAGCTTGGGCATCGAGAGACACATTTTGCTCAGGACTTCAGGCGATCACTTTCTCTGATAGTTTTTAATTCTTAATAGTGTATATATGCATGTTCTAGAATTGTATACTTGATTTTGACACAGTGATTTCACGGACTTGTACTACATGGATCCCGTTAGGAGATGTTATCCCCTACCATGTTCAGCGGGTACTCGTGTACATGTATTTCATCGTGTATATTGGGTATTGATTTATATTTTGTATTTATACACTGCTCGTGTTCAGTGTGCTTATTCGTGTACACACACTGCTCGTGTTCAGTTGTTGTTATATTCGTGTACATCCACTGCTCGTGTTCAGTAGTCATATTCGTGTTCGTAGCGTGTCATGATTGGATCCATCGGTATTAGTTGGGGATAGGAGAGTAGGAGTTGATTATGTGATCAAAGCACCATTGTTCATCGTGTATATTCTGATTACATACCTCACTTGTAATCGTCTTACCTTATTGATCATGTTCACCAAAATGGATCACATAATGAACTTATATTATAAGGTTCATTAGCCAGATTGTAGTTATTTCATCATATTGCAGATATTCATATTATTGTTCTATATTCTCGTACATTACCTGTATATCTATTGTTCATTCATTCATATGTTAGTGATCTTGTATTTTATTTCTATTATCTGTTTTATATGCTCGATTATGTTATTGAAACAGCTTTCAGAGGTATGTACTTCGCTCCAATCCTGACTGGATATATTTTTTCAGATGACTGGCTTATCGAGTAGTATCCCACATTCTATGGGCCGCAGGACGGTGTACCTTTAGAGGATACTCTTGTAGACCAGGAGGACTTAGTTGTAGAGCCCGAGGAGGTCTAGTTATATTACTTAGTTGTAGAGCCCGAGGAGGTCTAGTTATATTTGTTTTGGCTTGTATTAGACTATTATTTGTGGTATTCACAGTTTGTATATTTTTTTAGATTGTGGAAATTATCTTATTCTTTTCTTCGCTATTCTATTCGTGCTTTGTCTTCCTTAGTTTATTTTATGATTGAGTTTAGTCATACTTGTGAGATACCATATTGTTTCTTCATTTGGAGTTAAGATGATTTACAGGTACCATATTATATTGTTGAGATGTTAAATAGTTAGAAATGACCCAGACAGCGTTCTATCGTCGATGTTGCGACGTAGGCTGGGCGTAACCATGTACTCATGTTCAAATATCCGGGTGCGGGTCATGACATATTTTTAGTGGTGGCCCATGCAGGTCTAGAGTCTCAAGTAGGGCGATATCATAGTAGTGCTCGTCTAGAGTACTGCTATGAGCCTGCTTTAGAATAGGGTTTAGGCTTAGAGTTTACTCAATTACAACTAGAAAACATTCCAATATCAGTTTTAAAATCCTTATCTATTAAATATTTGCTTTATTTTGAATAAATTTTGTCCTTCTTTGATGATAGCGTATCATACTCAATATTGATTCCTTTGTTCAGTTTATCTCGATTCCTTTCCAGCTCATATTTTATTCGATTTTGGTGCTTCTCATAGCTTTGTATCTGTACCTTTTGCTTTGAGGCATCGTCTTGAGTCTGAACCGTTGGCGAGGACTTGCAAGATCACGACCAGGGGTGGCATTATCCTGGTCAGTGATGTTTTCAAGAACCAGAGAGTTTATTTGGGAGGCCGAGAGTTGAGCATATATTTACTTGTAATACCACTTCCAAGTTACGATATAGTACTCGGGATGGATTGGTTGAGTTGACATCACGCGAAAGCAATTTCTATTATCGTAGAGGCAGCATTTTATTCCAGACACTAGGAGAGCCAGAGTTTGAGTTTATCGGACGAGCAGAGCAGAGCGAAGGCAATTTCTGTGGAAATTTGGTAGAAGAGCAGGAGCCGCCATATTCGTCGATTGCAGAGTTCATAGATGTCTCTCCAGAGGAGTTGCCGGGGTTGCCACAGGACAGAGTTGTGGAATTCTTTATAGATTTGGTTCCAGGCACAAAACCGATATCTCAGCACGTTTATAGAGTCAATAACAGCGAACTAGCGGAGTTGAAGAAGCAGATGGATGAGTTACAAGATAAGGGCTTTATTCGTTCCAGTTCATCACCATGGGGTGCTCCAGTAATTTTTGTACCAAAGAAGGATGGGTCGGTACGTATGTGTATCGACTATAAGGCACTTAACAACCTCACTATCAAGAACAAATATCCGTTGCCTCATATTGATAACTTATTTGGCCAGTTGAGCAAAGCGAAGGAATTCTCAAAGATAGACTTGAGGTTAGGGTACCACCAGGTGAAAGTGAAGAAGGAAGATATCCCGAAGATAGCTTTCAGGACTCGTTTTGGGTAGTTCGAGTTCTTGGTGATGCCTTTTGGGTTGACCAATGCCCCGGCAGTATTCATGAACCTGATGAACAAGGTGTTTCATCAGTACTTGGATCTGTTTGTTGTAGTCTTCATAGATGATATTCTGATATATTCGAAGACCCCAGAGGAGCATGAGCAGCACTTGAGGATAGTTCTGGAGGCCCTCAGAAAGAATAAGCTGTATGGCAAGTTATCAAAGGGTGAGTTCTTTCTTGATAAGGTTGAATTCTTCGGGCATGTTATTACAGAGATGGAATCTCAGTGGATCCGAAGAAGATTTCAGCAGTTGAATCATGGTCTACCCCGAGTTCAGTAGCAGAGATCAGGAGTTTCTTTGGATTAGCGGTCTACTACCGGAGGTTTGTTTAAGAATTTTTCAGACTTGCAGAGCCAATGACTAGACTAACCAGGAAGGATGTAGAGTTCGTCTGGACTGAGGATTATCAGTCAGCATTTGAGGAGCTGAAGAGGAGGATGACTACAGCTCCAATCTTGATATTATCATCAGGAGCAGGAGGATTTTCCATTTACAGTAATGCATCAGGAAAAGGTTTGTGTTGTGTGTTGCAGCAGCACGGGAAGGTGATTGCCTATGCTTCCAGGCAATTACGCCCGTATGAGAAGAACTACCCTACCCATGACTTGAAGCTGGCAGCAGTTATCTTTGCTCTCAAATTATGGAAATACTACTTGTATGGAGAGAGAGTAAAGATCTTCACAGACAATAAAAGCTTGAAGTACATGTTTACATAAAAAGAGCTCAACATGAGGCAGCGGTGATGGTTGGAGTTGATGAAAGACTTTAACATTTTCTTGCAGTACCATCCAAGGAAAGCCAACGTAGTTACAGATGCTTTGAGCAGGTATCCCGTAGCTATGTGCTAGACGAGAGACAGACATTTATTGGCCGATTTTGACAGTTTGGGCATTAAGGTATTGGTTCCTGGAGTCACAGCACATATATGTGGACTTCAGGTATAGTCAGAGCTGATGGACCAGGTCAGAGCCGGACATTATGAGGATGAGTCTCTGAGGAGCATCAGAACACAGGTTCAGATGGGGCTGGCAGAGGACTTTATCATCGCAAATGATGGATCATTGCGGCATGGTACCAGATTGTATGTACCGAGAGGAGCATTGCGCGAGGAGATTCTGCATGAGGCATATCGATCTCAGTACTCTATGCATCCAGGTGCCAACAAGATGTATAGGGACTTGAGAGAGCATGTATGGTGGTATGGTATGAAGCGGGAGGTAGCTAGCTTCATATTTAGTTTGCCAGCAGGTAAAGACGAGAGACAAAGGCCAGGATGATTGCTTCAACCTTTACCTATTTTGGAGTAGAAATAGGAGCATATGACCATGGATTTTGTATCAGGACTTCCGCGTTCTCAGGAGGTAAAGATGCGATTTGGGTCATCAAGGATATGTTGACCAAATCAGCCTACTTTCTGCCATTTATAGTGGGTACATCTACGAAGAACCTCATAGAGATATATGTGCGCCAGATTGTCATATTGTACTATTTTCCAGTGATCAGAGTCTTGGATCGGGATAGTCGCTTCATATTCCACTTTTGGAGTAGTTTGCAGGCTAGCTTGGGCACTCACCTCAAGTTTACTACCGCTTATCACCATAAGACTGACAGACAGTCGAAGAGGACTATTCAGACTCTCGAGGATATGCTACTTACCTGTGGTTTGGATCTTGGAGGTTCTTGGGAGGATCACCTTCACTTGGTAGAGATTTTATACAACAATAGGTACCAAGCCAGTATCGAGATATCACCATTCGAGGTATTATTTAGATGGCGATGCCGCACTCAGTTATCCGTGGATAATATCGGTGAGAGAGCTTTATTGGGACCAGAGATGGTAGTGGATGCAGCAGAGAAGGTAAAGCTTATCAGGGATAGACTTCGAGTGGTGCAGGACAGACAACGTCATTGGGCCGATAGCCAATGAAGATATTTGGAGTTTGAGGTATAACTTTTGTTTTAATTAACTTGTGATTGATTGTTATTTTTTTAGAGTACTAAGGTTGTGTTTCGTGCTAGGTTGGCGGTCTGGTTTTCTTGAGGATTTTTTTGACACGTGGTACAATTCATTTTGGTGGAGGGGGAAAGCTTAGTCCGCGATTCATCGGACCTTTCAATATTCTTGAGAGGTTCGATGCAGTTGCATACAGACTAGACTTACCACCTGCATTAGAGCGAGTGTACAACATATTTCATGTGTCGCAACTGAGACGGTACGTGGCAGATCCCAGTCATGTGTTGGATCACTCAAAGATAGAGGTGGGCCTTACTTTTAAATCTAGAGCAGTCAGTTGAGATTCTAGATCGGAGAGAGAAGGTGCTGAGGAACCAGATGATTCCTTTGATGTGCGTCACATGGAGGCATCACTCGCCAGGAGAGGCCGAGATGCGCGAGCGATATCCATATTTGTTCGAGCCGTGAGGTATAATTCTTTCTTGCATTATATTGTTTTCTTTTTGTAATTAGTTTCTTCCTTAATTTTTGGGACAATTTTTCTAAGGTGGGTAGGATTGTCACCCTCACATTTTCATTTAAGGGTAGTTTTGTAATTTACATGGATAATTTATTTTTAGAATTGATTGTATTTAAATATTATGCATGCTTGATTAATTATTTTTTATATTATTTAATTATTGTTAGTTGTAGATTTATTTTAGACTTGTATAGTGGACCTAAATATTTGTTAGTAGCATGAACCAAATATTTCGTATTTGTTTAGATTGAGCCCATGAATGAGGCCCATGGATTAGGATATTGGATTAATTAGTGAAACCATTAGACTAGAAGCTTCCCTCCATAATTAATTTCTTCATGAGAGGCCCCAAGGGGTAAATAGGACACGTCATATTGCTTGGGGAAGGGGGTATATGGTCGGCCACCATAGGAGGAGAGAGAGTGTCTTTCTCATTTTAATTTCTAATTTTATTTAGATATAGTTTTCCCCTCTTCCAATTTCCTTCATTCCCTTATCAATTCTCCACCAATTTCTTCACAAATTCCTTCCATATTCTTCAATGGATGCTTCTACATCAAGGATCTACAAGAAGAAAGTAAGGAGGAACAAGGAGGAGGCCAAGATCTATAAGGAGAGGAGCTATATTTTATTTGGAGATTTTTTATTAGAAATCCATCTTCCAATAGGTACATTTTAGTTTTTACTCTTCTAGTAGTCTCTAAATCTGATATTTAACCATGAGAAACTAACCCACATGCATAGGCTACCCTTATGAATTGGTTTTAGGTTTATAGGAGACATATGGTGGAAGTTATATGCATTTTGGTATCAATTTTAAAAAAATTCCGAGATTGGCACATGTGGTGTTTGTTATTTTGTCAAATAGATCAATATAGCATAAGATTGTTGTTTTGTGACTAGTATCGGGTCCACAATTGGGTACGTGTAGGCCGTATCTTGTCGATTTGATGATATAGGTTGACTTTAGGGGTTTTTCTCTTACACGGGAACTTGGGCATATCACATCATGACACGGGCACATAGTTGATCTAATTACTATATGTATTATTCATATTTAGTGTATTAGACTTTCTCGTATCCTCCGGAATGCGTTTGGTTGTGTGTTGGAGCCGTATCGCAAGCGTATCATAGAATTAGTGTGATACGGGTGCGGTGCACTCCACGTGTTTGGTTTATTGTACCTAATTCTATGTTTGCTTGCGTGTATATATATATATATATATATATATATATATATATATATATATATATATATATATATATAAATTATATGATATATATGTATATGAGAGTGTATTTGTATTATATCATATAGATGAGTATAAGTGGTGGTATATATATATATGTGTATTAGTATTTATATGTATATATGCATTTGTGTGTTTGTGCTTATGTCTGAGAGTATATATATATCTATACATATATAGATTGGGATACAAATATTGAGATACCTTGACATATATATATATATATATATATATATATATATATATATATATATATATATATATATATATATATATATATATATATATATATATATATGTATATGTGATTGCAGATGTATTTATAAATGTATAGAGATGGATATATTAGTAGAGAGATTGATATATGTAGTATTTGTATAGGTATATGTGTGTATATATGTATGTGTGATTATGTGTGTGTGTGAGAGGAGCAACAGTCAGTGATAGCAGGGAGGCAGTGCTCGTGCATTGAGCTACTGCAAGCTGCATCGATGCATCATGGAGAGAAGAAGTGGAAGTTCTTCGACTGCAGGGAGTTTACGAGGCTCAGGCATAGCAAGTTTTGCACAGTGCAGTCCTTGAGGTATCAGTGCACAACAAGGGACCAGAGACTGGTGCACCAACTACCAGTGGAGGCTCAGGCCACTACAGTGGCAGCCTTGTGCACATTAGTACAACTGAAGGAGTGCAGTCAGCATAGCACAGCATGCTTCAGTGTGACAGGCAGGTTTAACAGCTATTCAGTTCAGCAAGGAGCTCACTGCACTACAGTATCAGCAGTAAACAATAGGCTAGTATCTGTAGTTCAGTGTCAGCAATTGAGGAGCTTATGCACCAACAACAAGTGCAAACTGCTCAGTGAGAGCACAAGAGCTCGAGTCACTGATGGCAGTCTCAGGTATCAACAACTGTGCAATGCACAGTACAGTATAAGGTATCGGTTAGGTGGTCTCTATGTATATAAGTTAATTGTATATAGCTATATGTAATTAGTAGGTATAGTTGATAAGTTATATGTTATAGATGTTAACTATATCAAGAGGTTTTGGATTACCTTGGGATACCAAGGGAATACCAAGGTAAGGGGTCGATACCAAGGTATTGGGTTTGGGTATCGAGATAGGTGTGATACGTATTGGTGCAAGGATAAGGTATCATATTTTCAATAATTTGTTATAGTGTTACGTATATTGACTTGTATATATATCTAAAATACTATTTTTCATATAATTAAACTTGCGTATCTTAGGATACGACTTTTTGAGTATTTCATAGTATCTTAGATTAATATGTATAGTTTAGTTTCATAGTGCATTGACCTAGTATCCTAGTGTTAGACTCTTGCAACCTATATTTAATCGGTTTGACCTAGAAATAGCTTATTAACTTAGAATTGCATCATATTAACTTATTTTCATTTCTAGAACCTAGTTTTGATGCAACATACCATATATAGGTCTGTGTGACACCAACTTGGGCATCGAAAGACACACCTTGCTCAGGACTTCCGGCGAGTACATTTCTCTGATAGTTTTAAATTTATAAAAATGTATATATGCATGTTCTAGAATTGTATACTTGATTCTGACACAGTGATTTTACGGACTTATACTATATGGATCCCGTCTGGAGTTGTTATCCCCTACCATATTCAGTGGGTACTCGTTTACATGTATTTTATCGTGTATATTGGGTATTGATTTATATTTTGTGTTTACACACTGCTCGTGTTCATTGTGCTTATTCGTATATACCCACTGCTCGTGTTCAGTGGTTATTATATTCGTATATACCCACAGCTTGTATTCAATGGTTATATGCGTGTTCGTAGCTTGTCATGATTGGATCCATTGGTATTAGTTAGGGATGGGAGAGTAGGAGTTGATTATGTGATCAAAGCCCTATTGTTCATCTTGTACATTCTGATTACATACCTCACTTGTAATCATCTTACCTTATTGATCATGTTCACCCAAACCGATCATATAATGAACTTGTATTCTGAGGCACATTTGTTAGATTGCAGTTATTTCATCATATTACAGATATTAATATTATTGTTTTATATTTTCGTACATTATCTGTATATCTATTGTTCATTCATTCATATGTTAGTGATCTTGTATTTTATTTCTATTATCTATTTCATATGCTCGATTATGTTATTGAAACTGCTTTTAGAGGTATGTACTTCGCTCCAATCATGACTGAATATATTTTTCCAGATGACTGGCTTATAGAGCAGTGTCCCATATTCTACGGGTCGTAAGACAACGTACCTTTAGAGGATCCTCTTGTAGACTAGGGGGACATAGTTGCAGAGCCTGAGGAGGTCTAGTTATATTTGTGTTGGCTTATATTAGACTATTATTTATGGGATTCACAGTTTGTATATTATTTCAGATTGTGGATTGTATCTTATTATTTCCTTCGATATTCCATTCGTGCTTTATCTTCCTATGTTTGTTTTGTGATAAAGTTTGGTCATATTTATGAGATACCATATTTTTTCTCTGTTTGGAGTTGAGATGATTGACAGGTACCATATTATATTGTTGAGATATTAGATAGTTAGAAATGACCCAGACATCGTTCTACCGCCGATGCTGCGGCGTAGTCTGGGCGTAACTACGTACTCGTGTCCGAATATCCGGGTGCAGGTCATGACAGGTAGTCGAAGTTAAAGGAGGCGGGGCAGAAGAAGCAGTCATAGGTGCGACAGGTAGCTCAACGGTGCCCGACGACCCAAGTGTCAAAGCAGTAGCAGAGAGGCGACTAGCGGTCTTGCTTGCAACCACATCCTTCATGGTTGTCATAACCCGCACCCGATGTAGGGCTAAAAGGCTAGTAAATACTGGTATTCCACACCCGAATTCATACAAAAAACTGCTAAAGGTTAATAACTAGAAATTCACTTAATACATGGCTAATGATTTTCCCAGATTGCAGGCTGTCCCGGTTATTCATACAGTTATCTTGTGGAGTATCCAGGGGTTTATATTATAGAGTATCTTTAGGAGTATCTGGTGCAAATTTGTGCGTATGGATATCTCGGACAGACTACAGGGGCAAGCTATCAGAAGAAACTCTAGCATCATGTTGCATTATAATTGTTAGTAATTAAGATTGTGATAACCCTAGTTAGTTAAAGTATTAAGCCATACTTATATAATTTGCCGTAATTGATGGATAATGGTTAGTCTATTCTTTACATGATCACACCTTCATTTCTTGTACGTGCTATTTTATTGCTTATCAATTCTGGATATGTTTTATTACGAGTTTATAGTATTTCTTTTATTATCCTGAGATCATATACATTCAGTCTTTACTTTCAGTTATTTGTATTGCTTGTGTTATTGGTTTAAGTTCTTAGATTAGCTTCCTTTATGGTACTTACTATTTGGGGTCTGATCCTACTGGTTTTTAATGGCCAGATCCAGTGGCAGCACCGAAGGATCCTTCGTACCTTCCAGAGGATGGTGACCACCAGGAGCACCAGACCGCTTGAGTGAGTTTTCTTACTTCTCCACCCTGATGTACATTCTACTGTCGTTGGCGTTTAGTCACCGATTATGTGTTTATCTCATATTTTAGTTTAATCTGTTAGGCTACGAGAAATATCATGATTGACATATCATAGGGTTGATCATGTATAACTCAGATTCTGGCTAGTTTATTCATTGTGTATTTACTAGCATCATGATCATCTGTATATTATAGTTTGGGATGCTTTACTATTATATTTCAGCTGATCTTATATCTGATTGTTATTCATGTTATTCTTGTGATTGAGACAGTACAATTTTTTGGACCCAGGCTTGACAATTGGTTTGTAGTAGTAACCCCTCATGTCTTACAACTTTATCGTATATGAAGAGTACCGTTATGCTCTAAGTATATGTAGCTGGCCTTGTCAGCCCGCTCTCCAGTATTCTGGATCTGGGGTGTGACATTGAGATATCTGCTCTGCACTTGGCACCAAGTTTATAGAAAGCACAATATCTCATTCTAGCGACAAACCTTGCAATTCCTCCAGAAAAACATCCATAAACTCTGCTATCAAAGGATGTGGCAACTCCTTCTTTTCCACCATGGCTCCACAGAAGGCATCATCACTCTGCTCTGCTGCTCCTCTTAAAATTTAAACTCTGACTCTCCTGGAGATCTAAATAAAACTCTGTCTCCACGATAATCTATACTAGCATGGTGCCTAATCAACCAATCCACCCCGAGTACAATATCGTAGTTCAAAAGTGGTGTTACGAGTAAGCACGCCCTCAACTCCCGGCCTCCAGTGTTACTCTCTGATCCTTACAAACATCACTGACCAGGATAATACCACCTTCGGTCATGATCTTGCAAATCCTAGCCAATGGTTCAGACTCTAAATGGTGCATAAGAGCAAAAGATACAGATACAAAACTATAGGAAGTACCAAAATCAAATAAAGCATAAGCTGGAATAGAATCAAGAAGAACTAAACCTGATATCACATCTCCAACTGGCTCCTCCTCCTCAACTGTCATGACGAAAGATCACCCTCGATGTGCACCTCTTTATTGATGTTGGTATTGGATGAACCGCTGCTGCTGGGTCGGTAAAGAAGCTCCCCTCTGCTGTCCTGCAGGTGGCCTCACTGGTGCTCTCTGTATCGGTGGTGCTCCTTGACCTGCTCGAATAGGAGCCACTAGACACTCCCTCAACTTATGGCATAACTCTCCACAACAGAGGCACACTCCAAGTCTCTTCCTTAAAACCTCTCCTGTATGCCCAATCTTCCTACAGTGAGTACACTACAGCGCTTGTTGTAGTGTTCTCGGAGCATGGTATGTCTGCTACACTCGTGCTCAGAATGGTGTATGAAACTACTGTCTCTACGGCTGGAAGGTCCTCTGCTGCTGGAAGAGGGGTCGCTTAGTTGGACCTGCACTACTACTAGCTCCCCATGATGTGTCTCTCATCCACTTGGACTTGAGCTACAAGTCATCCTCAGCCCTCTATGCATCCATCAGGATCTCCTTGAATGTAGCTGTACGGTGTCCCCAGTGCAAGATTTGACCTTTTTGATCAAGCCCTTTCGGAACTTCCTAGCCTACCCTAGGGGATTCTGCCCCTCCACAAATCTTTCCAATATGCAGAACTACGCGGCGTAGTCGACCACCGTCATGCTCCCCTGGATTAGGTCAAGGATTTGGCTCTCTAGGCCACGTTCAGAAAGAACTTCTCCTTGAAAAGCGCTTTAAAATCTCCCTACGTCAATCCTAGCATCGCGATCCTCGGGTCTGTACGGAACCATATTTGGACAATGTCAAATAATCTAGCTGTCCGCTGCCTCCACATGTAGACTCTATAAAATCTGTGACAGTCGCAGGTTCCTCTCTACATTCTTAATCCAATCGTCGACATACAAGATTATCTCTATGCCTTTGAAGTCCTTGGGCCCCATCCTCTTAAAACAAATAATAGTACCCGGCCCTAGATGTTGAGGAGCAAAATAAAGCGGTACCACATGTGGCTGAGCAAGGAAAACCCTCTCTACTGTAGCAAGGGCTAGATGATAGACATTTTTATCCCATGCCTTATCACATTCGACTGCGGTGTTAAGCCTCCGTCTCGGCCCTCTAGGCCTCCATAATCTCCCAAAATAGCACAAACAACTGTGCGGCGTTGACTGGTGTTGAGAGTGAAAGAAGCTCCTAAGAAACTACGGACATCTTCCTCTGAACTGGAGGTAGAGCACCCCTCAAATCTGCTACTAAAATCCCCACATGGACCGATGAGGCAACCCTCTGAGCAAAATAAGGCAGAGCAGTAGCTGATATCTGCCTCTGAGGTGACGAGGTGACTAACCTTGCTGAAACTGCTCAAGTGCACTAGGATCGGGTGTTTGGCGGCATCCTGAAGACATATTCAAAACAAAGAATCAATATTGCGTAAGATACGATGGCATCAAGGAAGGACAGTAATATTTCAAAGAAAGCAATTATTTGGAATGATAAAGATAATAAATTCAATTGATTGGAAATGTTCTAGTTGTGATTGAGGATCCTCTCATCCTATATTTTTAGTCTTATATCATATAGCAAGATTGTAGTAATACTCCATGTCTGAGTACTTCTACCCAGAGACTTCAGGACCTGCATGGGCCACCATAAAAATGTGTCCCGACCCGCACCCAGTGTAGGGGCACGAGTACGTAGGTACGTCTAGCTTACGCTTCAGCATCGATGGTAGAACATTGTCTAGGTCAACAATACTATCTAAATATCTCACATAATATATATAAAGTACATGTCAAGATATCTTAACTCTCAATGGAGGACAATATAATAATATGATAATGGTAATCAATACTCAATCATAATATAAAATTAGAGGAATATATAACACGATATAGAATAGAAGGAAGAAATACAGAGTCAAAATACATCACAAGCCCAAAAGTCTAAACACAACTCAATGATCTCAAATATAATACAACCCAAAAGTGTCTAACTGACATATACAATATCATAAATGAACCAACTAATGTTACGTCCCAATCCCGAAGGTCACTTGACCAATGCCCCCTTAGGGCACAAATTACCGCGCCTAAGCGCTCCCGCGGGGCCTATAGTCGTTTGCCACCGGGACGTGATATCGTGTGGGCCTGGGGTTATGCCCGCACAAGGTAACATCATTAAAGTTTGGCTATCATCGCATCTATCGAGTAACAACAGAGGGATATTGTTGCAAACATTTATCCATCTGAGTGTACATGGCAAATCGAGGTACATGGTTCTCTGAAAATAATGGCATCATTTCATACATTATGCCCCTCTATATGAAAGCAGCTCAAGGCAATCGAAACCAGATTTTTGGGTCTTGGGGATGAGGCATGCTTATCGCTTCCTCGGACGATCCAGCACCTGCGAACAAGCAAACTGTTGGTGGGTCAGCACTTTTATAAGTACTGGTGAGTATAAACAACTGAACAGAAGCAACATTCACTAAAACCAACACTAAGTAATCGTGTTATAAAATATTACATTACTAGTGATCTTTCTAGTTTTACCTATGTTCGTTACATGCAGCACAAGAACGGAGTCATATTACTTTCTTTTAGAAACATCTTTAAAAATAAAGTTCATATTTGATTCATTCAAGCATACAAGGAAAACCGATTGTTCTATTATCAGGGTGTATGCAGCGTGTCTCGTGAGCTATACTCAAAGACCCTAGGGACAATGTACTATCTAGGAACTATCCTCTATCAAGCCAACACAATGAACTAGCTATATGCTTTTTGGTCCCCGAGAAACTCAGGATCAGTAGCGATAATCCAGTTAACCAATGACTCCTTTATCTGATGCTATTAGCAGCTTTAACTCATGGTTGCTTTCCACTATCTCTGTAGCAGCCATGACCAAGGTTCAGATCTTCACCAATAGCCATTGTTCGACCAATATGAATGCATAAAATAATATCAGATAAACTCTAGGATGCAGACGAGATGAACCAGCAGACCATCTATCTCTGTGTGGACTAGCCGCCCTCTCTGAACAAGTTCAAGCACGATATGGTTTCTAGAAACACAAGTGATAGTGAAACATGTTCAAGCAAATCTCTTACTCTTAGACAAGCATTCAGGTTCTCTTAGTTAAGTAGACAGTTTCTTTTCAATGACAAGCTTTATGAGTTCTCTTATTAAACATGCAAAGGCAGGTTCTATCATTCTTCTTATGAAGCTATCTTCATAAGCAAACAAGCATTCAAAAACTCATATTCATTCTTAAGGTGTTCAAGAATCAGAGAATGCAGTTCTGTCCGCTCACCTTGATCAGTCATCTCCTGCTTCAACAAGGAGCTCTTAAGAAAGATATCATTTTTGAGTCAGCAAATCGATATCTCTTGTACATAGGGCCGACACGGAGCAGGGCACTACAGCTAAGTCTCATTGACTGCTGGTACTATCTCAATAGTCTCTACGGGTGCTATCTCAACTGGCTCGCCATCCTTTGGCCCGTAGCGCGTAGGAAATTGGTCCTCTAATGAATAATCTATAAAAAATATCCAGTCAGGATTGTAGAGAAATACAACCCGATAGCATTTCCAATAATTGACAAAAACTATTAAACAATAATAGCAATAAAAATAAATGATGGAAATAACTGAACTAGTAAATATTAAAAGAAAGAGTATCATGGTAAATAATGGCCATAAACTAAGAACAATATGGTGAGGAACATCAATATAATGAACTGGAATAAAGGAAACATAATAATAAATATGCCTTAAAATATTAGTAAGATGATATGATCGGCTTGGGCCTAGCACGGGCTATATATAAAAGAAAAACTAGCGTGACCACACGTGAGTTGCATGATCTACTAGCTATCATAGGCTACACTAAATCAAGGGTTATAAGGTATGATCTCATATCCACTAATACTTTCCTAACCCCCCGACTAGTACACAGATCTAAATCATGACACGTTATAACACGTATATCACACTATACTGTCAATAATATCATGTACTATGATCACGGTCTATATAATCACTAAGATATCATTGTAATCATCGAGTAATTATGAAGGACGACACGGAGATCACAGAGTAATCACAATAATTACATCTCATGACAAAGATCCACGTATACCAATCAGTGTAACCATCATGTCAAGAATAGAATATCTTAATAGTAAATACATAAAATATAGAAGCTATGAAATAAAAAAAACTATTCAGAGAATGTACTCGCATGCGGTCCTGAGTAAATGATATAACTCGGTGGCCGAACTGGTGTCACACACACCTATATATGTATATCATGTCAAATTAGTATGAATAAGTGACAAATAAGCTAAAATGCACTAAATATGCTTTTCTAAGTTATTTCTAGCTAAACTTTGTCAAACTAGCTCAAAGGTTGACTTTTAGGGTGAAACTAGTCAATATTGGTCAAAACTAAGTCATACCTATATTTCTAGACCAAAACTAGTTAATCTAGTTAATATCTTGGGTATTAGCTATACTAGTCACTGGTACTAAGGTATCATTCTATACTAGTTAATAATTATAAATTATAACTATTTTAGTAATAACTTAGTATCTAAACTTATATTACCTTAGCTATAATACTAACACCTAACCCACCTGACCAATACCTTAGCTACTAGTACATATATTGACATTACCTAGTTATATGTTGGTAACAAGGACACCTTACACTATAGGTTCTTACACATACTTCCCTTCCCAAGATATCAACGGATACTTCCATACATCTATACCCAATATATCTTCACACTTCTTCACAAGATACTAAATTGTTATCACACACTCTACACTCCAACATACCTGATACACCTAGCCTCAGCTAACCCACATAACTGCAACCAACATCCCCGTTGCAGTAGCTAACTGCTATTGTCAAGGAACCGCAGTTAGCTTCTCCCCCCCCAATACAAGCCTACAATGCTAACAACATAGCAAGTTGCACACAGGCAACTATAATTATCCCCCACTGCCTCAGTCCTGATATTAACACTTGAGTCTGCACTGACTACCTAACTCCATACTAACCTGAACACCCCTCATATAACCCTAACCTGATACCATCAGGTATTAGCCCCGAGCACCTCACTGCAATACAGTGTACACGCCCCCTCTAATACTGTAATCCTACAACACCAACTACCATAGCAACGTCAACACTATCTGCCCCTAAGCTATAACCCTAATAACTGAACCACCAATATTCATAGTTCACCTGATCACAGTGATCTGGAATGGTACTTAGGAAACCGTGTGCCTGCACATACCATAATTTCTCCCCAAATCTTGAGCCTGCAAATCCTAATATGTACAGCCTAGTTCATTGTAGTACTCGAGCCTAAGAAGGCCTGTACTTGCAAGCAACCATATCCCAGTTGTAGTGCAAGTATGTGCACTGCCTACACTACTTCCCTTCCATATTAGTTACCCCAGATGTGCACAGACCTTCATGCTTGAGCATTGCACATACTGTACCACACTTCACACATAATCCACACTCATACACTCGGGTAACACAGTCAAAGTGAACCTGGCACTGTGTACTCACACTCACATATATACATCAAATATATATATATATATTCCTATGATTACATATCTCAGAATAATCATTCTGAATAAATCCTTCAACTAGAAAAAGCAGATATCCCAATGATGGATGATCCATAGAAATTAAAGAAAAAAACTTGGAAAACAATATGATTCCTGGACAGGGTAAATAACGCAATGTCTATGAAGGTATCCTATTGACAACAAAATCAGTCGAGATAGAATATTTCTATCAAAAGACTAATGATTCTCGCAGTGACATAAATTATAGCAAAATTATTATTCGTCACATTATTACTCCTCAATCATGGGGACTTCACCCTAATAGAAGTAAAGTACTAGTTCACCAGGATAAGAATATCAATATGCCTTATTCATGGCTCAAGGCTAAGGTAATTCTACTTTTTCACAGGCATGTAATTTGATGGCATAGTTAATATTTTCTTGTTATGTTTCTGTTATGGTTTTTATTATGATAAAAGCTGTTGCCTTAGTTAATTACGAAAGAGTAAGGGTTTGTCAAAACGATGTCTCTTTAACCTAGTGGGACAACATCAAAGTCATGTAGCCTTGTTATACCGAGATGGCAGTTGATGACGTAAATTGTTGACAGCCGTGCTAGGCTTTTACTATCGTTAGATATATCCGACACTACTGGAGTAGTTAAGTAAGAAAATAGAGTTTTCATAATAATTACTACTAACAGTTTTATAATTTGATTATAATAACTTTGTCATTATGCATGCAAGTGATAGAAGTAGAACCTCATTATGCTAATGAGTAAAGAATTAGCAATTGGATTTAATAAGAAAACCCTTACTAAGGGTAAATCTATTAAGGAAATTTTGAGTATTCCTCTGAATTAGAGGAACTAAACCAATGGACAATTCCTAAAGTAAAGCCAAATTTTTTTTTTACCAAATTTGTACTTTTGACTTTAAATCATCTATTTCCATTAAGACAAGGGAAAGAATTATTTCTGTTAATAACATAGAATACTCCTTTAAGCTATTAAGCGAAGAGGATATTGGGCATGTTCTTGATGCCTATAATTACGTCCATATTAGACTAATACATGTTGTATTTAAACCTTTAACATTGCCTGGATTAAATGCATCCAAAATAACATCTCTTAGAGATGCGAGATGTTTAGATTGGAGTCAATCCTTAATGGGAGTGATACAAACTAGACTTTGTCACGGCCCAGTCTATTTTAATATTTATCCAAATTTAACTCTGTCATTGACAGACACTCA
Organism: Iris macrosiphon; assembly: GCA_036927795.1. Taxonomy (NCBI): domain Eukaryota; kingdom Viridiplantae; phylum Streptophyta; class Magnoliopsida; order Asparagales; family Iridaceae; genus Iris; species Iris macrosiphon. Next base: position 69,330,559 of record JAYESA010000011.1, on the reverse strand, counting down.
TCTATTCGAATCTATAACTCTTAATTTAAAAATATATGGTTATAATTTCCTTCCTGGATCTGAAACTATAGCAGTAATCTATAGGATCCATTATAAGGTAATGAATACCATTGCCCCGAATGCAAAGCATATTACCAAACCTGGTAAAAATACTTTGGTAGAAACAAATTTGTTGACATCCAAAGAAGCCACAAATATAATAATTTGATGGGATAAAATTAATTTCCCAAAAGAATGGGTTCTGAATCAAGTTGCGTTACCACAACCAATTATGGACATAGATATTGATAAGATAATTCAGACTCATGATAGAGAAGTCGAAGTAAGATTTGCTCCGCATGATATTTCTGGACTATCTCGGAAACCTTTACCCTCTTCTATAGGGTCAACTTCAACTAATAAAGAAGAAGTAAATAAAATCAGAATCACAACGATGCAATAGCACATCTCTTATATAAGAAAAAGAGCAAAATAGGCTCACCGACAATGTCAAAAATGGAATATACTTCTATTTAATGAGTTTTACAACCAATCAAGAAATACGGTACATTCACAATAGAATGTACTACGAAAATGTTAAATTTAGAAAATGGTTTAAAAAAATCTATTCTATTAAAGAAAGGTATAAATTAAAAGATGAATTCTATAATCATCTAGAAAAGAAAAGGAGGATAATATCCTTCGTTGATTGGTTTATCCAAAATTACGTGGATACAGAATTGAAAAAAATTAATGTGTTAGAGGAACATTATAAAGGCTGGAATACTGATACAGGATCAAGTAGCGGTATAACCAGATCAATGTATCCCCCAAATGAGTCAAGTAAACCCACTGTCAAAAATATGACAGAAAAAATTTATGCCATTTCTTTTGTCAAAACAATTGACCGTAAGGAAACAATTATTAAAGAACTACCAAAGTCTTAAGGCAGAATAATTATACAAATATTTTTATCTAAGTTATGGGTCAACAATTGACCAAAATTGAACATGCTTTAGATAAACTATTGCAGAGATTCCATACAATAAAATATTTGGATCTTTCAGGAAAATCCTCTTTAAAGGAGACTACTAATATCTCTTTAAAACCTCCTATTGAGGTACAAGAATTTAAAGTTACAAAAACCCTTGAAGTAACTAATGAAGATATTAAAAAGCTAATAGCTCAGTTTAAAAAAATTAATCTTCAGACTATTAATGCTGAAGAAAAAGAATTGCAAGAGCTAATAGCATATGCAAAGAAAATATTTGCCACTATTAGTGATAACACTAATAAAAATAAATCTGCCATTAATAATCTTGCTAAAAGCATTTAGGTTATTAATGGACAATCATCAAATGCTACTTCTTAAGCATCAAAAGATGATCAGCAAATTGAAGAGCCAATTGATGAAGAAATTAATCCCCATCAGATTGAGCATCTTTAAAAATATTTTGCTGAGGCTAGAATAAATAATCGTCAAATTTAGGCAATAAAATATGGTAAACCTAATCTAATATAATATTATTATTAAAGACCTACTCCCACAAATGTCCTATTTGAAGAAAATGATTCCATAATTCAGAATTATTACAGTGGTGGAGAAATCTATGAATTGAATATAGATGGTCTTACTGACAAACAAATTCAAGATCAGTTGCATCAAATGATGATGTATTCTAATGTTGCTAGGGCTGTTGGAAATACCGATAAAGACACTGCCTAATTTATTACTTGTGGTTTTACCGATATTTTAACGGGTTGGTGGACTAATTGCCTAACTGATACCCAGAGAAATAAAGTTTTAAATGCCGTAAAAATAGAGACGAATCTAGAAAATAATACTCATACTACTAAGTCTGATGCAGTATACACATTCATTATTACAATAGTGGAACACTTTAGAGGAGGAATCTTCGACCATGGAGAAAAAGTAACAACTCTTCTTCAAAACTTAAGGTGCACAGCTCTTACTCACTTTAGATGGTATAAAGATACTTTCTTAAGTCAAGTAATGTTACTTGGTGATGCAAATGATGCTCATTGGAAGTCTAAATTTATTGATGGACTTCCTAATCTCTTTGCAGAAAGAATAAGGTAAGGATTGAGGTATCAAAATAATGGTATTATTCTTTATGCTAATTACACTTATGGTAATTTAATTAATAAGTGTATTGAAGAAGGTCTAGCTCTATGTAATGATTTAAAGCTAAGTCATCAATTGAAATCTCAGAGAATCTCTGAGAAAAGGTAACTGGGAAAATTCTGTGACCAGTTTGCAATGTATACTTTCAAACCTCTAAATATAAAGGGGAAAAAGAAAGTGAAAGAATATAAAGATTATAAGAAGCCATATAAAAGGAAAAAATATCCTTTAAGAAGGCAATACCCTACTGTTAATAAGGACAGCAAGAATAAAAAGAAGAAATCTTCAAAAAAGAGTAATATTATTAAATGTTATAAATGTGGTAAATTAGGCCACTATGCTAATAAATATTACACTAAAAAAAATTAGAAGAGATTGAAGATGAAGGGTTGAGAAAGTTCTTTATAAGTTAATAATTAATTCAGATTATGAAGAAAGCCCATCCAATGATGAAACTGCTGATGATTCAGTTAATGAATGCAATAAAAATTACAACTGTAATGAATATGTCACAGACAAAGATATTAACTACTATAAATCTAGAGTAGAAATGAATGGGTTATCAATAAATACCTGAACTCGTAAGGAGAAAAAAGATATTATTGAAGCCCTATTTATTGATAATATCAGTCCTAAAAAAATAGAATTATAGATGAACTAGGAGAAAAGCCAAAAAGGTAACTACTCCCATTTAGACTCCTGCTGAAGCCTACAACCTGGCTGAAATAATTTCTAGATATAGAAGCAGACAAGTTAAACCTGTTACTATACAGGAACATCAGTCTGAAATAAAAACTTTAAAAATTGAGATTAAAAATTTAAAATCTTAAGACCAGCAAATCCAAAGGAGACTGGATAAGCTAGAACTAGATAATATATCTAGAAATACAGCTAAACTAATATAAACTGGTAAATCCTCTGATAATTCTTCTTATTTTAAAGAACAAGAAGGAGAAAATCAGTCTGTTCAAATAGAACAAGAACAAGAAGCAAGGAGAAATAATTTCCTACAAAAAATAGATTTATTTATTACCCATAAATGGTATATTAAAATAAATTTACTCATTAATAATGAGAATTATGTAACTAATTTAATTGCACTTGTTGATAGTAGTGCAGATCTGAATTGTGTCAAGGAAGGAGTAGTTCCAATTAAATATTGTGAAAGAACTACTCATAAACTTAGTGCTGCTAATAATAAAGCATTAACTACCCCTTACAAAATTACAGATGTAAATATTTGTAAGGAAGATGTTTGTATTCCTCTACATTTAATAGTTGTAAAGGAGATATCTCAGCATGCCATTCTAGGAACTCCGTTCCTAGAAAACTCATGCCCATTAATTAGATAAATAAGGAAGGAATTATAACTTGTTATAAAGGAAAAAAATAACTTTTAAATTTATAACTAATCCAATTGTTAAAATCCTTAATGAAGTTAATCTGAAAGAAAATCTGATTAATTTCTTGAAAGAAGAACTTGCTCCGGTTAATATAACCCAGCAATTAAAAAAATTGGAAATTCAATAAAATATTAAACAAATAGAGAAAGACTTTAAGCTACACACTTGTAGTAATATTCCTAATGCTTTTTGGGATAGGAAACAACATATAGTTTAACTTCCTTATGAAGAATCCTTTAATGAAAGAAATATTCCGACAAAGGCAAGACCTTGTCAAATGAATCAAGAATATCTTGAATTATGTAAAAAAAGAAATCCAAGACTTATTGGATAAAAAACTAATCCTCAAGTCTTATTCCCCATGGAGTTGTACAACATTTTATGTAAATAATAATGCTAAAAAAGAAAAGTGGCACCTAGACTTGTTATTAATTATAAACATTTAAATAAGGTTTTGAAGTGGATTTGTTATCCAATCCCAAATAAAAGGGATCTACTTAAAAGAGTGGCTAAAGCAAGAATTTATTCAAAATTTGACTAAAATCAGGTTATTGACAAATCCAAATTAATGAGAAAGATTGGTATAAGACTACTTTTACTGTTCCTTTTGGATATTACAAATGTAATATTTTGCCATTTGGTCCGAAGAATGCACCTTCACAATTTTAAAATATTATGAATAAAATATTCATTCAATACTCTAATTTTATATTATCTTACATTAATAATATATTGATCTTCTTTAATACGATAGAAGAACACTTTAAATACCTTAATGTGTTTAAACACTTAGTCATAAAAAATAGCTTAGTAATTTCTGCCCCAAAAATGAAACTTTTTCAGCAAAAAATAAGATTTTTAGGACATATTATTATGAATAACACAATAATTCCAATTGATAGAAGTATTGAATTTGCTTCTAATTTCTTGATAAAATTACTGATAATAAACAGTTACAGCAATTTCTTCGTACATTAAATTATGTATCCGAATTTTATAAAAATATCGCTGCTGATACAAAAATTTGTATCAAAGATTACGAAAAAATCCTGCTCCATGGATGTCCATACTGAAGCAGTAAAAATAATAAAATAGAAAGTTAAGAATTTATCCTGTTTACATTTAGCCAATGCTGAATTGTTTAAAATTGTTGAAACTGATGCAAGTGATATTGGTTATAGTGGAATATTGAAACAATTAAATATTGACACGAAGAAAGAGGTGTTAGTGAGATATCATTCAAAAAAATGGAATGATACTCAAATTAAATATTCAACTATTAAGAAAGAAATTTTTTCTATTATCCAATGCATTCATAAATTTTAGGGTGATTTACTTAATAAATTTTTTTATTAAGTATTTATTGTAGTTCTGCTAAGACTGAGTTGAAAAAGATGTTAAAAATTTAGCATCTAAGCAAATATTTGCTCTATGGCAAGCAGAATTAGCCATATTATATATGATATTGAATATATTAAAGGAATTGACAATTCTCTTCCTAATTTCAACTTTTGCGAGTTTTTGTTCTGAAGTTGTGTGTGCTTGTGTGTAATCTTTCTTGTACTATTTAAAAGCAATCAATAAAATTCTAGTAGTCCTCATAAAAGACTCTCTTCTCATCATCTTTACAAGAGCCCTCTTCTTGATTTCAACTTTTTGTATCAGAGCCTTGTTTTTGGCTCAAGGCTAAGGTCATTCTAATTCTTCACAGGCATGTAATTTGATGGCACAGTTAATATTTTCTTGTTATATTTCTGTTATGGTTTTTATTATGATAAAAGTTGTTGCCTTAGTTAATTATGATAGAGTTAGGGTTTGTCAAAACAATGTATCTTCAACCTAGTGGGACGGCATCAAAGTTGCGTAGCCTTGTTATTTTGAGATGGCAGTTGATGGCGTAAATCGTTGACAGCCGTGCTAGGCTTTTACTATCTTTAGATATATCCGAGACTACTGGAGTAGTTAAGTAAGAAAATAGAGTTTTCATAATAATTAATATTAACAGTTTTATAACTTAATTATAATAACTTTGTCATTATGCATACAAGTAATAGAAGTAGAATCTCATTATGCTAATGAGTAAAGATTTAGAAATTAGTTTTAATAAGAAAACCCTTACTAAGGGTAAATCTATTAAGAATGCTCAGAATTTTGATTATCCCTCTGAATTAGAGGAACTAAACAAATGGATAATTCCTAAAGTAAAGCCAATTTTTTTTTACCAAATTGGTACTTTTCACTATAAATCATCTATTTCCATTAAGACAATGGAAATAACTATTTCTGTTAATAACATAGAACACTCCTTTAAGCTATTAAGCGAAGATGATATTGGGCATGTTCTTGAAGCCTATAATTACGTCCATATTGGACTAATACATGCTGCATTTAAACCTTTAACATTGCCAGGATTAAATTCATCCATAATGACATCTCTTAGAGATGCGAGTTGTTTAGATTGGAGTCAATCCTTAATGAGAGTGATGCAAACTAGTCTTTGTCATGGCCCAGTCTCTTTTAATGTTTATCCAAATTTAACTATGTCAATGACAAACACTCATCTATTTGAATCTATAACTCTTAATTTAAAAATATATGGATATAATTTTCTTTCTGGATTTGAAACTATAGCAGTAATCTATATGATCCATTATAAGGTAATGAATACTATTGCCCTGAATGCAAAGCATATTACCAAACCTAGTAAAACTACTTTGGTAGAAACAAATTTGTTGACATCCAAAGTAGCCACGAATAGAATAATTCGATGGGATAAAATTAATTTCCCAAAAGAATGGGTTCTGAATCAAGCTTTGTTACCACAACCAATTATGGACACAAACATTGATTAGATAATTTAGACTCATGATGGAGAAGTCGAAGTAAGATTTGCTCCGCATGATATTTCTCGACTATCTATATCAAGTCGAAAACCTTTACCCTCTTCTATATGGTCAACTTCTACTAATAAAGAAGAAGTACATAAAATCAGAATCACAGATGATGCAATAGCATATCCCTTATATAAGGAAAAGAGCAAAATAGGCTCACCGATAATGTCGAAAATAGAATTTACTTCTATTTAATAGGTTTTACAACTAATCAAGAAATACGGGACATTCTCAATAGAATGTACTACAAAAATATTGAATTTAGAAAATGGTTTCAAAAAACCTATTCAATTAAAGAAAGGTATAAATTAAAAGATGAATTCTATAATCATCTAGAAAAGAAATGGAGGATAATACCCTTCGCTGATTGGTTTATCCAAAATTATGTGGATACAGAATTGACAAAAATTAATGTGTTAGAGAAATATTATAAAGTCTAAAATACTAATACAGGATCAAGTAGCGGTATAACCAGAACAATATATTCCCCAAATGAGTCAATTAAATGCACTGTCAAAAATATGACTGAAAAAATTGATGCCATTTCTTTTGTCAAAATAATTGACAGTAAGGAAATAGTTATTAAAGAACTACAAAAAGCCTTACGACAGAATAATTATACAAATATTTTTACCCATGTTATGGGTCAACAATTGACCAGAATTGAATATGCTTTAGATAAACTATTGCAGAGATTCCATACAATAAAATATTTGGATCTTTCAGGAAAATCCTCTTTAAAGGAGACTACTAATATCTCTCTAAAGTCTCCTACTAAGGTAAAAGAATTTAAAGTTACTAAAACCCAGAAGTAACTGAAGAAGATATTAAAGAGCTAATAGCTCAGTTTAAAAAAGTAATCTTCAGACTATTAATGCTGAAGAAAAAGAATTGCAAGAGCTAATTGCTTATGCAAAGAAAATATTTGCCACTATTAGTGATAACACTAATAAAAATAAATCTGCCATTAATAATCTTTCCAGAAGCCTTCAGGTTATTAATGGACAATCATCAAATGCTACTTCTGAAGCATCGTAAGATGATCAGCAAATTGAGGAGCAAATTGATGAAGAAATTAATCTCCATCAGATTGAGCATCTTCAAAAATATTTTGCTGATGCTAGAATAAATAATCCTCAAATTCAGGCAATAAAATACGGTAAACCTAATCTAACAAAATATTATTATCAAAGTCCTACTCCCACTGATGTCCTATTTGAAGAAAATGATTCCATAATTCAGAATCATTACATTGGTGGAGAAATCTATGAATGGAACATAGATGGTCTTACTGACAAACAAATACATTATCAGTTGCATTGAATGATGATGTATTCTAATGTTTCTAGGGCTGTTGGAAATACCGATAAAGATACTGCCCAATTTATTACTTGTGGTTTTACCAACATTTTAAGGGGTTGGTGGACTAATTGTCTAACTGATACCCAGAGAAATAAAGTTTTAAATGCCGTAAAAACAGAGACAAATCTAGAAAATAATACTCAAACTACTAATTCTGATGCAGTATACACATTGATTATTACAATATTGGAACACTTTAAAGGAGGAATCTCCGACCATGAAGAAAGAGTAAGAACTCTTCTTCAAAACTTTAGGTGTCCAACTCTTACTCACTTTAGATGGTATAAAGATATTTTCTTAAGTCGAGTTATGTTACTTGGTAATGTAAATGATGCTTACTGGAAGTCTAAATTTATTGATGGACTCCCTAATCTCCCTAACCTCTAAATAAAAAGGGAAAAAAATGAAAGAATATAAAGATTATAAGAAACCTTATAAAAGAAAAAAATATCCTTTAAGAAGGCAAGACCCTACTGTTAATAAGGACAGCAAGAATAAAAAGAAGAAATCTTCTAAAAAGAGTAATATTACTAATTGTTATAAATGTGGTAAATTAGGCCACTATGCTAATAAATGTTACACTAAAAAGAAATTAGAAGAGATTGAAGATGAAGGGTTGAGAAAGTCTTTTTATAATTTAATGATTGATTCAGATTATGAAGAAAGCTTATCCAATGATGAAACCACTAATGATTCAGTTAATAAATGCAATAAGAATTGCAACTGTAACGAATACGTTACAGACAAAGATATTAACTACTATAAATCTATAGTAGAAATGAATGTGTTATCAATAAATACCTTAACACTTGAGGAGAAAAAAGATATTATTGAAGCCCTATTAAGTGATAATATCAGTCCTGAAATAAAAAATAGAATTATAGATGAACTAGGAGAAGAGCCAAAAAAGGTAACTACTCCTATTCAGACTCCTACTGAAGCTTACAACATGGCTGAAGTAATTTTTAGATATAGAAGCAGATAATTTAAACCTGTTACTATACATGAACTTCAGTCTGAAATAAAAATTTTAAAAATTGAGATTAAAAAATTAAAATCTCAAGACCAGCAAATCCAAAGTAGACTGGATATGCTAGAACTAGATAATATATCTAAAAATACAGCTAAACTAATAGAAACTGGTGAATCCTCTGATAATTCTTCTTATTTTAGAGAACAAGAAGGAGAAAATTAGTCTGATCAAATAGAACAGGAACAAGAAGCAAGAAGAAATAATTTCTTGCAACAAATATATTTATTTATTACCCATAAATGGTATATTAAAATAAATTTACTCATTAATAATGAGTATTACGTAACTAATTTAATTTTACTTGTTGATAGTGGTGCAAATCTGAATTATGTCAAGGAAGGAGTGGTTCCAATTAAATATTACGAAAGAACTACTCAGACACTTAGTGCTGCTAATAACAAAGCATTAATTATCCCTTACAAAATTATAGATGTAAATATTTGTAAGAAAGATGTTTGTATTCCTATACATTTAATAGTTGTAAAGGAGATATCTCATAATGTAAAGGAGATATCTCAGCATGTCATTCTAGGAACTCCGTTCCTAGAAAAACTCATGCCCATTAATGAGATAAATAAGGAAGAAATTATAACTTGTTATAAAGGTAAAAGAATAACTTTTGAATTTATAACTAATCCAATTGTTAAAATCCTTAATGAAGTTAATCTGAAGGAAAATTAGATTAATTTCTTGAAAGAAGAACTTGCTCAGGTTAATATAACCCAACAATTAAAATAATTGAAAATTCAACAAAAAATTAAACAAGTAGAGGAAGACTTTAAGCTACACACTTGTAGTAATATCCCTAATACTTTTTGGGATAGGAAACAACATATAGTTTCTCTTTCTTATAAAGAATCCTTTAATGAAAGTAATATTCCGACAAAGGCAAGACCTTGTCAAATAAATCAAGAATATCTTGAATTATGTAAAAAAAAATCTATGACTTATTGGATAAAAAACTAATCCGCAAGTCTTATTCCCTATGGAGTTGTATAATATTTTATATAAATAATAATGCTGAAAAAGAAAGTGGGGTACCTAGACTTGTTATTAATTATAAACCTTTAAATAAGGTTTTGAAGTGGATTCGTTATCCAATCCCGAATAAAAGGGATCTACTTAATAGAGTGGCTAAGAAAGAATTTATTCAAAATTTGACCTGAAATCAGATTATTGGCAAATCCAAATTAATAAGAAAGATCGGTATAAGACTGCTTTTACTCTTCCTTTTGGCCATTACGAATGGAATGTTATGCCATTTGGTCTGAAGAATGCACCTTCAAAATTTTAAAATATTATGAATGAAATATTCATTGAACACTCTAATTTTATATCATCTTACATTGATGATATATTGATCTTCTCTAATATGATAGAAGAACACTTTAAACACCTTAATGTGTTTAAACACTTAGTCATAAAAAATAGCTTAGTAACTTCTGCCCAATAAAAGAAACTTTTTCAGCAAGAAATAAGATTTTTGTGACATAATATTGTGAATAACACAATAATTTCATTTGATAGAAGTATTAAATTTGCTTCTAAATTTTCTGATAAAATTACTTATAATAAACAGTTACAGTGATTTCTTGGTGCACTAAATTATGTATCCAAATTCTATAAAAATTTCGCTGCTGATACAAAAATTTTGTATCAAAGATTACGGAAAAACCCTGCTTCATGGACTAATGCCCATACTGAAGCAGTATAAATAATAAAATAGAAAGTATACAATTTATCCTGTTTACATTTAGTCAATGCTGAAAGGTTTAAAATTGTTGAAACTGATGCAAATGATATTGGTTTTGATGGAATATTGAAACAATTAAATCCTGACACGAAGAAAGAGGTGTTAGGAAGATATCATTCAGGAAAATAGAATGATACTCAGATTAAATATTCAACTTTTAAGAAAGATATTATTTCTATCATCCAATGCATTCATAAATTTTAGGATGATTTACTTAATAAATTTTTTTATTACGTATTGATTGTAGTTCTGCTAAGACTGTCTTAGAAAAAAATGTTAAAAAATTAGCATCTAAGCAAATATTTGCTCGATGGCAAGCAGAATTAGCCATATTTGATTTAGATACCAAAAGTAGAAACCAAGAAGAGGACTCTTGTAAAGAGGATGAGAAGAGAGTCTTTTATGACGAATACTGGAATTTTATTGATTACTCTTAAATAGTACAAGAAAAGATTACACACAAGCACACACAACTTCAGAACTAAAACTCTAAACGTACATAAGAAGAGGTCTCAGCCTCTATTTATATTACAAACTGCCTACAGTGATAGGCTTAACAACTGACAGGTACAAGTAAGAAAACTGGCAGCTACAGGTTGAAGAAATTCTTCCTTATCTTGAGTGAAAGTAAGTGCCCATCACCATCGTCTTTATATCTTTACTTTATTCATCGTTTTTGACACGTAAAGGCATTTGTGCCGGAAGTATAGTAGTATGGGCTCTACCATAAAGAGATTACCTTATAAAGAGATTCCTCTTACGTCAAAAGTAAATAGTTGTAGGGTCCACCATTGTCGGCCACCAGAATAAAGAAATTCCTTCGATTAAATGGTTTCCACTTGTATTCGGGCAATATGATATAATTATTACATATCTTCGTCATCATCTTCAGCGGATGATTGAGTAGTGACTCTTTTATACATCCTTTTAAAGAAGGCTTCTGAATCTTCTTCAATATGGTCTTCAGCCATCTTATCGGATATAGTAGAATTAACAGACATATCATCTGTCTCAAAGATTAAATCAAATTGAGTCTGCATATATTGAAGGCATTTCTTATTTAATTATTCCTCAATAATTCGAGGATTTTGCCTTCTTAATGATTTCTTCAGTTTCTTCAAAGGGCTATTTTTAATTATTTCCCTTTTGAGTTTGGCTTCCACAAGAATCTTATTTTCCTTAATAGATTTATGTACAATTTTGTACCTTTTCTTTATCATCAATTTGATTACACTATTTGTCAAACATTTCTAGCTAAAATGGGAAAATTCAAATAATTATATACGCATTTAATTATCCATTTAAAAATATAGGGGATTTCAAAATGGATAAAAGAATACATAGTACTCTCTCCCTCCAAAAGTTGGTCAGTATTCTGACTGAGTGGATAAGATTGTGCCCAAGCTGCAAATAATTCTTGCAGAGATGATGGTAAAATTTCTAAAGTAGCACCAAATTATAACCACCACCGAATAAACCATGCTGGAATGTCCTATTTAATAATTTTAGGACAAATTCGTATAAACCATGAGTGCTTTTGTTTGCTATTATCTAAGTAGAATACTTTAGTAAAAGCCTCAATATAATCCCAGTAAGAATAAGGTATATTGATATTCTTATCCCGATGAACTAGTAATTTAGTTCTATTAGGGTGAAGTCCCCATGATTGAGGAGTAATAATGTGACGTATAATAATTTTACTATAATTTACGTCACTGCGAGAATTATTAGTCTTTTTATAGAAAAGTTCTATCTCGACTGATTTTGTTGTCAACAGGATACCTTCATAGACATTGCGGTCTTTACCCTGTACAGGAAATATATTATTTTCCAAATAATTTTTCTTTAATTTCCATGGATCATCCATCATTGGGACATCCGCTTTTTCTAATTGAAGGCTTTCTTTAGAATGATTATTCTGAGTGAAAATTGTTTCAACTTTAAATGTTTGTTTGTATAAAGAAACATTGGCTTCTTTTGGGTCTTTAATTTGAATGTCTCTATTAGAGGTCTTTTCTTTTCCAAGAACAGTTTTCCTAGACTAATGCCTTGGCTCATTATAGCTTGAGGTCATGGGTCTAGGAACCCATGGTTGCTTCCCTTTCTCTCTTCGGCTCATATTCCTGCAAAAATTCATGAGTTAAAAAATCAGGAAGTGAATTGTCAGTTCCTTTAATATATTCAATATCAAAATCAAATATGGCTAATTCTGCTTGCCATCGAGCAAGTATTTGCTTAGATGATAAATTTTTAACATCTTTTTCTAAGACAGTCTTAGCAGAACTACAATTAATACGTAATAAAACAAAATTATTAAGTAAATTATCCTAAAATTTATAAATCCATTGGATGATAGAAAGAATTTCTTTCTTAATAGTTGAATATTTAATCTGAGTATCATTCTATTTTCCTGAATGATATCTCACTAATACCTCTTTCTTCGTGTCAGGATTTAATTGTTTCAATATTCCACCATAACCAATATCACTTGCATCAGTTTTAACAATTTTAAACCATTCAGTATTGGCTAAATGTAAACAGGATAAATTTTTTACTTTCTGTTTTATTGTTTTTATTGCTTTAGCATGGGCATTAATCCATGGAGCAGGATTTTTTCGTAATCTTTGATACAAAATTTTTGTATCAGCAATGATATTTTTATAAAATTTGAATACATAATTTAATGCACCAAGAAATTATTGTAACTGTTTATTATTAGTAATTTTATCAAAAAATTTAGAAGCAAATTTAATACTTCTATCAATTAAAATTATTGTGTTATTCACAATATTATGTCCCAAAAATCTTATTTATTGTTGAAAAAGTTTTCTTTTTTGGACAGAAATTACTATGCCATTTTTTATGACTAAGTATTTAAACACATTAAGGGTTTAAAGTGTTCTTCTATCGTATTAAAGAAGATCAATATATCATCAATGTAAGATAATATAAAATTAGAGTATTGAATGAATATTGCATTCATAATATTTTAAAATTCTGAAGGTGCATTATTCTGACCAAATGGCATAATATTCCATTCGTAATGGTCAAAAGAAACAGTAAAGCAGTCTTATACAGATCTTTCTCATTAATTTGGATTTGCCAATAACCTGATTTCAGGTCAAATTTTGACTAAATTCTTGCTTTAGCCACTCTATTACGTAGATCTCTTTTATTCAGGATTGGATAACGAATCTACTTTAAAATCTTATTTAAAGGTTTATAATTAATAACAAGTCTAGGTACCCCACTTTCTTATTCAGCATTATTATTTACAAAAAATGTTGTACAACTCCATGGGTAATAAGACTTGCAGATTAGTTTTTTTATCTAATAAGACTTGGATTTCTTTTTTTTATAATTTAAGATATTTTTGATTCATTTGACAAGGTCTTGCCTTTGTCAGAATATTTCTTTCATTAAAGGATTCTTCCTAAGGAAGATAAACTACATGCTATTTCCTATCCCAAAAAGCATTTGGGATATTACTATAAGTGTGTAGCTTAAAGTCTTCCTCTACTTGTTTAATTTTTTGTTGAATTTCCAATTATTTTAATTATTGGGTTATATTAACCTAAGCAAGTTCTTCTTTCAAGAAATTAATCTGATTTTCCTTCAGATTAACTTCATTAAGGATTTTAACAATTGGATTAGTAATAAATTCAAAAGTTATTCTTTTGCCTTTATAACAAGTTATAATTTCTTCTTTATTTATCTCATTAATGGGCATGAGTTTTTCTAGGAACGGAGTTCCTAGAATGACATGCTAAGATATCTCCTATACATGCTGAGATATCTCCTTTACAACTATTAAATGTATAGGAATACAAACATCTTTCTTATAAATATTTACATATGTAATTTTGTAAGGGATAATTAATGCTTTGTTATTAGCAGCACTAAGTGTCTAAGTAGTTCTTTTATAATATTTAATTGGAACCACTCCTTCCTTGACACAATTCAGATCTGCACCACTATCAACAAGTAAAATTAAATTAGTTATGTAATACTCATTATTAATGAGTAAATTTATTTTAATATACCATTTATGGGTAATAAATAAATATATTTTTTGTAGAAAATTATTTCTTCTTGCTTCTTATTCCTGTTCTATTTGAACAGACTGATTTTCTCCTTCTTGTTCTCTAAAATGAGAAGAATTATAAGAGGATTCACCAGTTTCTATTAGTCTAGCTATATTTTTAGATATATTATCTAGTTCTAGCTTATCCAATCTCCTTTGGTTTTGCTGGTCTTGAGATTTTAAATTTTAAATCTTAATTTTTAAAGTTTTTATTTCAGACTAAAGTTCTTGTATAGTAACAGGTTTAACTTGTCTGCTTCTATATCTAAAAATTACTTCAGCCATGTTGTAGGCTTCAGTAGGAGTCTGAATAGGAGTAGTTACCATTTTTGGCTCTTCTCATAGTTCAACTATAATTCTATTTTTTATTTCAGGACTGATATTATCAGTTAATTGGGCTTCAATAATATCTTTTTTCTCCTTAAGAGTTAAGGTATTTATTGATAACCCATTC
This sequence comes from Iris macrosiphon, assembly GCA_036927795.1. Classification (NCBI taxonomy): domain Eukaryota; kingdom Viridiplantae; phylum Streptophyta; class Magnoliopsida; order Asparagales; family Iridaceae; genus Iris; species Iris macrosiphon. The sequence continues at coordinate 69,315,454 of JAYESA010000011.1, read as the reverse complement.
ATTTCTACTATAGATTTATAGTAGTTAATGTCTTTGTCTGTAACGCATTCATTATAGTTGCAATTCTCATCACATTCATTAACTGAATCATCAGTGGTTTCATCATTGGATGAGTTTTCTTCATAATCTGAATCAATCATTAACTCATAATGAGTCTTTCTCAACCCTTCATCTTAAATCTCTTCTAATTTCTTTTTAGTGTAATATTTATTAGCATAGTAGCCTAATTTACCACATTTAAAACATTTAATAGTATTACTATTTTTAGAAGATTTCTTTTTTTTATTCTTGCTGTCCTTATTAACAGTAGGGTCTTGCCTTCTTAAAGGATATTTTTCCTTTTAAAAGGCTTCTTATAATCTTTATATTCTTTCACTTTCTTTTCCCCTTTATATTTAGAGGTTTGAAAGTATCCATTGCAAATTGGTCACAAAATTCTCCCACTTGCCTTTTCTCAGAGATTCTCTGAGTTTTCAATTGATGTCTTGTCTTTAAATCATTGCATAAAGTTAGACCTTCTTCAATATACTTATTAATTAAATTATCATAAGTGTAATTAGCATAAAGAATAATACAATTATTTTGATACCTCAATCCTTGCCTTATTCTTTCTGGAAAGAGATTAGGGAGTCCATCAATAAATTTAGACTTCCAGTGAGCATCATTTGCATCACATAGTAACATTACTCGACTTAAAAAAGTATCTTTATACCATCTAAAGTGAGTAAGAGTTTGCCATATTAAGTTTTGAAGAAGAGTTCTTACTCTTTCTCCATGGTCGGAGATTCTTCTGGCAAAGTGTTCCACTATTGTAATAATCAATGTGTATATTGCATCAGACTTAGTAGTCTGAGTATTATTTTCTAGATTCGTTTCTATTTTTACGGTATTTAAAACTTTATTTCTCTGGGTATCAGTTAGACAATTAGTCCACCAACCCCTTAAAAAATCGATAAAACCACAAGTAATAAATTGGACAATATCTTTATCGGTATTTCCAATAGGCCTAGCAATATTAGAATACATCATCATTCGATGCAACTGATCATGAATTTATTTGTCAGTAAGAACATCTATGTTCCATTCATAGATTTCTCCACCACTGTAATGATTCTGAATTATGGAATCATTTTCTTCAAATAGGACATCAGTGGGAGTAGGTCTTTGATAAAAATATTTTATTAGATTAGGTTTACATATTTTATTGCCTGAATTTGAGGATTATTTATTCTAGCCTTAGTAAAAGATTTTTGAAGATGCTTAATCTAATGCGGTTTAATTTCTTCATCAATTGGCTCCTTAATTTGCTGATCATCTTCTGATGCTTCAGAAGTAGCATTTGATGATTGTCTATTAATAACCTGAATGCTTTTATAAAGATTATTAATGGCAGATTTATTTTTATTAGTGCTATCACTAATAGTGGCAAATATTTTATTTGCATAAGCTATTAGCTCTAGCAATTCTTTTTCTTCAGCATTAATAGTCTGAAGATTACTTTTTTTAAACTGAGCTATTAGCTCTTTAATATCTTCTTTAGTTACTTTTGGGGTTTTAGTAACTTTAAATTCTTTTACCTCAGTAGGAGTCTTTTGAGAGATATTAATAGTCTCCTTTAAAGAGGATTTTCCTGAAAGATCCAAATATTTTATTGTATGGAATCTCTGCAATAGTTTATCTAAAACATGTTCAATTTTGGTCAATTATTGACCCATAACTTGGACAAAAATATTTGTATAATTATTCTGCCGTAAAGTTTTTTGTAGTTCTTTAGTAACTGTTTCCTTACTGTCAATTGTTTTGACAAAAGAAACGGCATCAATTTTTTCTGTCATATTTTTGACAGTGAGTTTAATTGACTCATTTGGGGGATACATTGATCTGGTTATCCCGCTACTTGATCCTGTATCAGTATTTCAGACTTTATAATATTCTTTTAATACATTATTTTTTGTCAATTCTGTATCCACATAATTTTGGATAAACCAATCAGCGAAGGGTATTATCCTCTTTTTCTATTCTAGATGATTATAGAATTCATCTTTTAATTTATACCTTTCTTTAATAGAATAGGTTTTTTTAAACCATTTTCTAAATTCAATATTTTCGTAGTACATTCTATTGAGAATTTTCCATGTTTCTTGATTGGTTGTAAAATCCATTAAATAGAAGTAAATTTTATTTCCGACATTGTCGGTGAGCCTATTTTGCTCTTTTTCTTATATAAGGGATGTGCTATTGCATCATCTGTGATTCTGATTTTGTTGAGTTCTTTTTTATTAGTAGAAGTTGACCCTACAGAAGAGGATAAAGATTTTTGACTTGATATAGATAGTCGAGAAATATCATGCGGAGCAAATCTTACTTCGACTTCTCCATCATGAGTCAAAATTATCTGATCAATATCTGTGTCCATAATTGGTTGTGTTAACACAGCTTGATTCAGAACCCATTCTTTTGGGAAATTAATTTTATCCCATCGAATTATTCTATTAGTTGCTACTTTGGATATTAACAAATTTGTTTCTACCAAAGTAGTTTTACTAGATTTGGTAATATGCTTTGCATTCGGGGCAATAGTATTCATTACCTTATAATGGATCATATAGATTACTACTATAGTTTCAGATCCATAAAGGAAATTATAACCATATGTTTTTAAATTAAGAGTTATAGATTCGAATAGATGAGTGTCTGTCATTGACAGAGTTAAATTTGGATAAACATTAAAATAGACTGGGCCGTGACAAAGACTAGTTTGCATCACTCCCATTAAGGATTGACTCCAATCTAAACATCTCTCATCTCTAAGAGATGTCATTATGGATGCATTTAATCCTGGCAATGTTAAAGGTTTAAATGAAACCTACATTAGTCCAATATGGACGTAATTATAGACACCAAGAACATGGCCAATATCCTCTTCGCTTAATAGCTTAAAGGAGTATACTGTGTTATTAACAGAAACAGTTCTTTCCATTGTCTTAATGGAAATAGATGATTTAAAGTCAAAAGTACAAATTTGGTAAAAAAAATTAGCTTTACTTTAGAAATTGTCCATTTGTTTAGTTCCTCTAATTCAGAGGGATACTCAAAATTTTGAGCATTCTTAATAGATTTACCCTTAGTATGGGTTTTCTTATTAAAACCAATTGCTAATTCTTTACTCATTAGCATAATGAGGTTCTACTTCTATGCATAATGACAAAGTTATTATAATCAAGTTATAAAATTGTTAATAGTAATTATTATGAAAACTCTATTATCTTACTTAACTACTCCAGTAGTCTCGGATATATCTAAAGCTAGTAAAAGCCTAGCACGGCTGTCAACGATTTACGCCATCAACTGCCATCCTGAAATAACAAGGCTACGCGACTTTGATACCGTCCCACTAGGTTGAAGATACATCGTTTTGACAAACCCTAACTCTATCGTAATTAACTAAGGCAACAACATTTATCATAATAAAAACCATAACAGAAACATAACAAAAAATATTAACTATGCCATCAAATTACATGCATGTGAAGAAGTAGAATTACCTCAGCCTTGAGCCATAAATATGACTTTGATACCAAAAGTAGAAACCAGGAAGAGGGTTCTTGTAAAGTGGATTGGAAGAGAGTCTTTTATGAGGAATACTGTAATTTTATTGATTACTCTTAAATAGTACAAGAAAAGATTACACGCAAGCACAGACAACTTCAGAACTAAAACTCTAAACGTTGGTCAGCATTCTGACAGAGAGGATAAGATTATGCCCAAGCTGCAAATAATTCTTGCAGAGATGATGGTAAAATTTCTAAAGTAGCATCAAATTGTAACCACCACCGAATAAACCATGTTGGAATATCCTGTTTAAGAATTTTAGGACAAATTGATATAAACCATTAGTGCTTTTTTTTGCTATTATCAAAGTAGAATACTTTAGTAAAAGCCTCAATATAATCCCAGTAAGAATAAGGCATATTGATATTCTTATCCCGATGAACTAGTAATTTAGTTCTATTAGGGTAAAGTCCCCATGATTGGGGAGTAATAATGTGACGTATAATAATTTTGCTATAATTTATGTCACTACGAGATTCATTAGCCTTTTGATAGAAATGTTCTATCTCGACTGATTTTGTTGTCAACAGGATACCTTTATAGACATTGTTGTCTTTACCCTGTACAAGAAATATATTATTTTCCAATTATTTTTCCTTTAATTTCCATGGATCATCCATCATTGGGATATTCGCTTTTTTTAATTGAAGGATTTCTTCAGAATGATTATTCTGAGTGAAAATTATTTCAACTTTAACTGCTTGTTTGTATGAAAAAACATTGGTTTCTTCTGGGTCTTTAATCTAAATGCCACTATTAGATGTCTTTTCTTTTCCAAGAACAGTTTTCTTGGAATAATGCCTTGGCTCATTGGAGCTTGAGGTCATGGGTCTAGGAACCCATGATTGCTTTCCTTTCTCTCTTCGGCTCATAGTCCTGCAAAGAAATGTAAATTGTCTTAATTACCCCTTGGGGCCTCTCATGAAGAATTTAATTAGGGAGGGAAGGGTCTAGTATAATGGTTTCACTAATTAATCCAACCTCCTAATCCATGGGCCTAACTCATGGGCTCAAACTAAACTTATCCAAAATGTTGGTTCATGCATTCTAATAAATGGTTTAGGTCCACTACACAAGTCTAAAATAAATCTACAACTAGCAATCAATAATAATACAATAATTAAATAAACTATGCATGCACAATATTAAATACAATTAATCCTAAAATAAATATTATCCATGTCAATTACCAAACTACCCTTGAATAAAAATGTGAGGTTGACAATCCTACCCACCTTAGAAAAATTTTGTCCTCGAAATTAAGGAAGAAACTAACTTACCAAAAGCAAACAATATAATGCAAGAAAGAATTATACCTCACGGCTCGAATAGATATGGATATCGCTCGTGAATCTCGGTCTCTCGCTCTCAGGTACTCTCTCTTAGCGAGTGATGCCTCCATTCGACGCACACCAAAGAAATTATATGGTTCCTCAGCACCTTCTCTCCCCGATCCAGAATCTCCACTGGCTGCTCTGGATAGCTAAGAATAGGGCCCACCTCTATCTCCGAGTGATCCAACACATGACTGACATCTGCCATGTACCGTCTCAGCTGCGACACATAAGACACGTTATGCACTCCCTCTAGTGAAGGTGGTAAGTCTAGTATGTATGCAACTGCACCGACCATCTCAAGAATACTGAAAGGTCCGATGAATCGCGGACTAAGCTTGCCGTCTCTACGAAAATGAATCGTGCCACGTGTCGAAGAAATCCTTAAAAAAACTAGACCACCAACCTATCACAAAACACAACCTTAGCACTATAACAAACAACAATCAAACACAAGCAAAACAAAACTAAAGTTATACCTCAAACTCCAAAGGTCTCCGGTGGCTATCGGCCCAATGACGCTGCCTGTCCTGCGGCACTCGAAGTCTGTCCCTGATAAACTTCACCTTCTTTGCTGCATCCACTACCATCTTTGGTCCCAATAAAGCTCTGTCACCAACATCATCCCAGGATAACAGAGTGCGGCACCTCCGTCCAAATAATACCCTGATTGGTGACATCTTAATGCTGGCTCGGTAGCTATTGTTGTATGAAAACTCTACCAAGTGAAGGTGATCCTCCAATGAACCTCCAAGATCCAAAACACAGGTGTGTAGCATGTTTCGAGAGTCTAAATAGTCCTCTTCGACTGTCCGTCCGTCTGAGGGTGATAAGCGGTATTGAACTTGAGCTTAGTGCCCAAGCTAGCCTGCAAACTCCTCCAGAAGTGGGACGTGAAGTAATTATCCCGATCCGAGACTATGCTCACTGGAATACTATGAAATTTGATAATCTGGCGCACATACATCTCCGCGAGCTTCTCTGTAGAGGTACCCACTTTAAATGGTAGAAAGTGGGCAAATTTGGTCAACCTGTCCACGATGCCCCAAATTACGTCTTTACCTCATGGAGAACGTGGTAGTCCCGATACAAAATCCATGGTCACGTGTTCCCATTTATACTCCGGAATGGGTAAAGGCTGAAATAATCCACTTGGCCTCTGCCTCTCCGCCTTGACCTGCTGGCAAACTAAGCATCTGGACACGAAGCTAGCTACCTCCCGCTTGATGCCATACCACCATACATGCTCCCTCATGTCTCTATACATCTTGTTGGCACCTGGATGCATAGAGTACTGAGAACGATGTGCCTCCTACAGAATCTCCTCATGCATTGCTCCTCTCGGTACACATAATCTGGTACCGTGCTGCAATGATCCATCATCTACGACAATAAAGTCTTCTGCCATCCCAATCTGAACCTGTGCTCAGATGCTCCTTAGAGACTTATCCTCATACTATCCGGCTCTGACCCGGCCCATCAGCTCCGACTGTACCTAAAGTCCCCATATTTGCGCTGTGACTCCAGGAATTAATACCTCAATGCCCAAACTGTCAAGATCGGCCAATATATGTCTGTCTCTAGTCAAGCACATAGTCAAAGGATACCTGCTTAAAGTATCCGCGACTACGTTGGCCTTCCCTGGATGTTACTGCAAGGATATGTCAAAGTCTTTCATCAACTCCAACCATTGCCGTTGCCTCATGTTGAGCTCTTTTTGTGTAAACACATACTTTAAGCTCTTATGGTCTGTGAAGAACTCTACTCTCTCTCCATATAAATAGTATTTCCACAATTTGAGAGCAAAGATAACCGCTGCCAACTCCAAATCATGGGTAGGGTAGTTCTTCTTATGTGGACGTAATTTTCTGAAAGCATAGGCAATCACCTTCCCGTGCTGCTGTAACACACAACCCAAACCCTTCCCTGATGCAGCACTGTAAATGGAAAATGCTCTTGCTTCTGATGGTAATATCAAGATGGGAGTTGTAGTCAATCTTATCTTCATTACCTCAAATGCTGATTGACAATCCTCAGTCCAGACGAATTCCACGTCCTTCCTGGTCAGTCTAGTCATCGGCTCTGCAAGTCTGGAAAAGTCCTGAACAAACCTCCAGTAGTAGCCTGCCAATCCAAGGAAGCTCCTAATCTCTGCTACTGAACTTGGGATAGACCATGATTCAACTGCTGAGATCCTCTTTGGGTCCACCGAGATTCCATCTCCTGTAATAAAATGCAAAATAAATTCAACCTTATCAAAAAAGAATTCACACTTTGATAACTTGCCATACATCTTCTCCTTCATGAGGGTCTCCAGAACAATCCCAAATAAACTCTCTAGTTCTTTCAAACATCATTGACCAGGATAATGCCACCCCTGGTCATGATCTTGCAAGTCCTCGCCAATGGTTCTGACTCAAGATGATGCCTCAAAGCAAAAGATACAGATACAAAGCTATGAGAAGCACCAGAATCGAACAAAACATGAGCTGGAAAGGAGTCAAGATAAACTGAACCGGAGATGACATCGCCAACCGGCTTCTCCTCCTCGACAGTCACCTCCTCGACAGTTAAGGTAAAAGCTCGCCCCTGTCGCTGCGCACCTCTTTGCTACTGATGTTGGGCAAACAGCTACTGCTACGATAAAAGAAGTCCTCTATGTTGTTGTCCCGCTGGTGGTCTAGCGGGTGGCCTCTGTGCATGTCCTCCACCCTGAGCTGGACGAGTTGGGACTTTAGGACAAGCTCACAACTGATGATCTCCCGATCCACAAAATAAGTATTAGCCTAGCCTCATCCTGCATGCGTCGCATCCGTGTCCTTACTTCTTACAAAAAGTACAAGGAACTGCTGCCCTCTAGATCTGATATATCTGTTGAGCCGGCGCTCTAGCTGGCCTGTGATACTGCTGCCTCTGGTGCTGGTAAGGCCTCTGGTGCTGCTGTTGGAAGTGAGGCCTCTTTGCTGGACCTGTGTTATTGCTGGATCTTCCGGTGTCCCTCGGCCTCTTAGACCCAAGCTCTAAGTCATCCTCCGCTCTTTGCGTCAGCCTGAGAATCTCCTCGAAGGTGGTAGTAGGATCTCCGTTGGTGTGGGGTTTGACCTCCCGGTTCAGGCCCTTCCTGAACTTCCTGGCTCTGCCTCTAAGGTTCTGACCCACCACGAGGTGACCTAGACGGCAATATGCTACCGCATACTCGTCCACTGACATACCTCCCTGGACGAAGTACTGGACTTGATCTCCAAAGATGTAAGAGCCACGTCTGGGAAAAACTTCTCCTTGAAAAGCTTTTTGAAGGCTTCCCAAGTGAGTCCTGGTACTGTAATCCTCGGGTCAGTCCAGAACGATGTCAAGGCAATGTCGAACATCATAATACCCTCTACCTCTATCTGTAGCACCTCTAGAATCTGCGCCAGCCACAGGTTCCGCTCGATGTCCTCGATCCACTCATCCGCATAGATAATCCCCTCTGTGCCCCTGAAGTCCTTCGGGCCCATCCTCTTCAAGTCGATGATGGTACCCGGCCTCGGCTGATGCGAAATAAACTGAGCTGGTGCCGTCTGTGGCTAGGCTGTAGTAGCTCTCTCAACTATTGCAAGTACGATCTGGTAAGCATTCTCCACGGTCTGTCGTAGGACCTCGGACTATCGTTGCTGCACCTTCATCATCTGCGGAAAGAGCGCGAACATCTGCGTCTGATCAACTACTGGTGGTGGAGGTGGGAGATCCTCGGAAACTGTCTGCCCTGTCCTCGGTACTGGAGGTGGAGTACCTCAGAAAGCTGCTGCTGATACGCCCACCTGGACCGGTGAAGCTGTTCTCCTAAATATAGGTGCTGGACCATCGTCTAAGGGTACTGCCCTCAAGGTTGATGAAGTAACTGATCATGCTATCGTGGCACCTGATCACTGGGAACGTGACTTCGACGGCATCCTGAAGATAGATTGAAATAAGGAATCAATATTGAATATGATACAATATCATCAAGGAAGGGCAGAATTTTATTCAAAGTAAAGCTATTTTTAATAGATAAGGATTGCAAAACAGATTTTGGAATTGTTTCCTAGTTGTGATTGAGTGAACTCTCAGCCTAAATCCTGTTTTCTAAAGCAGGCTCGTAGTAGTACTCTAGACAAGCACAACTACGAATCGCACTACTTGTAAATCTTGACCTGCATGGGCTACCACTAAAAAAGTGTCACGACCCGCACCAGGATATTCAGGCATGAGTACATGGTTACGCCAAGCCTACGCCACAAAATCGGCGGTAGAACGTTGTCTGGGTTATTTCTAACTATCTAACATCTCAACAATATAATATGGTACCTGTCAATCATCTCAACTCCAAATGGAGGAGCAATATGGTATCTCACATGAATAACTAATCTTAATTACAAAACAAACTAAGAAAGAATAATGAACAAATGAAATAGCGAAGGAAAGAATAAAGATACAATCCATAATCTGAAATAATATACAAGATGTCAATCCACCAAAATAATAGTCTAATACAATCCAACATAAGAATAACTAGACCTCCTCGGGCTCTGCAACTAAGTCCTCCTGGTCTATAGGAGTATCATCTAAAGGTACGTCGTCCTGCAGCCCATAGAATGTGGGACACTCCTCTCGAAGCCAGTCTTCTGGATAAAATATATCTAGTCAGGATTGGAGCGAAGTACATACCTCTGGAAGTAGTTTCAATAACATAATCGAGCATATAAATAGATATAGAAATGAAATACAAGATCACTAAATATATGAATAATGAACAATAGATATACAGGTAATGTACGAGAATATAGAACAATAATATACATATCAGCAATATGATGAAGTAACTGCAATCTAACTAATGTGCCTCAGAATACAAGTTCGTTATGTTATCGGGTTGGGTGAACATGATCAGGTAAGACGATTACAAGTGAGATATGTGAGCAGAATATACACAATATAACAATGGGACTTTGATCACATAATCAACTCCTACTCTTCCACCCCCAACTAATACAAATGGATCCAATTACGACAAGCTACGAACACGAAATATAACCACCAAACATGAGCAGTGGGTGTACATGAATATCATAACCACCAAACACCGAGCGGTGGGTGTACACGAATAAGCACATTGAACATGAGTAGTATGTGAACACGAAATATAATCAATATCCAATATACACGATGAGATACAATGTACACGAGTATCTGCTGAACACGGTAGGGGATAACATCTCCTAACGGGATCCATATAGTACCAGTCTGTAAAATTACTGTGTCGAGATCAAGTATACAATTCTAGAACATGCATATATACAATATTATGAATTAAAAACTATCAGAGAAATGTACTCGCCTGAAGTCCTGAGCAAGGTGTGTCTCTCGATACCCAAGCGGATGTCAGACAAACTATATATGGTATGTTGCATCACTACAAGGTTCAAGAATGAAAATCAATTAAGTTGATGCAATTCTTATGCCATTTCTAGGTCAAACCGATGAAATCTAGGTTGCAAGAGTCTAATACTAAGTCACTAAGTCGATACACTAGTAAGTTATGCTATATTAGCTAAGCTAAGACACCACAAGGCACTCAAAAAGTCATATCCTAAGATACGCAAGTTCATATATATAAAAATAGTATTTTAGATATATATATATACAAGTCATTAATTATAATACTATATCAAAATAATGAAAATACGATACCTTGGCCTTGCACCAATGCGTATCACACCCATCTCGATATCCAAACTCAATACCTTGGGTATCGGCCCAATACCTTGGTAATACCTTGGTATCTCGAGGTAACCCAAAACTCTAACGTATAACTAATACATATATATATATAAACCAAAATAATATTAACTATATAAACTAACACTATAATGTATCTAACTACTTACATATAAATATATACCATAATACATATAACTAACTACTACAAAATAACAACTAATACAATTATGTATATTTATATGTACCTAACTAGCTACTAGAATACTAATATATATATGCCTACACTAATATACTTAGATACATATTTAGTTACATAATAACTAATAGGCTAACTATTAAATTAATAAGGTATTTATAACTAGCTAGCTAGCTAAATACCAAATGCTAACATGAATATTAACTACCTCTAATATCCTGAAATGCCAACCAAATATAGCTAACTACCCAAAACACAACTAAACAACTAACCGACACTATACTGAAATTGGACTGAAACTGCACAGTGAAATAAAATATTGAACCTAAATATGTGAACTGATACTGTGCGTATGCTGCACAGTGGCTGAACTGGGTACTCTCCGAGGTAATCCACTGCTCGCAGCTGTTGATTCTCTCCTCCATTTGCTGAAAACTACTAATACATACTACTCGGCTGCTCTGTTCACACATCCGAGCTGTTGCTGCCCGAGTGCATAGTAGCACTGGCTGCAGTGGGGATTGCACAATGCCTGCTGGAGTTGTTTCTGCCCGAGTTTACAGCAGCATCCTGAGCAGCTAATTGCAGCTTCCCTACTGCCCGAGTGCAGCTGCACCCTCAGCAGCTAGTTGCAGCTGCTGCACATTCTGGGGCACAAGCTTCCGAGCCCCTTTCATGCTGAGTCTCCTAGCTTACTTGTTGATGGATCCGCCTCTCTTGCCACTGTCTCTCGACACCTCAGTCACTGCCCTCTCACACACATATAATTAAACACACACACCCATACATATATAAAAGTATATATATATATATATATATATATATATATATATATATATATATAACTAGGTGTATATATATATAGATACATATACCATATACCACCTCTCATACATATCAATCTATATATATATGTACATTTATATATATATATATATATATATATATATATATATATATGAACCCTCTATAAACAAAACACACATAACATACACATAGATATATACAATAATATATAAACCAACACATATTGTATATACATATAGATCTATATATACACTAATATATACATATACATATTATTTAATTATCATATATATACATAATTACACTTGTACGTATAGCAAAGAAGATAAAACATCAAACACGTGGAGTGCACCGCACCCGTATCACACTTGCTCTATGATACGCGTGCTATACGGCTCCAACATACAACCAAACGCATTTCGGAGGACACAAACAAGTCTAAAACACTAATTATGAATAATATGTATAGTAATTAGAATAACTACGTGTCTGTGTCACAATATGATATGCACAAGACCCCGCATCGGAGAAAAATCCCCAAAATTAAACTATTTCGTCAAATTAACGAGATACGGCCTACACGTACCGAATTGTGGACACGATACTAGTCACAAACAAGCAATCAAATATCAATTAGATCTATTAGATACAATGACAACCACTACATGTGCCTATCTCGAAATTCTCTCAAAATTGACACCAAATTGGATATAACTTCCACCGTAGGTCTCCGATGAACCTAAAACTAATTTCTATGGGTAGCCTATGCACGTGGGTTAGTTTCTCATGGTTAAATCTCATATCTTGAGTCTATTAGAAAGGGAAAAACTAAAATATACCTATTGGAAGATGGATTCCCAATGGAAAGTTTTTAAATGCAAAGTAACTCCTCTCCTTGTATATCTTGGCCTCCTCCTCCTTGCTCCTTGCTTCCTTCTTATAGATCCTTGATGTAGAAGCCTCAATAAAGAATTTGGAAAGGGATTTATGAAGAATTGGTGGAGAATTTATGAGAGAAAGAAGAAAATTAGAAGAGGGAAATTATAGATGTAAAGGAATGTAAAATGAAATAAAATGAGCATTCTCTCTCCTCACTCTATGGCCGGCCATGTAACCCCCCTCCAAGCAATGTGAATTGTCTCAATTACCCCTTGGGGCCTCTCATAAAAAATTTAATTAGGGAAGGAAGGTTCTAGTCTAATAGTTTCACTAATTAATCCAACTCCTAATCCATGGGCCTAACTCATGGGCTCAAACTAAACTCATCCAAAATGTTGGTTCATGCATTCTAATAAATGGGTTAGGTCCACTGCACAAGTCTAAATAAATCTACAACTAGCAATCAATAATAATATAATAATTAAATAAATCATGCATGCACAATATTAAATACAATTAATCCTAAAATAAATATTTTCCATGTCAATTACCAAACTACCATTGAATAAAAATATGAGGGTGACAGAAAATTAGAATTTACCTATTGGGATATGGATTACCAATAAAATGCTCAATGGACACAATTAAGACACAAGCTCCTTGTCAATTCCTTCTCCTTCAAGTATTCCTTGTAATCCAAGCTCCAATGCTTCTTAGATGATGTAATTGCAAGGGAATGGGAGTAAATTGGGGTAAATTTGGTAGAGGGATGAGTCAATTTAGGGAAAAACATAATTAGAATGAATGAATTAATGAGATAAGAGAGAGAGAGAGAGAGAGAGAGAGAGAGAGAGAGAGTGAGAGAGAGCTCCCTCTATGGCCGGCCCCTTTTCCCCCTTTCCAAGTAACTACATATTGTCCAATATGCCCCCGCTACTTAATTATGAGGTTTAATTAAGGAGGACTATATTAGGAAGATTCTAATTCTACATGAACTAATCTAATCTCCTTAATTAACTAAAGGGAATGAGTCTAATGGGTCTAACACAATATTGTGCTCAATGTGTCATGACAATCTAATTAGGTCCATTAATGACAAGTCCAAATAATAGGCTAGCCCACTAACTAATAAATAAATAGCACAACATAATATAATATAATAATTAGTAGCATAATATATAAATATTTACTCACTAAATATAAAATATGTTAAATGACAAAAATAACCTCATCTAGAAATGAAGTAGTGACAAGTCTACCCTCTTTAGAAAAATTGTCCTCGAAATTGAAGGAAAGAACTAACACTACAACAAGCAATCACATGAAGCAAGAAAGTATGATACCTCATAGCTTCAAAAGATAAGGGTATAGCTCGCGCATCTCGGCTTTCCTCTCCCAAGTAGACTCATACGGAGAGTGATGCCTCTACGCTACCCATACTAAGGAAATCGTCTGGTTCTGTAGCACCTTCTTTCTGCGATTCATAATCTCCACCGGCTGCTCTGGAAAACTAAGAGTCGAACCCACCTCGATCTTCGAGTAATCCAATACCCGACTAGGATCTGCTACGTACCGTCTCAGCTGTGACACATGGAACACATCATACACTTCCTCGAGTGCAGGCGAAAAGTCTAGTCTATAGACCACTACACCGACCCTCGCAAGAACATCGTAGGGTTCGATGTACCATGGACTAAGCTTTCCTCCTCCACCAAAGTTAATTGTACCACTTGTCCGAGAAATTCTTAAGAACACCATGTAGAAGCATAAAAAATATGCAGGTTGGCTGTACGCAGCATGTTGATACAGAGCAGCATAAACAGAGGACCTCAGAGCCATCATACATACAACAGATCTTTTCCGCTGAGCACAGCATAAAATATAGGCTCAAGGACCATCCGCGTAATGCAGTATATCCAGGCTGCTTCAGCGTAAAAGAGGTGCTACATCGCCTTTATGGTGCAAAACTTATCCGCTCTTAATGCAGCATTGAAGTATACGAGGGACGCTTCGTATTCCCTGAAATGAACTTGACAAATCGTACAGTGAACCTGACGTCTGACTCCTGACAAAGAGTACTCTATGACTACCCAGGCGACGGCTATAATGATGGTGTGGTAATATAACACAGGCTATCATTTACTGCCATTTCCTTGGCGTAAACCGCTTTTACGTATACAAAGAAATACGCCGCCTAGTTTTACACAGGCAGATGTGAGCTGTTTACGCTCCGCAGAAGACAAACAGCCTGCCACGTCAAAAGCTGCTCTTCGTACAGGGCTCGAGGCACGTCTCTGCATTTAATGCGCAGAGCGGTGACAGGTTTTCTAGGCACGTCTCTGCATTTAAGGTGCCGGATATTGACAGATGCCCAAGGCACGTCTCTGCATTTTATGTGCAGAAGGGTGGCAGACCTTCAAAATACGCCGCTAAATTTAATACGCAGGATAATGGCGGATCTCTATATTTAATGCAGGAGATTTGATTAAATGTCACCGAACCGTCGTCTAATGACATTCCCTTTGCGTAAAATGCTCTTACGCATACAAAGGGATACGCTACCCAGTTTTACACAGGCGGACGAAAGCTTCTTACGCTCCGCAGAAGGCAAACAGACCACCACGTCAGCAGTTACTCTTCGTACAGGATTCGAGACGCGTATCTGCATTTAATACGCAGAATGATGGCAAATCTTAAAGACAAGCCTCTGCATTTAATGCGCAGGATGGGGGCAGATCTCGGCATTTAATGCAAGAGATTTGATTATATCTCCAAGAGCCGTAATTCCGGCTAAAACGTCCACATCATCCTGGTTTCTACGCCCACTCGGCTTCCACGCCCACTCGGCTTCTACGCCTGCTCGGCTTCCACGCCCATTCGGCTTCCACGCCCACTCGGCTTCTACGCCTGCTCGGCTTCTATGCCCACTCGGCCTCTATGACCACTCGGCTTCTACGCCTACTCGGCTTCTACGCCATGGTGACAGTTATTGGCTTCTACGCCAACCTCTTCTACACAAAGGATAACTACCTACGTGGCTTCTATGCCGTGATCTTCGCAGCAGTTATACACGTTTTGTCCCTTAGTTGGACACGCGTCACTTGCTCACTCAGGAGGTCATCTATACGCGGGCTTTGGTTATTATAACCGTCATATAAAAGGGTGCTGTACTTTCTACTACTCGGTTTCTATGCCGACTGTGTGGTCACTGTCACTAAAACTCTATAAATATAGACCTCTATCAACAGAGAAAAAGGGTCGAAGAAACTGGTCAAAAAGATTGAAGGTCGAACGATCAGAGATTGGTCAAGGAATTCAGTATCAGATCCAAGGTCGATAATTGAGAGAAAACAGTCGAGAGAGAGAGAATAATCTAGAGCTCAGGCAAAGAGAAGGGATCGACGACTTTGGCATCGGGCATCCACCCTCTTCAGCAACCTTCGAATCTGCTTTCTGTCTTCCACGGCACTTCTTCAATATTGTGTGGTCCAAGGGCCAAAGTGATCGACTGCAGATCAGACACCTATAGCAATATTTACCCAGATTAAATAAATTATACTTAGACATCCTCGTATAGGATTAAATTTACAATCTTGTTTGTAAACACCGAAGAAAGGGCAGGTTTTCGTATAAGACCTCGTTTCCATATTTTCTTCCGTTTATTATCAAATACAAGATGGCGACTCTGCTGGGGACATCTTTCTCTTCTGACGAGGAAGTAATTGCTCAACACGATGTGGTATCCGTGGGATCCGTGAAGAAGATACTGGTCGTCCAATTCGACCAGTCTGTCTACGAAGACATGCTTCGAACCGGGGGTAGCTCTCAATCTCTCTCAGTCCAAGATAACAGGAAGCTGCGTAAGGTCTGGATGCCCAAGACATCCTTTACCATTCCTGTGGACTCTCCGACCTCTCCGATTTCTTCGACCAACGAGGTTGTAGCATTGCTTACTCCGTGCCTTGCGCGTAAAATTTAGTCGCCTGTCTCTGGCAGGGCAGACAAAACTTTTCGCAAGGCCTCAGCGCCAATCCAGAAGTATACTCCGCGCTCTGCGCGTAAAATTCAGTCTCCCATCCCTGGCGGAAAAGGAGAAACTTTGGACAATGCCTAAGCGCTAGTCCAGAAGCCTACACCGCGCTCTGCACGTAGAAACCAGTCTCCCGTCCCTGGCGGAACAGATAAACTTTCTGACAATGCCTTAGCGCCAAGTCAGAAGTTCCAAATGTGCTCCGCACGTAAAAATGCATCTGCCTTCTGCGAAAAAGCAGATGATCCCTGTAATCTACGCAAGGGAAAGCTAGCGGCGGACTACTCAACTTCTCGACCTTTACACCAGCAAGGGAACAATCTGCCCACCCTTCTGATTACGCAAGAAGCTGATGGCCGACTGAGGACCTCCTCGGCTTTACGCCACCCTGAATTACACCAGGAGAAGCCCCTCAGCGTAAAAAAGGCTTAATGTGCGGAAAGATACCCTCTACCGGGATTATCCGCCACCCAGATGGCCAACCTGTTGTATACAGGTAACATAGGGAAAACTAGGGTTCCCAACATCCGCATGCCCACTGATGTGAACAGAAGGAACAAGTCATCTTCTTCTTCTGTAAAGACTCTTGACCTGCGTGAATATCTGATCCAGAAACACGAAGACAAAGGTCATGAACAGGCTTCAGTTCCCCTAGCGGTCAAACGCGGGAAGATCTTGTGGGAAGATGTATCAACATCTAATATCGTCATGACAGGTGGACCACATGAAGATTCCATCTTTATTATTCCTCCAACTCGCGACGACCAGTATCCAATAGTCTTCGGTCGTATGCGGAATAGCCAGATCATGCAGAAAGAATTTTGCGAGTCTGAAACTGGCAGAATACAAATCCACCGATATAGCCCGTATGGTAATTCTTACCTCCAACTCGCGACGACCAGCATACAAGGCATGGGTTATGATTTGAAGCTGAAACAAGGACTCAACTATGAAAAGGGTAGACGAACACCGTTGTATGGTAATTCTTACCATCAACAAGCTCGTTTTGGGTTGGGGTATACTGCATCTCTTGCGGAACCCAAATCTTCAAAATCTAATCCTGTACAACCAGAGGCAGGTCCTGATAAATCAGCTTCTGTGGACATATGCCACGACATGTCTGGGGGTAGCCTACCTCGACAAAACAGGGCGGCATCCAAAGCTAGGGGTAGAATTCCCTCATGACCCGAAGATGATGCAACGGCGACGATCTTCCCAGAAGACCATAAAACTCAGGCATCCGGAGCCCGAAGACCAAAAGGGACTTACTCCTTCAATGAAGATGACATCATTAAAATCTTCAATATGTTGATGGAGGAACGCAAGCTCCAGCTTCCCAACATCAGACATCCTGAGAAAGTTGGCAAAGTTGATCACCCAGATTATTGTCTCTTTTATCGATACATTCATCATCCTACCAAGGCGTGCTATGTACTAAAAATGAGAATCCATGAGTTGATTGACGCCAAAATCATCACTTTGCATCTATAAATGAAACGATGATCATCGTAAATCAGTCTTTCTAAATGTAACAATTCGCTCCCTTCAAGAATGTACCTGAGGAAGAGTCCCTGAAGTTTCCCCAATAGATTCTTCAGGACCGTCCTCACTCGAGAAAATCACTCCACAGTGAATTGTTCAGACATAAGTTTATGTTCATATTACCTCTGAACTATCATCCAAGCATTTCATTTCTTTCACCAGAAGTTTGTCATGTTCATATTACCTCTGAACAAATCTCCGAGTTCCTGGCTATCGATTATCATGTCCATATTACCCTGATATCAAATATTATTTCAACTTAACACCCGTACTTAATCCTAAGTATGCCAGTGGTGTTAGGCCCACAAAAAACTGCCATGTCCATATTACCTCTGAGCAGATATGCACCTCCATCCCCGATGGAATTGCATCCCAGAAGTTTGTCATGTTCATATTACCTTTGAACAAACTCTCCGAGTTTCTGGCTATCGATTATCACGTCCATATTACCTCTGATATCGGTTGTCGTCTCACCTTAACACCCGTACTAAACCCTAAGTACGCCAGTGGTGTTAGGTCCACAAAAACTGCCACGTCCATATTACCTCTGGCAGGGCTTGTCCCAAACCTATTATTTGCACTCTCGTGCGCAATAAATAATAGGTCTACCAAAAAACCCGTGGCAAGTCCTCAATGCCACAGTATGATGGAGGTGGTCCCGAATATCACTTTCACTCAAGATGACATGCTGTTAAAACATAACAGGCATGACAGACCCCTCTATTATACTGGGTACGTCGATTCCATGGAGGTCGACCGGATTCACATAGATCCGGGATCATCAATCAGCATCATTCCTCATAGTCTGCTCAGACCGCTGAGGATTCCTACCAGCGAATTAGCATACATCACCACTACAATCGTGGGTTTCAACGCCAAAAAAAGCAAGCCGTTGAGAAAGATTCGTCTGAGGATCCAGATTGGCAACCTTAGATCAGTGGCTACATATTATGTTATTGATTCTGAGGTGTCCTACAATATTCTGCTGGGCAGACCTTGGATCCACGACCACAACATTGTTTCTTCAACTCTACATTAATGCTTTAAATACGTAGACGCCCAAGGAACAGTACAGACGAAGTTTCCTGAACTGAATCGTTTAGAGGAGTAGAATCCTACTACTCTGATGCCGTGTTATACTCTCAAGACTACACGGAAGAGGTGTCAGCCGAAGCAGAGAAGGAATCCCACCGGGAGCCAGAAGAACCCACTGCCGAACAACCGCTGTCAATCAAGGTAAAAGGACGGACTACTCGTCCAAAAGCCATAGTGCCTGTGGCGATCCACCTGAACAAAACCAGGTCAGGGAAAGGGGGTGATCCTCTAGTGATCATTCTGAACCAGAAGCCTCCATCCTTGGTCATCAACCTCCGGCATAGCAAACAGCCGATAGATGTAAATACAACCGGGAACGAAGTTTCAGATGATAATAAACATCCTCTTTTCCAGTATATTGACGCCCAAATTCTGAATTAGGAATCCTTTCGCCATGACGATATAGAACCTATAGCACAAAAGTTCTTGGGAGCTATAGATTGCTATCATCCGTATATGTGGGAAGTAGCGTCATCATCCAATGTCACCACGACATATGGACCACATGAGGATTCTATCTTCATTGTCCAGCCTACTTACAATAGTCAGCATTCAATAGTCTTCGGCCGCATGCACAATGGACCGACTGTACAAGAGGATTCTCCCGACGAAGACATTGGTAAAATGCAGGTTCACCGATATAGCCCGCAAGCTCTGAAGATCATGCAAAGTATGGGTTATGACTTGAAGCTAAAACCAGGTCTCAACTACAGAAAAGGCAGACGAATGCCGCTGCACGGAGATCCCTACTATCAACGAACCAGCTTTGGGTTAGGGTATACCACCTCCCTTGCAGCTCCTGAGTCAAACGAGGATATCATTTCCTCTTTTCAAAATGGCTCAGCGCCCTCCGACTCATCTCATGCTCTCAAACGAACATTATCAGTAAATATGGTAGTGACAGATTCCTTCGAAGCAGACGAACAAGAATCTGAACTGTTCGAGAACAACGCTTGGGATCAGCAAATGGATACACAATGGGAGTTTTGCTTCGAGCAGAGAGAACCTCCCACTGAAGATGAAGTTACCAAGATTGACGTTGGGGATGAACTTTCACCAAAGCCGATATTTATCAGTAACAACCTTTCCGAAGAAGAAAGGGAAAAAATTATCCAGCTGATAAAAGAATATATCGACGTCTTTGCGTAGAATTATGAAGATATGCCAGGTCTTGATCCAAAGGTGGCTACTAATAAGCTCAATATATTGCCCGATTTAAAGCCTGTGAAACAGCACCAACGCCAGTTTCGCCCGGATATGATGGACGCCATCGAAGCTGAAGTCAAGAAGTTGATAGCCTGTGGCTTCATCCGAGAAGAACAACATCCTGACTGGGTCGCCAATGTTGTCCCGGTCATGAAAAAAAATGGAAAAGTACGTGTCTGCATCAATTACCGAGATCTGAATACGGTCTGCCCCAAGGATGAGTTTTCTCTTCCCATCACAGACGTCATGATTGATAATACATGCAATTTTGAACGTATGTCTTTCATGGACGGATTTTTAGGGTACAATCAAATCAAGATGCATCCTGAGGATGAGAAGCACACTGCCTTCCGGACACCACTGGGGGTATATTGCTATACGGTCATGCCATTCAGATTGAAAAATACCGGGGCTACGTACCAACGGGCTATGAATAACATATTCCATGAGCATTTATGCAAGACAGTGGAGTGTTACGTGGACGATGTAGCTGTCAAAAGCTGCCTCAAGGATAATCACATCCAAGACTTGAAGACAGTATTTGAATTGATGCGCCAACATCAACTCAAAATGATTCCTACAAAGTCCTTTCTAGGGGTATCTAGCGACAAATTCCTGGGATTTGTCATTACCGCCAAAGGCATTCAAGTGGACCCTGATAAAGTCAAGGCCATCTTAGAAATGCGATCGCCCCGTAATCTGAGAGAACTCAGGGGATTTCAAGGCCGTCTGCCTTATATCCGGAGATTCATATCCAACCTCTCTAGGAGATATCAGCCCTTTTCTCGTCTCATGATGAATGGTGTATTCTTCGTATGTGACGAAGCCTGTCAGTAAGCGTTCGGTGATATCAAATGCTACCTCACTAGTCCGCTAGTTCTGGTGCCTCCCGTCATAGGAAGACCATTCATGTTGTACGTTTCGAGCGATAGATCATTCTCTGGGAGCTCTTCTCGCACAAAAGAACGATATGGGCCATGAACAGGCTATCTACTACCTCAGCAGGATGATAGTCGGAGCCGAACACCAGTACAACCCAGTAGAGAAAGAATGCTTGGCTCTGATGTTCGCTATCCAGAAAATACGGCACTATGTCACAGGCCAAACCATTCACATCACCTCCAGGGTCAATCCTCTTCGAGTAACTGATGAACAAGCCAAGTGTTCTTAATTCCCGACTTGCAACTTGGGCAATGTTATTAACACCATATGACATGGTATACGTCCCTCAGAAGTCCGTCAAAGGCCAAGCATTGGCTGATTTCCTATCTGCTCATCCGATCCCGGAGGCCTCCAAACTGTATGAGGACATTCCCGACGAAGTTACATAATGTAATTCCGTATTGGAAAGTAATGCCTTGCAATTATTCTTCGATGGTGCCTCCAGGACTGGTCCCAGGGGAAACGTGATTTTGGGAGTAGAAATTATCCTGGTTACTCCTGCTAAACTCATCATCTACCGAGCATATTCTCTTAGCGAGCCCTGCTCTAACAATATGGCAGAGTATAACGCCCTACTAATCGGGCTCTAAGTCGCTAAAGAATTGGGGGTCGAATCTCTGGGAGCTTTCGGTGACTCTCTGCTGATCGTCAATCAAGTCAGAGGAATATATGAAGTTCGGAATCCAGACCTCATCCCTTATCACCAAGCAACGGTCGAGATAGCCATGACATTCAAAGGATTCTTCCTGGAACATATGCCCCAATCTCAGAATCTGGAAGCGGATGCCCTAGCCAGTCTAGCTGCAGATTTAGTTATTCCTATAAGAAGGCAGAATTCGGTAATCCTCCTTATCAGAGATTTATTCTGTGTGAAAAACAACTTTTACATAGAATGCAGCTACATTTTGAACACAGATCCTCCCAGGAGAGACTAGAGAAGTCCCTTTATAGATTTTGTAGCATACAGAATCTTGACGGAGGACCCTAAAGAAGCAGTATCCGTCAAAAGACGATCATTACGCTTCTATTTCGAGGCATCCTCACAGTGTCTATATCGCCGGACCTACGACGGACTGCTATTGAGGTGTCTCTCAGATGATGAGGAACAGTGGATCATCCATGAAGCTCACAACGGCGTATGCGGAGCGTACCAACCCGGTCCTAAGCTACAGGATCGCATCAGGAGAATGGACTATTACTGGCCTACTATGATCACAGATGCAATAAAGTATGCGAGATGGTGCAGAGCCTGTCAGGTCCATGCAGACTTTATCCATCAACCGCTTGAACATCTACATCCTACCGTTGCATCCTAGCCCTTCGAAGTATGGAGTATGGATATCATTGGTCCTATTCGCCCGTCTTCTTCCAGAGGTCACCGGTTCATACTGGCCATCACGGATTATTTCTCCAAATGGGCAGAGGCGATCCCTCTTGCTGAGGTAAAGGCATCTAATATGATCAGCTTCATCAAGCATCATGTCATTTATCACTTTGGGATACCCCGAAGGATAATCTATGACAATGGACCTCAGTTCATCAGCCAAGCGTTTTATCAATTTTGCGATAAAAATCGAATACAAAATATGGCCTCTACGGCATATAATCCTGCTGCTAATGGTTTGGAGGAAGCATTCAACAAAACCATTATCAAGCTCATAAAAAAGTTTGTCTCCACGAACAAGAGGGATTGGAATAAGAAGCTGGAAGAATGTCTTTGGGTGTACCGCACAACGGTACGAGCACCGATAGGTTGTACCCCATTCTTACTAGTTTACGGGAGCGAAGCAGTTCTCCCCATCGAGATCCAGATTCTGTCACTCAGGATAGCCATGGCTAATGAGCTGACTCAAGAAAAGAATGACCTTTTAAGGCTTCAAGGGCTAGAAGGATTAGACGAGAAATGCCTCCAAGCTCAACAGCGCATCGCGTTCTACCAAGCACGCATTTCCAGAGCTTTTAATCAAAAAGTAAAGGAAAGAGTGTTCAGAGTTGGCGAGCTAGTCTTGGATGTGAGAAGGCCGATGATTCTTACTCACAGAAGCAAGGGCAAATTCTAGCCCAAATGGGAAGGCCCTTATATGATCGAGACGACGTTCTCATGTTAGCCAAGCCTAATGGAGACCTGCTAATGGTTCCTATCAATGGCAAATTCCTGAAAAGGTACTATGCTTAACCTACTTTGCTCAAGTGGAATATGGCAAAAACCTCATTCTGACAAAACTACTTCTAAAACCAAACTAGTTGGATCGTATACTATCATGTTCATATTACCTCTGAATAGATATATCCTGCTAAAACTTACCGAGAGTATATCACGTTCATATTACCTCTGATATCACTTTCACCCAAACCTGTCATTTATATTCCAAAATAATGGGTCCACAAAGTCAGATGAAAGCCTCTTTACTATTCCCAAAAAAGAGCGAAGGTACATTGAAAAGCAAAAAAGTACATCATTTGGGAGGAGCGGTCAGGTCGTGAATCTGCTGTGCCAGAGCAACCATTCTCTCATCCCGGGAGTTCAAAACATCGGCACGAGCCCGTTCCAACATTGCCGCACCATTTTCTGAAGCAGCTAGCTCAGACCGAGCCCGCACAAAATCAGCATGGATAATACCCACATGTGTCAGGTTCTGCTGAACAGTCGCCCGTCGCTCCTTCAGTACATCTCGGGCTGCCGACAAAGAGAGAGCCTTCGCCTCTACTCGAACAAGCTCATCCTTCAATATGCGGGCCTGCGCTGCCACTTCCTCATATTCGGCTTCGCACCGGGTCAACTCGGGAACGACATACTCCAATTGGACACGTTCTTCGTCCATCTCCTGCTGCTGAGCCTCGATTGACTTATTCAGACAGGCCATCTGTTCAGCAAGCTGCGCAGTCAGGGAATCGTACCTAGCTTGAACGAGACCGTCGATGTTGCCTCGAGCTAGCTGCAAGTATTCGTTAATGGGTTGCTCCAAACCATTAACTATCTCCTCCAGCGTGTCGGCTACCCCGATGTCGTTGAATTCTCGAATCGGCACTATAGAGGCCCGGAAGGACCTCCTCAGCGACGCAATGCTCAAATTCTTCTCCAACACCATTGATATTAATATTTTTAAGGTGGCATAGAAGAAACGAGTGTACTGCTCGGTCAGTGCAGCTAGATCCGAAGGGACGCTGGGAGTAGCCGCGATAATGGCGAGTTCCCCTCTAAGAACAACCACAGACGATGTTGCCATGGCCGTCGGCTCAACAGGAGGTGCGGTAAAAGAAGAAGTGCCAACACCGGACGAAGTGATCGGCGTACTCACAGGAGGCATTGTCGCAATGACAGGCTCGTCCTCCTCTTGAGATATCGGAATCTCTTCGATAGGCGAGCCGGCAACCGAAGATATTTCCTCTTCAAAATTAGGCACCTCTGTGTCGCCGCCAGGACCTGACACAGAGCCAAAGGGCGCATCTACACTGCCCTGCTCAAAGATGTCTTTCCCTGAAAAGAAGACAAAAGGAAGTTAATATCAGCATAATGTTAATTTTTCTAAAAAGAAGAGGCATAAAAGACGACATTTACCCATGGCCAATGGTGTATATGTCGCGTCCGCGGCCAGTACAGCTAAATCATTTCTTAGTGATGCTAGGCAAGCTATCATACCTGGAGAAGGGGGTGCTCTAGCAAACATCGGCAAGTACTCTTCCAGATCATCGTCAAAATCCGCTTGAGCTTCACCAGGTGGAATCTCGCTGGGTGCACCTACAAACACGGCAGGGGTCTCTCCCGATGCTGATCCGGATAAAGATATCCTCATTCGGCTCGGCCTCGAAGGCGATCTCGTTCCACTGCCCGATGTGGCAGCAGCAACAGCAGCCTCCAGCAGGAATTCTTCGGCACCGCCCGCCGGGACTATCGAGGTTCCCTCTCTAAAATACGAGGAACCTCCAAGCAAAGAATCATCCCCGACATGGGGAGATGCAGGCTCACTTCTAGGAGCTTCAATACTAGGAATTCGAAGAGGACGAACAACCGTCTTCTTCTTTCTCTTGCGAGGGGAAGTCTCCATCAGAGCAGGAGCCCTTCGCTTCCCAGAAATTACCAAAGGCCCTACAGGCAGAGGTACTTTACCCCTCGATACCGCCAACGGAGGCTCATCTGGATTGACGGACTCCTTACCTTCATCAGAAAAAACCGAGGGGACTTCGACTCTTCTCCCAGACTTAGAAGAGGGCACCCTAAAACTTCCATGCATATCAAAATCGTAATGGAAGGTGTTGGTTACCACATAGAACTGGGCATACGAGTGGAGAATGCGCAGCTCCGTGGAGAGTAAAATGAACGGCACGTTAAAAGTTGCCTCAGTGCAACCCATGATAAAATATTGCCATCCTCTGGCTCCATCAATAAGTTTGCCCCTGGACCTGAAGCTGGTGAAGGCGTTGCCCACGTGCAACTGGTCATACCCAAATTGCCTGGCAAATCGACTAGGCAAGTAGGGCTCGAAGAAGCAATGATCTTCACTCATGTACAATAGATGGGAGGGTCTAATACAGACCAACCAATTAAAAGACTCAGGAGAAAGAATGGTCTTTTCGGCGCCTACGTCCTGAAGTCTGATCCCCTGTTGATTGAGATATACAGGGGGGACAGTGTAGAAAAGCTTCCAGTTGTGACTAAGATTCAGCGCCCGCCGACAGTCTATAACTATGGTCATATTCCAGGAGGAATTCTTGTAGTTCAACAAGAAGCTAGCCCCCAAGCTACTGCCAGAGCCAGGAGACATAACCCTGGGGTTATGGAGAATTAACCATCCCATCAGATACAGGTATGGTAATTCTACCCTGGGGAAGCTATCACGCCGAGTTTCGTCAGCGAGCAACCCGTCAGTCATGGCCCTCAGGCCATCTTGAATGCGCCACACCATGGCAGGGAGCAAGCCAGCCTTGCCCCAAACACCAGACACACTACAGGCCATAGCATATTGCGGTGAATGCGGTCCGCAGATGCGATGTCGGGTACCACCTGTAACCTTTGTATCCTGAAATTCATGCTTAAATGTTGTTATTAGGTTAATTTGGGACTATTGGGATTTTTCCATAATTTTTAGCTAATTAAAAACTAGTAACCCTAATTTTTTAGGACTTTCAAGAATTTATTTTAGGGACAAACTTAATTAAAAATATTTTAAAATTTTATTTTAGGTTCTAAATAATAAAATATATTTTCTAAAATTTTTGGGAATTTTTTGATTATTTTTAGCATTTATTTTGAGTTAATTATAAAAAAAACTAAATTAAAAACTAATTTCTGAAAAAGAAAACCCAAAAAGTAATTATTTCTGCCCAGTCAGCCAACAGGGGCCCACCTGTCAGCCTCCCATGCCAACAGTATGGGGCCCGCCAGTCAGTGACTGCGGGGTGGGCGTGGGTGCAGCCGAGCCGACCTTGAGCCGAGTCAGAGTTCGACTCGGACTCAACTGAGCCAAGCCGCGTCAGATTCGGACCGTCCGATTTGGGCGGGGCAGCGTAGATGGCTGCCATGTGTCAACTCCGAGCCGTGGCTGTACTCTCTCTCCTCTATATATATATAATAGTTTAAGTTATTTTCTAGGGTTTTTCTTGAGCCAATTTTTGGAAAATTGCCATCTAGGGTTCCTTCATCTTCCAGAAGCCATTGCGCATAGCTCCGGACTCCAAACGAGGCCTAGTTTTTTATGTTAGAACGATATTGAGGTTAGTTTTCTGATTATATAAATTTTTTATGAAATTATGAGTATTAATTTCTAGAAAATTCGTAGAACACAGTATATCCGAAAATAGACACGTTTTGATGTTTTCGCGATTCTGGGAGAACCAGGAATCAGAATCATGAACCATTTAAAGTTTCGGAAAGCTAATGTCGAGATCATTGACATATGTTTTTCACAGAATATAATTCGAATTATTTATGTACTATTAATTCTATAGAACTTCTAGATTAGAATTTAACCATCGGTGCACAATACGAAATTTGTATGTGCCATAATTCCCAAACGAATTTGAATTCGGATGAGCCATAAATTCTAGCATGTTTTTGACGCTGAAATCTACAGGAAATCATGTATAAAAGTCGAGTTTGTGTCGGTTGACTTTTTGGTCAATAGATCGCCTCGATTTGCGTGCCATGAGTCTCGAGTTGATAAAATTCAGTTTCTTTGGACAAAATTTAGAAATTAACCTAAAAATTAGAATAATAAGATTAAAATAGGATTTTAGAGTAATTATTTCAGAATTAAATAAATTAAAATAAATTATCTTTTGACATGGTAAATTGTAATACATAGGCTATTTGGACTGTTACTTGGACTCTGTTTCATACCAGCAGCAGGACCCCAGGCGAGTATATTCTCTGATAATTTCTGTTATTTGATAATTTCTATAATTCTAATATTTAGAAATGTTATATCTGACTCTTGACACTGTGCTACACGGACTAGTATATAGATTGGATCTTTAGTCATGAGATGTTACATTGGTTATCGTATTGATATTGTACACGACATTGTCGGACATTGATCGTGTATCATGACGTGTCATGATTGGATCCACAGTACTAGTTAGGGGCGGAGAAATTGCTAGTGAGAGATGTGATCAAAATACCTATCGTACAAGTGTAGGCATTGAACAGTGTTAATCATACACCTCACGTATGATTAGCCAGACCATGTAGTCATCGAACAAGTTTCCAAGCCGATCATATTTCGAAACTACGATTTCAAACACTTAGAATAGTTATAGTTCTCTATTTTGGTTCATATACCACATCACTCGTATATAATTTTGTACCTCTTTGCTTTTATTTCATATATGTACTGACTGTACCATATTACCTATATTGCCTATCTCTTTATTTTATCATTGCATTTATTTATTGCCTTCTCTCAGTATATAGCATCATCTATTTATTGTTTCATAGTCCTTATTAATTAATTAGAACTGTTATTTGAGATGTAGTTTGCTCCATCCTGACTGGAAATATTTTTCCAAACTGCGCCTTAGAGGACTGGTGTCCGACATATTATGGACCACAGGAAGAGTAGCTGCAAACTTAGACTTGGTAGCACAGATGTGATTCCCGGGAGGTCTAGTCGGGATCACTAGTTATTTAGTTAGTTTCTTTTAGCAGTTTTTGGTACCGGATTTGTCTCCGACATATTTAGTTGAGACTTGGATATTACTATTGAGTTAGATTATTTCTATTTTAGACTTGAGTTACATTTTTCTTCGATATCTTATCGTGCTTTATTTTATGTGATTGAGTATTTCATATTATATTGTGATATCTGTGATTTCTTATGGAGTTGGATGCTCGTGTGAGAATGATTAGATAGTATTATGACCTAGACAGCGTTCTACCGCCGATGCTGCGGCGTAGGCTGGACGTACCAACGCTTTCGTGCCCATATACCGGGTGCATCATGACACATTTTTAGTGGTAGCCCATGTAGGCCAAACTTCGCAATTAGAGCGATATCGTGGTAGTACGGCATCTTAGTTGTACTACTGCGTGCCTGTGATAGGATCTAGGATATAGCATACTAGGATGAGAGCGGATACTCAATCACAACTAGGAATATTTCTAATCTATTATCTTGTTGTCCTTATTTTCCTT
The DNA here is from genome assembly GCA_036927795.1 of Iris macrosiphon. Taxonomy (NCBI): domain Eukaryota; kingdom Viridiplantae; phylum Streptophyta; class Magnoliopsida; order Asparagales; family Iridaceae; genus Iris; species Iris macrosiphon. The sequence continues at coordinate 69,286,442 of JAYESA010000011.1, read as the reverse complement.
TTGAATGTTGCTTTCTTAGAATTTTACTGTCCTCCCTTGATGATATCACATCTATTGCCTTGATTGATTCCTTAGTACCGTAGCTTGTATTCGTAATTTTCTTGTTAGAATGTAGTTAATAGTACACCCTGACACAGACTGCAATACCATGACAAAAGTGGCCATAACCATACATGTTTTTCTTAGATTGCATGTTGTATGATTGTAGGTAGAATTCTCTAAGACTTTGATTATTGAGGGTTTGACTGTAGTAAAGATTAACGAAGAGATTATGACTTGACAAAGAGAGACAAGGTACCTTAAATTTTGAGGAGAAATATTAAATTAAATAAAGAGTTGGGAATTTAATATGGCAGAATTGACGATTTTGTTAAATTATTGATTTTTATGAAGATTATGAAATTATTGAATTTATCATTGAATTTTGAGGAATTTAAGAAGGTTATCAATATATTTATTGGACTACAAGTTATGAACTTATATTTTGAATATTGTATTGGAGGTTTCATAAGTATTACATCGTTGAGTATTGGAAAAAAAATCGAGGAATAAGAACAGAAATGGATTAGTGTTGAATTTAAATTTTGGGATGAGATTTAATTTTATAATATGCATCGATTATATTTAAATTAGAGGAGTAAGATCATTAATGGATTAGTGTTTGAATTCAAACTTTGGATGCGATTTTTAAATTTTATAAATATGCATTGATTGTATTTCAATTAGAGGATTGAATATTAAATTCTTGTATTCGTTATTAACTTAAAATTTTGGAGGAGATTGTGATAAGAATAGAATTTGATTTTATATTTGAAGATTTTTAGGGATATGATATTTATAGAATTTTGAGAAATATTATAAAATAACAATATGGATTAGTTCATGATTATATGATTTGATGAATATAATTTTGATGGTAATAAATAAAACAATTGAGAATTTTAAATTTTGAGGATGAAATTTTTTAAGGTGGGTAGACTTGTAACCTCCGTATCCTGATATTTATGCTTAAATATTGTTATTAGGTTGATTTGGGACTATTGGAATTTTTCCATAATTTTTAGCTAATTAAAAACTAGTAACCCTAATTTCCTAGGACTTTCAAGAATTTATTTTAGGGACAAACTTAATTAAAAATATCCCAAACTTTTCTTTTAGGTTCTAAATAATAAAATATATTTTTTAGAATTTTTTGGGAATTTTCTGATTATTTTTAGCATTTATTTTGAGTTAATTATAAAAAAACTGAATTTAAAACTAATTTCTGAAAAAGAAAACCCAAAAAGTAATTATTTCTGCCCAGTCAGCCAACAGGAGCCCTCCTGTCAGCCTCCCGTAGCCAACAGTGCGGGCCCGCCTGTCAGTGACGGCGGGGTGGGCGTGGGTGAAGCCGAGCCGACTTCGAGCCGAGCCGAGTCAGAGTTCGACTCGGACTCAACTGAGCCGAGCCGCTTAAGATTCGGACCGTTCGATTTGGGTAGGGCAGCACGGATGGCTTCCATGTGTTAACTCCGAGCCACGGCTGTACTCTCCCTCCTCTATATATATATAATAGTTTAAGTTATTTTCTAGGGTTTTTCTTGAGCCAATTTTTGGAGAATTGCCATCTAGGGTTCCTTCATCTTCCAGAAGCCATTGCTCATAGCTCCGGACTCCAAATAAGGCCTAGTTTTTCATGTTAGAACGATATTGAGGTTATCTTTCTGATTATATAAATTTTTTATGAAATTATGAGTATTAAATTTTGGACAATTCGTAGAACACAGCATGTCCGAAAATAGACGCATTTTGATTTTTTCTCGATTCTGGGAGAACCAGGAATCAGAATCATGAACCGTTTCAAGTTTCGGTAAGCTAATGTCGAGATAATTGACATATGTTTTTTACAGAATTTAATTCAAAGTATTTATATACTGTTAATTCTGTAGAACTTCTAGATTAGAATTTAACCATCGGTGCACAATACAAATTTTGTATGTGCCATAATTCCCAAACGAATTTGAATTCGGACGAGCCGTAAATTCTAGCATGTTTTTGACGATAAAATCTACAAGAAATCATGCATGAAAGTCGAGTTTGTGTCAGTTGACTTTTTGGTCAACAGATCGCCTCGATTTGCGTGCAATGAGTCTCGAGTTGATAAAATTCAGTTTTTTTGGACAAAATTTAGGAATTAACCTAAAAATCAGAATAATAAGATTAAAATAGAATTTTAGATTAATTATTCCAGAATTAAATAAATTAAAATAAATTATCTTTTGACATGGTAAATTGTAATACATAGGCTATTTGGACTGTTACTTGGACTCTGATTCATACCAGCAGCAGGACCCCAGGCGAGTACATTCTCTAATAATTTCCGTTATTTGATAATTTCTATAATTCTAGTATTTAGAAATATTATATCTGACTCTTGACACTATGCTACACGGACTAGTATATAGATTGGATCTTTAGTCATGAGATATTACATTGGTTATCGTATTGATATTATACACGACATTGACATTAGACATTGATATTAGACATTGTACATGATATATTGGACATTGATCGTGTATCGTGATGTGTCATGATTGGATCCACAGTACTAGTTGGGGGCGAAGAAATTGCTAGTGAGAGATGTGATCAAAATACCTATCGTACAAGTGTAGACATTGAACAGTATTAATCATACACCTCACGTATGATTAGCCAGGCCATGTAGTCATCGAACAAGTTCCCAACCCGATCATATTTCGAAACTATGATTTCAAACACTTAGAATAGTTACAGTTCTCTATTTTAGTTCATATACCATATCACTCGTATATGATTTTGTACCTCTTTCCTTTCATTTCATATGCACTGACTGTACCATATAGCCTATATTGCCTATCTCTTTATTTTGCCATTGTATTTATTTATTGCCTTCTTTCAGTATATAGCAGCGGAGATAGGAGAAAGATAAAGATCAACTATACCACCTCTATCTTATCTGGTCTATCTCCCGGACCTAGCATTGCTGTCAAAAAAAGCTTTGCCCCCGGTCCCAATGGAGGAAAAACCCATCTCGACGAATGTAGCGAGCTCCGAACGAGCGGCTCATCTATTTATTGTTTTATAGTCCTTATCAATTAATTAGAACTGTTATTTGAGATATACTTTGCTCCATCCTGACTGGAAATATTTTTCCATACTGCGCCTTAGAGGACTGGTGTCCGACATATTATGGACCACAGGAAGAGTAGCTGCAAACATGGACTTGGTAGCACAGGTGTGATTTCTGAAAGGTCTAGTCGGGATCACTAGTTATTTAGTTAGTTTCTTTTAGCAGTTTTTGGTACCGGATTTGTCTCCGGCATATTTAGTTGAGACTTGGATATTACTGTTGAGTTAGATTATTTCTATTTTAGACTTGAGTTGCATTTTGATTTATTTATTTCTTCGATATCTTATCGTGCTTTAGTTTATGTGATTGAGTATTTTATATTATATTGTGATATCTGTGATTCCTTATGGAGTTGGATGCTCGTGTGAGAATGATTAGATAGTATTGTGACCTAGACAGCGTTCTACCGCCGATGCTGTGGCGTAGGCTGGACGTACCCACGCTCTCGTGCCCATATACCGGGTGCGGGTCATGACACCACCAGTCGGCGCAGCCATATGGAGAGGAAGCCAGCCAGTTGATCTTTCCTGGACAGAGGCCTGCGGCAACGCCTCAAATAACTATAGGCCTTAGTGCCTACGGGATACTTTCCTACCCCTTCGTTGAGAATCCAGTCCGGAGCCCCAGCGTCTTCCATGAGATCGTCAACTACCTGAGCATTAAGCACGCTCAAAGGATTCAAAGGCTGATCCTTGACTTCCAATACCTTCTCCGGCTTAGCAGTCCTGGACCGGTGAAAGAAGAGGTAGGACGTCCATTTATTGACGTGAGCTAAATCAGAAGGCTCGTTATAAAAAGTGGTGCAAGCGAGGTAGTGGCACATCAGCTCCTGGTACACTTCTACTACCCGAGGGTCTGAATCCCCCAGCTCCCGGTTCATAGGAACATACTATTCATATGGGGTATCCCCCATCGGCAGTCTCGATATCTCTGCCATCTCGTGGAGGGCCAATCCCAACTTCCCCAATGGAGTGGCGAAAGTCCCGGTGCGAGATATATCGCTCCATCAGTGCCAGAAACAGGTTGGGTTAAGAGGCAACCCAACACTGGTGGCACTCACAGCTGCAAATAGACCAATGTTCTCTAACTCAGTCTGAAAATGTTTCAGGGCCCAATCAGCTAAGCGAGCCCATCGAAGATTTGTGGGGGTGATCCACCCGCCTGTCCGAGGGTTCACCTTAGGGTATACTCCCCCGCGCCCCATGAAATCATTGTAAAAAGTCGGTAATTGGACCGGCTGGATCACTAAACTGTCTTCACTCGGGATACTGCCCGGGTACAGTCCCCTGAACATCGTCACATTGTCGGTAGGGCGGCTAACAAAAGACCCCTTGTCAGCTCCTTTCAGATGAAACATCTTCCCCGGCCTGCCGTGAAGATCAGGAGTCAACGTCCACGACATCCTCCTGGGATGTGTAGCATGGAAGAACGCCGAGATGGGATAGTCTCTCGACATCTTGGGCAGATACAAGACCAAGTTCTCGGCAGGGAAAACCCAGAGTTCTTGCTTGGGCTTTGTCTGGGATTGCTTGTCGATCATGTCCCCGAAGAGGAAAGCCGGCTTTATGTATTGGTCCCCATCTATATACGTCAGGGGCTCTCCGTTCATCATGCTCAACAGCATCCGCTCTCCTTGAGCCGATATCAGGATTTTCCTTCCTTCAAGATACTGGGTCCCGGAGATAGGAAATGTCACGTGCGACAGATCCTCCAGATAGTTGCAGTGCAGCATCACATCGGCTAGCGGAGACGCATGCAAGTTAACTGCAAAATACAAGAAAGACAAGTCAGTTTCTATAATCTTACAACATATGCAAAAAATCAACAGTCTGTGCTTTACGCCAAGACTATAAAAACTGGATCATTATGCTGGAATCCATTTCCTAAACCGTAAAGTTCAAGACTGGCAGTATACGCAAAGTTTTCGATAATCTGTGTTTTACGCCAGACTGCCAAAATTTGAGTTAGTATAAGCCAACTTTCGACAGTCAAAGCTTTTACGCCAGACTGTAAAAATATAGAGTTTTCCGCTGACACATTAGGAATGTGGTCGTAAAAGAGGCTATCAGCACAGAAGACGACCTAGCACGTTCACGTACAACGTGTGCGAAGGGTTTTCAGTCGTTCGTTTTTGTCCCAAGAGATCTACCTTTAAGATCGGGTGCACTGCTAGTCGGCGGGATACTTCGTTCAGAGTGAAGCTCGTCGTGCCTGACGGAAGTCGCCCCCGCTTGAGCAGAAGAAAGAGAAGAAGCAACCTTCTTTCCCTTAGAGGAGGAGACTTGTTTTGAGGCCATTATTGGAAACTTTGAAGACTCGGAGAAGAAACAAAGAAGAACTCGAACAGTCAAAAGCTTTCTTTCGCAGAAGACGGATGAAAAGTTTTTCTCTCAGAAACTTGTGGTATATATAGAGTTCGGATGGACTCCTCGATTCCCGAACCAAATCTCACATTTAATATTTGGTTATGATTGGGGACTACGTCAGCCTATTTACTCAGAGAAGGCGAACAGTCAGCGAATTCAAAAAGTTTTCGTGTAAAGAAGATTCGTGATTTTTACGCTAAGGAGCTTTCTACGCTCGACGGCTACAGATCTACGGTTTTTACGCTCACAGGCTACGAGTCTATGGTTTTATGCCCGGATGCTTTTATGCTCGGTAGCTTTTACGCTCGAGAGGCTACAAACCTACGACTTCACGCTCAACAGCTACAAATCTATGATCTCGCGCTCGGT